>JARFYF010000094.1:96729177-96740094 GCA_030265395.1 Rhina ancylostomus
GAATGCTTGCTTTCATTAATCGAGGTATTGAGTATAGGAGTCAAGAAGTTATGATGCATCTCTATAGAACTCTGGTTAGGCCACATTTAGAGTATTGCGTACAATTCTGGTCACCTCACTATAGGAAGGATGTCAAGACTTTAGAGAGGGTGCAGACGAGGTTTGCTCAAAGGCTGCCTGGATTCGAGGGCATGTGCTATCAGGAGAGGCTGGACAAACTTGGTCTCTTTTCTCTGGAGTGGCGGAGGCTGAGGGGTGATCTGTTGGAAGTGTATAAAATTATGAGGGGCATAGATAGGATGGACAAGCAGTATCTTTTTTCCAATTTTTGAGCAATCCAATACCAGAGGGCGTGCATTAAGGTGAGAGGGGGTAGGTTCAGAACAGACATGAGGGGTATGTTTTTTTTATTGAGAGAGTGGTGGATGCCTGATAGGGTGGTGGAGGCAAATTCATTGGGGGCTTTTAAGAGGGGCTTGGATGGGCATGTGAATGAGAGGAAAATGGAGGGATGTGAGCGTCCTGTAGCTAGGAAGGATTAGCTATGTTGGCACAACATTGTGGGCTGAAGGGCCAGTACTGTTCTATGTCCAATGCAGAATCTCTGTAAAAAGAGACATTTGATCAAGATCTTCAGGGCTTAGCAAGAATTCTATTGATGGTGGGTCAAGGAATTGGTATTTGTCAGGATAATGTCTACAAAATAGAGGGCCCAATACCAGAGTGCATGTTTTTTAGGTGAGAGGGGAAAAGTTCAAAGGAGATGTGAGGGGCAATATTTTTACACAGGGGGTGGTGGGTGCCTGGAATGAGCTGCCAGGGATGGTGGTGGAGGCAGATCTGATAGAGGTGTTTTCGAGGCTCTTATGAATGTGCAGAGAATGGAGGGATATGGAACATGTGCAGGCAGAAGATATTTAGTTTAATTCGGTATTGTGCATGGCACAGACAGCGTGGGCTGAATGGCCTGTTCCTGTCCTGTACTGCTGCATATTCTATAATTGGCTGGTCTGGATCAGCCGTGATCTTATTGAATGGCTGAGCAGACTTGAGGGATCGAGTAGCCACCTGCTGCTCCTATTTCTGGATGTTGTTAAGTCCTAAGGTAAAGGAAATGGCCCAAACCTTGAACACACAATCTACCTTGTTATGACCTTGCACCTTATTGTCTACCTGCAAGGCACTTCCCTGTAGCTGTGTCACTTTACTCTGAATTCTGTTATTATTTTTACCTGTACTACCTCATTGCACTGTGTAATGAATTGACCTGTATGATTGGTGTGCAAGACAAGTTTTTCACTGTACCTCAGTACAAGTGACAATAATAAACCAATACCAATAAACAGGTCGATGATGACTTGAAGGTTAAAAGGACCTGGAATGTTCTGTCTCCACAGATGCTGCCTGACCTGTTGTGTATTTCTGTCATATTCTGTCTAGATAGGCTTCCGGTTACTTCCCTAACATCTCCATATTTGGATTGATGCCAATTTTCCTTTGTTTGATAATGCAAAAATAAATAAATAGTGCAAAAATAAACAAATAGTGCAAAAACAAGGATTAATGAAGTAGTGTTCATGGACTGTTCAGAAATCTGATGGCGGAGGGGAAGAAGCTATTTCTGAATCATTGAGTATGGTTCTTTAGGCTCCTACCTCCTCCCTGATGGTAGTAATGAGAAGAGGGCATGTCCTGGGTGGTGAGGATCCTTAGTGATGGATGCCGCCTTCTTGAGGTACCGCTTCTTAAGATGTCCTCGATGGTGCGGAGGGCTGAGTCTACGATCTTGGAAGTTCTAGATTCCCTGTGTGAGTAAGAGCTTCCTGACATCACCCTGGAATTGCCGGGCTCAAATCTGTCCCCTTGTTTTGGATCAATCCCCCCCACCCCCCAATCAACCCACCACTCTCTGCCCACCCTTGAGAGTAACCTTCCCTATAATTATGCAAACAAAAAGGGGAGTAAAATCACAGGATAATAAAAATTGTTTCAGATATAAAAATATCCTTTAGACGTGTTATTGATAAGTAATTGGAAATAGGGGTCTGTTTGACTGAGAATCTAGGACCACCCAAAATGGTGCTGAAGACCCAGTTTACTTTCTAATTGGCCATTTTGAGGCAAGTTATTGTCAACAACCAATGGCTGGAATGGTGATGGGGGACTTGGAAGAAAATCTCCAATAGTGGCTCCAATACTTTAGAAGACATGATACAGACATACAACATGTATTGCAGAGACTTTCAGAATCTCAGGACACTGAATATAATGAAGTACTCTTTGCAAAGTTGTGGTTGAGGTATATGTGGCTCTAGGGTAGATGCTGAGGAACTGGGGAGTTTCCGCAGGCTGGGGAGTCCAGAAACAAAGGTCATGCTCTCAGTGTAAGAGGTCAGTCATTTAGTATGGAGGTGGGGAGAAGGTTCTTTGCTTAGAGAATTTTTGTGATTCTCTATCACAGGAGGCTGAGACTGCTCAGATACTGAGTCATTCAAAACTGAACATGATAAATTTTTGGATATTAAAGATTGAGGGATCGGCAAGAAATACATTCAGAAAAAAGGATCATCTTCAAACTTATTGAACAGCAGAACAGTCTGAAGAGGCCCAATGGTTATTTCCTGCTCCTATTTAACATGAAATGTAATAGACAAACATATTTTTAAGCCAGTAATGTTCTCTTCCCTCTCATTTGCAATGTTAATTACAAGGTAATAAAAGCCAGAGCTGGTCGATCAACACTGAACTAACTTCACGTAAGTCATGGTTTTTTACTGGCAGCCAGTCACTGACTGGCAGATGGGTTTAATTTGGCAAATCTTTTACAAAGAGGTCACTGGTGCTAATATCAAGTGTTAATCTCAACGTTTATTTCACAACCGTTGCTGAAACACTGCCTCTCACAGAAACGTTTTTTTTACATATTTTGTACAGGCAGTTCAGAAATTAACTAAAAATATATTTCTTTCTCTAATTCACGAGGACAGAGGGGAAATATTTCACTCGTTAAGCTGAGAAGTAAAGGAAAAAAAAATCATATTCTAAAGGCAACCGTGTCTCATTATCACGTGAGGAAACTTTACAGTTACACAAATTCTGTAATCTGTGTAAAAAATATTGATAGAACTATATAAAATATACTTTTGCAGAAGCTGAATTTTCACTTTTCTTGCAGGAAGTTGACATTGCCACAGAATCTGATAAGAGCAGTGTTTCCGCTTCTGTTTTATACCTGCAGTTTAAGAGCGTTTGGATGATAAATAAATTGTTTCAGATTTTAACTCCTTCAGTACCACACAAGACCTCTGGGAACTTTAACCTGCTCTTCTCCCTTTGGGTTCTATTTTCACAGTTTAGTTCTAAATTTCGGTGCCCAGTTTCACAATATCCCAGCACACCCAAGAGAGGTTCTGGCAAAGAATGCAATAGAACATAGTACAGCACAGGAACAGATCCTTTGGCCCACAATGTCTGTGCCAAGCATGATGCCAAATTAAACTGAACCTATCTGCCCACACATGATCCATTCCCCCCTGTTCCCTGCCTGTTCATGTGCCTTAAACATCATTATTATATCAGCTTCCACCACTTACCCTAGCAGCACATTCCAGGCACCCACCACTCAGTAAAAAAAACGTACTCCGCACAGCCCCTTTGAACTTTCCCCCTCTCACCTTAAATGCATAACCTCTAGTATTAGACATTCTGACCCTGGGGAAATCTACTGTCTACTCTATCTACGCCTCTCAAACTTCTTTCAGGTCTCCTCCCCAGTCGTCTGCCACTCCAGAGAAAACACCCAAGTTTGTCCAACCTCTCCTTATAGCTTATACTCTCTAATCCAGGCAGCATCCTGGTGAACCTCTTCTGCACCCTCTCCAAAGCCTCTACACCCTTCCTGTAGTGGGGTGACCAGAACTGCATGCAGTACTCCAGACGCAGCCTAACTATCAATAAATCTTAGCTGACAACAACCCCACCTGTTCACATCACACTTGCTTCATGAGCTACATTGTTTTCCAGCCCAGGAATGTTTTTATTTAAGAATCTTGGGCTTGTTTTCAAATACTCTTATGGCCTCAGTACACCAAACCAACCCCATCTCTATTGTTTCTACCAGGAGTGTGATCGAATACTCCCCATGCCTGCATGAGTGCAGTTCCAGCGACATTCAAGAAGCTCAACACCTTCCAAGACAAGAGAAACAAGGGACTGCAGATGCTGGAATCTGGAAGAAAAAACAACAGGATGCAACCCCGTTACTGCGCTCCCTCCGTAACCGCGATCTGCATCTCCCCGTTGCCAGTCACTTCAACTCCCCCTCCCACTCCATCACTGACATGTCAGTCCTCCGCCTCCTCCCACTGCCAGGAGAATTCCAAGCACAAACTGGAGGAACAGCACCTCATTTTCCATCTTGGAACCTTACAACCGAATGGCATGAACATCGAATTCTCCCTCTTTAAGCTATCCAAACCACGCCCCCACCATGCCTCTTCTTCCCTTCTCTTTCCAAGCCTATCTCTCTCCTTGCCTTTTTCTTCTTTCTTCCCCTCCTCCATCGGGCACCTGTCTCCACACCTTTGACCCATTGCCCAGTGGATCTGCTCTCCTCTCCTCCCCGGCACCTGCCCATCACCATCTCTTACCTGCATCTACCTATCACCACCTGTGCCCACCCCACCTCCCCTCTTTTGTCCACCTATCACTGCTCTGCTTCTCCCTCTTATACATTGGGCTTCCCCTTTCCTATCTTCAGTCCTGAAGAAGGGTCCTGACCCAAAACGTTGACTGTGTGATTTTCTCCACAGATGCTGCCTGGCCTGCTGAGTCCCTCCAGCATCATCTGTTATTGCCTGTTTCACAGTTGCCCTCAGTCAAAATGCCCTCATGTATCTGTCTGTGCTTAGTGCACACCCTGGAAGCTGTTCACATGGGAATTTCCTCATTGTAAACCGGGACTTAGAGTCACAAATCATCACTGCTTAACACTGCAGAGTTTTCCACTTTTGGAAAACAACCCAGCCCAGTACCCTTTGCAGAGCTATTGATCAGATTTTTAACATTCCTCACTTTTACTCATATTCAACAACAACAGTTGATATTTATTTAGCCACCTAAATTAGCCATCTAAAATTGTGAAGTATTCCAGCTGCTTCATTGGAACTTTGTCAAACAAAATTTGGCAATGAGCCTCCCAAGGAGATATAAAGGCAGGAGCTTGGTCACTGACAGACACAAGAGACTGCAGATGCTGGAATCTGAAGCAACAAACAATCTGCTGGAGGAAGTCAATAGGTCAAGCAGCATCTATGGGAGGACAGGAATTGGCATTGATGCAGGGTTTTGACCCAAAACAATGATAGTTCCTTGCCTCCCACAAATGCTCTTTGACCTGTTGAGTTCCTCCAGCAGATTTTCTTGCTTGGTCCCCTAGGAAGCTTTCAAGGAGCATCTTAAAGAGAAAGGAGAGGAGATAAAGAGAAATGGACAGTCAGACACTTTTCCCCAGGGCGAAAATAGCCAGTTGTACCAATGATGTGGAAACTCAACACCTTGTCAAAAAGGCCCACAGGGGATGTAAAGAGACTGGTTCAGTGTCACATAATTGCCAGGGAAAAGGATGAGGGCAGAGGATGGAGCTTGTGACAGGGACCAGCAACAACAACTTTGGTGTACCTATATTTATTTGGAAGGAATTACTGCTCTTCCAGTACTGCATGTTGGATGTCCACTCTGACAACTTACAGAGGTGGAGGACTCAAGAGCGTATTTGTTCGAGCAGGCATTTTCATCTTACATGTAGAGTCTGATGTTGTAGGTAATAGGAAGTAGCTGTGGATAAAACCAAATGTGACGAAGCAAAGGTGGAGAAAGAAGTCAATAAAGTAATTCTCAGGCTGTAACTGGATAGATAAAGAGGGGAATTAACGAGTTTTGTCCCACCAGTTGGATGACGATGGAGAGGTGCTGGAAGGGTGTTTAACTGTGTCAAAGGCTGCAGGCAGGTTGAGAAAAACAAGTAAGAATGCATTACCCTCATTGTGGTTGCATAAGATATCAATTGTGACTCAGATGTGAGCTCTGTTGTACTGTGGTAGTGATATAAACCCAGGTGGTAGGACTGATAGAAGATGTTCCAAGGAAGATGGGCATGGATTTGGAAGCTAATAGCACCCAAAGATTTAGAGCAGGAAAGGCAGGTTGGAGATAAGGTGATTTTTATGCAGATGGAGGGAACATAGCAAGGTTTTTGCGAAGGGTAGCGATGACTGCAGATTTGAAGGAGAGGTGGAGAGAATGAGAGCACTGTTTAAAAACATCAGCCACATTGGGAAGGGAAACTGGGTGGATAGGTTAGTACGAGTAGGGTCAAGCAGGAGAAGGGCCTCATGGACATAGAGGCAGCATGAGGGAAGACAGAAGACAGGGTGAGAGCTGAGGTGCAGGAAGTAGATGAGATATGGTCAAGGACTCTGCAAGCTATAGTGGAAGGAAAGCCATGGCTCAGGGACAAGAACCATGTTCATACAGATGGGATTAGCTATATTGGCATCGTGGTTGATGTGAAAGGGTCTGTTCCTCTGCTGTGCTATTCTGTGTTCTATGTTCTTAGTATGCTGTGTAGAAAGTCTCATGGTCGGTGCATATACAACAGGGATGGAGGAACTGAGAGAGTCCTTGAAAAATGGCTAAACCAGTTATCTGCTTTATCTGTTTAACATTTCTGTCCCTGGGTTATAACAGAGTGGAGATAAAGGGATATCAAGTGATGTGGCCAGAATGAGAGGGAGTTGTGATTTTGATGGAAACCAGGACATCATAGATGGAGGTGAGGGTACGGTTGAATGGATTCATCACGTTCGAAATGCCCTGGTCAATGGGACCATAGAATGCACGATTTAGAAATGTAAGAGAATTGTGGAGCAATTATTCTGGAAGGAAATGGGGCGGAATAGGAAAGAGGGATTTGGCTGGAGAGTGATGCAAGAATGGAACAGAAGTGGTTCCACCTGTGATTGGCATCACAGAACATAGAACACTACAGCACAGTACAGGCCCTTCAGCCCACAATGTTGTGCCGACATTTTATCCTGCTCTAAGATCTATCTAACCCTTCCCTCCCACATAACCCACTAGTTTTTTTTGGTCATGTGAGTGGCAAAGCTATTAAGGATGGGAAGAGCAAAGACTGGCCAAGAATATTGGTTGAGGAGTTTGCATGAAGGGCAAGAAAGCAGGGCAGTGAGCTAGAGAGAGGACATGATGAATTGAGGTCAAACTTGGCTGGAACAGGGGTTGAGTGAGGAAAGCAGAGAAAATACCCTGATTGGAAATAATGGTACATGCATGGGTGGTAGACCATGAGGATGTTACGTGATGGAACAAGCTGAGATGTGCTGAAGGGCAAGGGAGATGCAAGGAAAGAAAGAGTGTTTACAGTAACTTGTACTGTGCACAGATTTGCAAGCTAATGATGTTACAGCAACAACATATGATGAATTGCTCAGGAAGTATGGCCTTCGTGGGACATTTTGTTCAAAAATTCTAATTAGCAAAGAATTGCAGATATTCTACATGCAGAGTCTCGCAAAGGCAATGTGCGCTAATTTAATAGCCTTTTCTGTTATGGTAGAAAGCCCCATTATTGTAACAGTTTCCTTTCATACAGTTTATTTAATGAAGAGATTGATATTGAATTTGAGTTACAGATGGCTTTTAGAGTTTTATGTCATTGAGTGCATTAAAGCTATTCCTACAATGTAATTACATCACAAAATAAATAAAAGCTACCAGTGCGGGTATTTCCAAATTTTACGACTTCCCAAGAGTGATACCATTGCACTTGCATTTTTTTGTGAATAAGCTCTTAATTTTAGGGTCTGTTTCAATTTCATTAGCAAATTCTTAAACCAGAGAGTTGGACACAGGGCTGAGAGGTGCTGCAGTAAAATTAGGGGAACAAATGGAATCAAGCAGAAAAATAATGGCCGGCCTAGAATGAGAAACGGCTGAGTTATTGATCACAATTACAATGCTACAATTGGTCTCAGCACTTTTAAACTCGGAAGCATACTATTCAGGATGGGTATCCGTTAACCACTTGCTTGTGAGAATGTTGGGATGGGGAATATTATTGGTGATCAGCGTGTTCTGTGTGTGAGAATAGTAGCTGAGAATTTGTTTGTGATCAGTGGATTGAATATGTGTATTAAAGGGGTGTGGGGGTAAAGGGGGTGAGGATTTGTTTGGGATCTAATCAAATGAATTATGAAAAGGCAGATATAAAAACAGAAAATGCTAGAAATACTCAACAGGTCAGACAGCATTTGTGGAGAGAGAAGAACAATTAATGTTTCATATTGATGACTTTGTCAATCATTTATATTAGTCTCAGGGAGAAGAATTTCACTGGACTTAACCCCAGGGACAAGGAGCACATGACCCTTAGCCCCAGAGACAGGGACCTTACTGGTCTTAGTCCCAGAGACCAGAACTTCACTGGTTTCAACCTCAGAGGCAAGGAACGCACTGGTCACTAACTCGGCCTTTGCCCTGAGATAAAGTCTCTGGTCTTAATAACAGAAAGAAGGACCTCACTGTGGCAGCCCCAGTGACATGGATTTCATCAACTTAACCCCAGAGACAAGGAAAATTCTGGTCTTGGTCCAGGACACAAGAACCTCATTGGTCTTAACCCCAGAAACAAGGACCTTACTGACATACCCCGCAAGACAAGAGCTGAATGGTTTAGGATTAGTGTTGACAGGTCTCGGGGTCAGCATGGGTGCAATGGACTGAGACAGCCTATTTCCATGCTGTACGATTCTTTGATGCTATGATAGGCCCAACAGCACCCCACCTTCTACAAAACACAGAAGAACTCAGCCAGTCATGCAGCATCTGTGGAAGGAGAAATCACTTTCAGGCCAGGGACCCTTCCTCAGAACTGGGGGAATAGTGGAGGGTTTACAATTTTTGAAACAGAGCTTGTGGGAGGAATGAGGTGTAAGACAAAAGGCTACTGTATGTGCTTAAGACTGAAAAGGTTGATTAAGACAGATCAGCTGATGAGGAGTATAAGTACTGACTGTTCAGAAAGCATTTTATAGAACTGAGGAGTGAAAAGGACATAAGTGGGACAACGGGAAATGAACAGAGTAGTTTACCTGAATCTGGAGAATTCAATGTTCATTCCAGAAGGTTGCAAAGTGCCAGCACAAGATAATTTGTTGTTCCTCCAGTTAATATTGGGCCTCACTGTGACAGTGGAGGTGGTCAGAGACAGATGGATCAGAATAGGAGTGGGACTGAGAATTAAAGTTCCTTGCAACAGAAAGCTCAGCACCTACGGACTGAGCATAAGTGTTCCAAAAGGCAATCGTCCAATCTGTGTTTGGTTTCTCCAGTGCAAAGGAGGTCACATTGTGAGCACTGCGTACAGTAGTCTCAAGTAGAAGAAGCATAAGTGAACTGCTGCTTCATCTGGAATGATTGTTTGGATCCTGGATGGTGGGAATGGAAGAGGTGAATGGCCAGGCATTGCATCTTCTCCGGTTCCTTGGAAAGTTGCCGTGGGATGGGGAGTGGTGGATGTGGCGGAATTGCAGAGCAAAGAGTTACACAGTTAGTAGTTCCTGCAAAATGCTGAAAGATGAGGAGACTAGACGTGACTGGTGATGGGATCATATTGCAGTTGGCAGAAATTTCCTCATAATTTGATCTTCCAAGAGAAATGCAAAAGTTTGTATGTTTTAAGTTAAATTTCATGTCAAGACTCTGTCCAACAGCCTGTCCCTATGCTCTTGAAATTTACCAATATCTTCTCCATAGTTCACTGCTCTTCCAAGTTTTGTGTTCGATGCACATTTAGGACTTATTGTACCCTTGAGTCCAAGCCACTAATACATATCAGGAGCAACAGTAGTACTGGATCTGGGGAAGTCCATTGTGTACTTCCCTTGAGCCTGAAAAACAACCATTCACTATTCTTTTTCGTTTCCTGTTACCTATTAATTTTCCATTGGTGCTGCCACACCCTCTTTTATTCCATTGGCTTCTAACTTGATGACAAGTCTATTATGCAACATTGAAAGTCCATTGACACCACATCAACTGCATTTGCCTCAACTGTCTGTTACTTCTTAAAAATTCATCAGGTTAATTAAAAATGATTTACATTCTATGCTGACTCTCACTGATCATTCCATATTGAATAAGGGACTGGCAATTTTATTCTTGATTATTAAAAGTTTCTCCACATCTGAGGTTAAACTGACTGCTGAACGTATCCTTGCATCCTTTACTGAACAGAGGTGTAACATTTGTAATTGGCTCCAACACACAGGCCTTGATACATAAGACCTACAAGCAGAATTAGGCCACTCAGCCCATCGAGTCTGCTCCGCCATTTGATCACGGCTGATTTATTTTTCCCTCTCAACCCCAGTCTCCTGCCTTCTCCCTGTAACCTTTGACACCCTCACTAGTCAAGAACCTTTAAATATACCCAATGACTTGACCTCTACAGCCATCTGTTGCAATACATTCCACAGATTCACCCTCTGGCTTAAAAAAAAATCAGCTGTTCTAAAGGGATGCTCTGCTATTCTGAGACTGTGCCCTCTGGTCCTAGACTCTCCCACCACTGGAAACATCCTCTCCCCATCCACTCTATCTGGGCCTTTTCAATATTCAGTAGGTTTCAGTGAGATCGCCCCTCATCCTTGTAAACTCTAGTGAGTACAGGCTCAGAACCATCAATTATCAACCCTTTCATTCCCAGGATTATTCTTGTAAACCTCCTCTAGACCTTCTCCAAACCCAGCACATCCTTCCCTAGATATGGGGCCCAAAACTGCTCACAATACTCCAAATGTTGTCTGACCAATGCCTTATAAAGCCTCAGCATTACAT
>JARFYF010000094.1:96812220-96824677 GCA_030265395.1 Rhina ancylostomus
AACTCAAGTACTAGCTGAGCTGTGTGTACATACAGTGAGTCACAGAGGCTATTAACGATTTAGGAAGCAGCTCTATTTGTGACTGTATCAGTAACATTACCACTCAGCGACTGTCAAACCATTACTGTCAAGACTGCAAGTGACTGTGGATTGATGGAATGGTGGTTATCACTGCTAATCACTTCTTATTAATAATTATGAAGGAAGCATTAAACCTTGATTTAGCCAATCCTGTGTTGGGAGAGAGAGGAATGTGCCCCTCCCTGCTTGGTTAGTGATTGGCTACTCTGTTACCATGCCATCAACTGATCCCAGATTTCAATTGGCTCAAAAACAAGTTCAATCCACAATCTCACTGGATGGCCATGTACGGATACTTTCCAATAGAGGCCAACAAGTGATATTCAGATGGGGAATGCAAGCTGATTTTTTTAAACCTTGTCCGTTATCATCTCAAATATTATTTCCCATTAACGATAAAAGCAAAATCCCGGAAATACGAAGCAGGTCAGGCAGCATTGATTTCAGGTTGAAAGGTCATTGATCTGAGAAGTTGACTGTTTTTCTGGTTTTATTTTGGATTTCCAACATTTGCATGTTTTTCCCATAACATGGAAGTAATTCATTGGACAAAGAGACAGAAGTAAACTTTTGACCTTTTTGCTTCTTCATTACACAGGAAGACTATCTGCAAGCCAGCTACTCGAAGAACTTCTCAACAGGTTTGATTTTCTGTTAATTCACCCTCTACCGAAGAGCCGTGGCTTGTTTCTTTTATGTTTAATTTATGTTTTTTCTTTTGAATGCTGCTTATATGATGCTATGTGCATGTGATGCTACTGCAAGTCAGTTTTCCATTGCACCTGTGCAAACGTGTACTTGTGCATATGACAATAACCTCAACTTTGAATCATCCAAGGTCAAGAAACCTCACCAGCATCTCTATTTCATCAGGAGGCTAAAGAAATTAGGTCTGTCCACTTTGACTTTCACCAACTTTTACAGATGCACCACAGAAAGCATCCTATCTGGATGTATCGCGGCTTGGTATGGCAACTACTCTGCCCAGGACCACAAGAAACCGCAAGTTGGACACAGCTCAGCACATCACGGACACCAGCTTCCCCTCCTTGGACTCTGTCTTTACCTCTCGCTGCCTTGGTGAAGCAGCCAGCATAATCAAAGACCCCACCTTCCCGGGTCATTCTCTCTTCTCTCCTCTTCCATCAGGTAGAAAATACAGGAGCCTGAGGGCACAATACCACCAGGCTTAAGGACAGCTTCTACCCCACTGTGATATTGAACAGTTCCCTTATACGATGAGATAGACTCTGACTTCATGATCTATTTTGTTGTGACCTTGCACCCTATTGCACTGCACTTCCCCTGTAGCTGTGACACTTTGTACTGTTATTGTTTTTACCTGTACTACCTCAATGCACTCTGTACTGACTCAATGTATCTGCACTGTGTCATGAACTGATCTGTATGATCGGTGTGCAAGACAAGATTTTGACTGTACCTCAGTACAAGTGACAATAATAAAACAATACCAATAAATTACAGCTAATTTTAATATTATATTTCTGTGTTCCAGATTTTTGAGCGGGGACACAACTTCCTACACACTGCTAAAATCTCTATAACCTTAAACAGCTCAGCTAAATCACCCAAACACAACATGATACCCGGGCAAGACAAAGCATGCATCATGTTTAACCCTTTAAGGCTTTGTATAATTCTGATGAATGCACACCAATTCCTTAGTAGTGCACATTTATCTGTTTTTCTATCATTCAATTCCCAAAAGAGAACACAATCTGTTCGATGGAGACACGAGACTGCAGATGCAGGAATGAGAGCAACATTCTACTGGGGGCACTCAGGGGGTCTAACAGCATCTGGGGTGGGGAGGAAGGAACTGTTGGCATTTCAGGTCAAAACCCTGCACCAGGATCCTAATTCAACTTGACTCCAGTTTCCTGAGTCTGCGCAAAATCACGCATTACCAGCATACTGTAACTCAGTGTCTGAGACTGTATCTTGGTTCTAAGGTGGAGGTGAAGGTTGAATAGTTTCCCCATTTATCCTGCAGATTAACTCCACCACAGCAGTGGGCAAGGTGGAGATGAAGTGCAGACTCACAGTGAGGAGAATGGTCGAGGTTTGATGCTTGATCCCATATTGGGATTGAGAAAATGCACCATTTTGCCACTTCCTTAATGGGAGTCAAAAGCTTTTTTCAGAGGTTGCAAAAGATCATGTTGATGCAGTTTCCTTGCACTTCAAGGACTAAATCTGCACTGTGGTTTTTGGAACAGCTCTTCTACCACTGGGAGGACACTAGGTAAAGGCAAGAGTCTTGCGAGAGTAGGTCTTCAAAGTTCTCTGAACAGAGCACTGGCTGCTGTTCTCCTCTTTCAGCCAAATAGGATCTTGGATATTTTGGCCGTGGCTAATCTCAACAGTACTGAAGAGTCCCTTCTTGTCATGGTTTTTGGCCTGATTCTGGATCTCTGGCTATCACCATCTATGCTTTAGGTCACAAGTGTTTTGTTGGACCTCAGCTTTCAGATGGTTGTTTTCTCCTCTTTCAAATTGTGATGGTGTTTCCAGTCCAAGAATACCTAAAGTTTATGATTTATTAGTTCTTAGATGTGCAGTTCATTCCCATCAAACCAGTTCTGGTGGTTTCCAGTGGAGCCGCTGAGTCTTCACAGGTGCCAATGACAGTGGACTATAGGGCAGCCCATACATCTCAGGGCTGCTTTGGCTGGGAGTTACAGCTCTCACTGCTTGACCCTTGGGCTTGGGTTTACATTCTTCTGGTTTAAAATTCTTCAACAGCATCTCTATAGCGAGTGAACAGTGGCAACTGGGACAATGGGAAAGGGAGCTGTCTCACCCTGGAGAGAGTGAGCAGCTGTGTTTGGAGAGTGGGGTGGTTTAGAAAAAGAGAACCCCCCCCTCAAACAATCTGAACTATCCTCCATTTAAATAAGGGGGAATCTGGCCTGCCCTCAACAACATCTGTCAACTGAAGTCAAGAGGGCAAGTGTAGACTTTACCAACCTCTGTCCAGCAGCCCTGTTAGACCCCTTTTGAGATTGTTGTAACAGTATGGGTGATAAGGGAGGAATTAATTCCAGGGAAGCCAGCATTAAATGTATAATAGGTCAGTGCCTATGTGCACCTTGGCTCACTTGCAAAATTCCACTGACTTCAATGGAGGGAAACTTTGGAAGCCAAGTAGAACATGCCAACACTGCAGGTTCAGTACTCCTGAGCTCCAATGTACAGGTGCTCAATGCCTTCTGGAAATGTTGTTCCAACTCTACACCAGAAACCTCTGGTCCATTCTGGCAATAGCAGACAGCACTCCATAGTTTTCCAATGCACGGCTAACCAGGCTCCTGGCTTCCCATGGACTGGGAAGATAAGTGAACACGCTCATTTTAACTGCCACACTCAGTGACCAACTGGCGTGGGACCAAAGGGGGGATTGGTGCTACATTCTTCATCTTCTTTCATTTGCTAGCAACATTTTTAACCAGTGGATAAGTCACACTGAGTTTTGACTGCAAACACTGCTTGATCTCAACTTCATAAAACTTCATACAAAGAGCCCAAGATTTTCCTTTTTAAAATTTGGATGGGAGGATTTTTAATCTTATATTCATTCACCAGATTCAAGAGAGAAAACATCAGTCAACACATGCACCTTTGTTAACCCTTTACCTGTTTTGCTGAATTAAAAGTTTGAGGGTGTTTGGGTTTGTCAGTACAACATCTGAATCAAGGTTGAAGTAATAATCACATCCTGGGTCCATCCGACAGTAGTCCCTATATAAAGAAAAGGCAGAGGAAAGTAAGAAACAGCTGAATTATACTTAGCACAGAAATGGAATGTTAATGACTTTAAAATCACAGTCTTTACGTTGGACATAATCACAAAGCTGTTTTTGCTGTTCAGGATTTGCCGCCATGTCATGCTTATTTTGGCAAGTTTAAAAATAGGGATAAAAATTACAAATTTCCAAAAATGATATTTAAGGGGACCTTGCTCATTTGATAGATTGTGTTCTAATCGTCTCAGAAGAACATTTTGTTGTTTTTTTTTTAAAAATGTGACACTTCCTGGCTGCTGCTTTGCACTACAGGTCATTCACCCCAGCAGACAACGAGCCTCGCTATCAGGCTCACTGCTGCACTGTAGATGGTGTAAAGAAACTCTGAGGATTCATGAACGACCTGCCCCACTACTAACTCCAGCTTTCCAGATACTTGGGGGCCACTATGTCCAGTGATGAGTTTTGAATTTATAATCACTTCCAGTCTGGTCTTTGGCCTCTGGATCTGTACACACTGAGTGATGCATTCTCTTTGACAGTGATGAGAATGAATCCATTGCCCTTTATGGCAGTGGCAATTTTTCCTGGGGTGTGACTCCTGACAGGTGGCTGCTGCAAGGGACAGGCAATTCAGGTCATTAAATTTAAATAAAATATTTAAAGGCATGCCATAGGTGGAAATAGAAATTGCACCTCATCCAGTTGAAAGCAATAGTATTTGAATGGAGTGACTCACATTCCCATATTTCTTGCATCTCCTTCACTCAGAACTTCCTCAGGCCCGACAAATTTCACTTTGAGTTTACCTTTGTGTTTCACCCAGAACTTGTATAAATGTTTTTCATGGTAAACTTCCTAAGAGCAGAACAGAGTTCATGAGACAATTAATGGCCCAATTCCCCAGTCAGGTAGAAAGGAGCAGTTCTACTTCTTCACTGCACTCACAACTGCCCTCAGACCTTTAGCAGGCTTGTGCATTGAGAACCACTTCAGCATACATTGAGAACTCAACTACTCAAATACACTGAGAACCACTTCAGTTTTGGACTTTTTAAAAAAAGGGATCCGGGACCTGTACAAACAATGAAAACAACAGCACCTCTTCGACCAATCAAACTGAAAAGTCCTTGTTGAGATTTGCAAACCAAGAATTTAGATATTTAATTCAAAGCCAAACACATACAGAATGGTTAAAATTGGGATTATTGACATAAAGGGATAAAGAATTTTATACAAGTTCTTTTTTGATTTTTGTTTAAAGTCTCTAACAATTATTAAAATCTGATGGAATGAGACTCCAAATTGAATGTCTGAGAGCATCTAAGATTCATCTTGCTAGCAAAAGTTCATTCACTTAATCAAACAACCTCCAACTATTTTTAAGGGTATTCACCGAGTATCCAGTATTACCTCATAGCTCTTGTTGTTATAAGCATTTCATTGCCATATCTCCTGATGATGAAGTGATCTAGCAAATCTTGGAGGAACAGGGCAACGTGACAGCAACTTTCCACAACTTCCAGTACACTCATGGGTGCCAGAGGTAGGTGATAACCTCATGTTTGGTGCTGCTTCAATGTTTGGGTTAATGCTCAAGCTAAAAGTACTACACATTAAAGTATGGACAAACTATTCTTACTGGTGGAAAACTAAGTTTCAACTTTAATACTTTCAACAAAACTAAAACTTTTGTCCCGGATTGAATAGTAGAGTGCTTTAAGCTTTATACAATTAGGATGCAAGTGTAACAAGTATGTTCTCATGCACTAAGAGAAGACTTACTTTATTGTGTATGAAGAACTTGAGCTTCTCTCTTGGATAATTGATAGTAAATAGTCTTTCTAAAAACTCTGGAAGAAAGGGTGTTGGCCGTTCAATGAATATGCCGACAGTCACACTGGGATATTCCTGAATGACAAATGTATTGAATAAGATTAGTTATAATGAATGTCTGACAGTCCAAGTCATATCAGAAAGAGGCCTTTGGAACTCCTGTCTGTCCTGTTAAGCAGGTATCAGGATCATCCTACACGATCAAACATTTTCTTCTAGTTCAACTCTCATCTCCAATTCACCTTAATCTACCTCATTGTGGCCCTAGCTCTTTATTCTTTTGTTTTAACCTGCACTGCTTTCTGCAGTCTGTTTTCTTTCTACTACCTTAATGTACTTGCATATGGCATGACCTGCCTGCATGACATGCAAACACAAGTTTTTCTACTTTATCTCAGCACACGTGACAATAATAAACCAATAATAATACCAGCAACAATTCATATAGTCAATTAATCTGCCAACCAGCACATCTTTAGCAGCTGGGAGGAAACTAGAGCACCTGTTTGTGTGGGGGGTGGGGGGAAATGGGGAACGGGACAGTGTCACAGCTAACAGAGTTGCTGCCTCACAGTTCCAGCAACCTGGGTTCGATCCTGACCTCAGGTATTATCGGTAAGAAGTTTGCATGTTCTCCTCAGAACCAAAAGTTTCTCCACTGGGTGCACTAGTTGTTTCTCCACAGGGTGCACTAGTTACCTCTCATGTCCTAAAGATGTGTGGCCACGATGCATTGCTCTGAGTGAGTTGTTGGCAGGTAGAATTTTTGATAAAGATTTTTTTATTTGTCACATGTATTTCACTGTGTTTCGATGTACATCTTTTGTGTAGAGTGTTCTGGGGGGTAGCCTGCAAGTGTCTTCATGCTTCTAGTACCAACGTAGCATGCCCACAACTTCCTAACCCATACACATTTGGAATGTGGGAGGAAACCAGAGCACCCAGAGGAAACCCATGGGGAGACCATACAAACTCCTTACAGACAGCAGTGGGAATTAAACCTGGGTCGCTGGTGCTGTAATAGCATTATGCTAACTACTACACTACTATGGGAATTTGGAGAGAATAAAAAATGTGATTAGTTTAGGATGAGGGCAGACAGACGTAATGGGGAGTCATAGAGTTGTACAGCACAGAGAAAGGCCCTTTGGCTCAAACATGAAAATGCGACCAAAATGTACATTCAAGCTAATCCTATTTCCCAGCACTTAGCAGTGTGGACTTGGTGGGCCAAATGTCCTGTTTCCATGCTGTATGATTCTATGACAATCAACAATCTAATTACTTTGCACTTCATTTGGGGCAATTTTATGCCTAAGAAACGTTGACAAAATAGAATCAATATTTTCCCCTACAGGATGAAGTTGCCTCAAGTTTTACATTAATCATTCTTTGCAGAACAGAAAGACCGTGTGTATATGTGCAACAATTATCCATAACAGTTCAAATGTTGTCACCATAAAGCAAAATAATCTGGGACAGATTTTAGTGAAAGAAAGAAATAATCATATATTATGTGGGGGGGGAGGGGGAAGAAAATGAGAGAGAGGGTTGCTGATGAAGGACAAATGGCCTTTCTAATTGAAAGTAATGGCTGGTAATTGATATTTAACAGTCTGCTGTACAGTTAAATGATCTGCTGATTTTTCATCCTTCAAAAACCTTAATTATTTAATACCATGGGTCTTTTAATATTAATTTTCAGGATCAGAGCATCGCCAGGAAAGTCAACATTTATTGCCCATCCCGAATAATGATTCAGATCATTAAACATCAATGACATGCATTCATCACCTTTAACCTTTGCATGGCAACAACTCGAGAAGGCCTTGCCAGTTACCAGGCAGGTCACAAAGGTAGAATCACTTGCCAATTATATATGAAATGCTATAGAGGAGCATTGCAGACATTAAATCTTTAACATACAGATATAGAACCAACATGGCAACAATGGCTTAATCTCAGTTTCCCCCTTAGTTCCCCCTCAGGTGGCACGGTAGTGTGGTGGTTAGCGTAATGCTATTACAGCGCCAATGACCCAGGTTCAATTCCCACTGCTGTCTGTAAGGAGCTTGTATGTTCTCCCAGTGTCTGTGTGGGTTTCCTCTGGTTTCCTGCCAAAGATGTACAGGTTAGGAGCTGTGGGCATGTGATATTGGCACCAGAAGAGTAGCGACACTTATGGGCTGCCCCCAGCACTTTCTCAGTAATGCAAAAAGACACATTTCCCTGTGTGTTTTGATATACATGTGGCTAATAAATAAATAAATAAATCTCTACATTTATAATGTCTGGGACAATTGCTGAAAAAACATCAAGGTCTCAATTTACGCATTTTACAGTTCACAGACCTCAGTATTTTATTGACCTGTATCGAAGGATTAACCTGACACTGCTACATTCTGGAACTGCCTTTTCCTGTTCTTCCAGACCTAGGGAACACATGAGCACACTCCCCTTTGTGCCAAGAAACAGCTAGTTCCATACCAGGAGATCACCCTGTGCTGTAATACTTAAAATGGGATCATAAATTGCAATGGGTTAAAATGGAAGCAGATATGGAAGATGCTGCATGCGCATTTTTGGGTGGAGCTTTGAGACTTAAAGGTTTCCTTAAATTTAACTTCTTGCTCTGCACAAATGACATTCTCCTGCTGTTTAAATAAATTCAGTCTCTCACGTCACAGTTACACAAGTCAGTGCAAGGCCCAGAGGATTTAGCCCTTACAGCTATCACCTCTCACTCAGTGTCAGTCAGCCAACTGGTTTATCCTTGTCGGAATATGAAGTGTAACCTCACAAATCATTCTGTAAAGGGCAAGAGATGATGCGTTAGATAAAACCAAAGCTCAGATGCTACAAGCTGCCTGTTGATATCATCTCCAATAAAAAGGCTTCAGAAAAAAAAAGGTCAGCTTTAAAGGTTGGAGAAGTATTTTGAACATAGATTGATGACCTGCAGATGTTCCTACTTGCCCAAGCTTCAGCCCCATTGTTATCAGTTTTCCTCAGGGCAAATAAAGCGAGGCAGCTATAACCTTAGCACTGCGTAGTTCATATATTATACCATGACCCAAATCCAAGTGAAGACAAAAAGCAAACCACATTACAAAATGTTTAGAAATTGGAGGAGGTCCAAATCACATGGCTGAACTTTCAGATGGATTATATCAAAAGCTGCGAGTGACCTATTGAACTTAGTTTGGATGGATAAGGATGACTGTGACCTTCAAAGAGTTAAACTTTCCAAATATTTCCTGTAGATGAAATATCACCAGACAGTATTAAAAATGTTGATACAGAACCACAGTTTGTTTTACACCACATTATCTGAGCTTTGCAAACTGTCCGATGCAATGATTCTCACAAATAAAAAGGTTGATCCCCACTAGTACCCTATATGACTTTGTCACCGCATTTTCCAACTCAATTCAACCTTTCCCATTTAAAACTGTTCAAACTAATGCACAGAAAATTCAATGCATCTTTCCTGACACTATTCACAAGCCCCGTCAGCTGACTAACAGCTGATGTGAAGTGTCAAACTGGGAAGGGCCCCTTCATGAATCAGCTTCCAAAGACAAGAATCTCTGATGTCCAGGGCAGTGGGAAGAAATTGTTTCACACTTTTGGGCAGGAATGACACACATTCCAGTAAGTCCAGCTGTTTTTTTCACTCAACTGCCCTCATCCCATCTTCTGAGTTCAACAAGCTGAACATCTGGATTTTGACCCAATGCCTCGATCCCAGTAGAAATAAGAACATTTAAACAATGATCACATTCCTCTTAAGGAGACTTTATTATGGTCGGCAAAGCTGCTGTTGAACATCGAAGAAAGACCAACAAAACGTGGTGCAGATTTGCCAGACTGATTTGATCCTCGATATAAATCACTGAGAAAACTTTCACAACTTGTCACCTGAACACCTACAATATGATTGGCTGCTGCCTCCCAATCCAGTTCTTAAATCAATTCATTATATGCAATCTGTTAGCCCCAAGATCCAATTTAAATTTACATTACAGACTTGCCAAAGCAGAAGTAGTGTGGAAAATATAAATAAATATGAAGGGTGACAACCAATTAAAGTGATTCTCCAGCTTCCGGTGGTGCTCCCCCTTTGTGCCTTTTCACTTGTCTCTCTCCTCCTGATCTACCTGGCACCCATGACCATGTCTCTTTCCCCTCCCTCAGCCTCTCTATCTGCCCATCATCCACACACTCCTCCCACTGGTTCCTCTCCCCCACTACTCAACTCCCTCTCTCTACTCCATGCTCCACCTCCCTTTCCTATCAAATTCCATCTTCAGCCCCTTTGTCACTTCCACTTATCACCCTCCCCTCACCTGGATCTACCTGTCACCTGCTAGCTCTTGTTCTACCCCTTCCCTCCAACTTTTTAGACTGACCATCTCTCCAAAGAATTTCATGATATCTGTCAGTGATGATAAACCTGATTCTGATCTCCACCTTCACTGGCCATCTCTGTCTATCCAAAGATGGATTTCAATCCAGTTGAAGGGTCTTGACCCGAAACGTCAACTGCCGACAGAGGTTGTGGGGTAGATACATTAGGGACATTTAAGAGACTCTTAGATATCCATATGAATGATAGAGAAATGGAGGACTATGTTGGAGGGAAGTGTTAGATAGATATTAGAGTAGGATAAAACATCAGCACAACATCTTAGGCCGAAGGGCCTGTACTCTGCTGTAATGTTCTATGTCTATTTCCCTCCATAGATGCTGCCTGACCCACTGAGTTACTCCTGTGTTTTGTGCTGCTTCAGATTTCCAGCATCTGCAGTCTCCTGTGTCTCCAATTACACTGATTGTCCAACTGAAGGCAGAATACTGGAAGTGAATGTTTGCAGAGGCAGGAAGGGAAGTGTGTAGGCAATGGATGGGACAGGACCTAAACTCCATTTGATGGATAGCAAGCTCAGCACACCACTGAGGTTTTCAGACACTCTCTTCAGAGGGGACCAGACCAGTGGCCAGGGTCAGTGCTCTGTTCAGTACACACACTTCTCAGAAAGACACAAAGATAAAATTTCCTGTAATACAATGTCTTAATGCACTCAACACATTACTACTAATGAGTTACAGGGCAGTCACTTTTGCTGTGGACATGGGTGTAGAAGATATCAGGCTTTGAAGGCCATGGCCTCAGCTATACAACAATTTCACATACCGGTTAGGAGTCTGGAATCCATTTATTGTTCCATGCCAAAACCTCAAGCGATCTTTGCTTAGTGTGCATACTCACATCCAGCACAAAATTCAACTGAGACTTACAAATCAAAGCTTGTGACGTGCTTTAGAGCTGTGCCAAAAGCAATCAAGCAATATACAACCAAGCAGCATTGTGCAGACAGTTACAGGATTGAGTCAGTCATTATTCTTCTGCTTCTGACTGTGATAATTGCGAGTTTAAATTGATTCTCAAGGTGACATTTCAGTGCAGCAATGAGGAACTGGTGCACTGTCCGAAGTGACTTGTTTTAGAAAGATTCCAAACTAACGTCCCTTGGATTGGTATAAAAGACCCCCTGGTACCACTTGAAGAGGAACAGGAAGCACTCTCATTCAACTTTGCCAGTTCATCATTTATCTCTTTGCTGTCCACTGGATCTTGCCACATACAAATGAGTTTCTCAGTTTCCCTATGTTGCAACAGTAACTAAAATATACCCTTGTCCACAAACACTTTGAGTTACAGAGCTGCAGGAGGGAGGCAAGTCTCCTCCTTCAGAAACAGGATCGGCTCAATTTCTCTTCTGGCTGTTAAACGCTCTGCAGAATATAAAGACAGGACCCTAACTGGTACAAGGCCAAAAATTCATTAGCTCTTGACTCTCCCAGCTGCTGTCACCTACTGCCTGTGTGGGCCTTAAGTAGAGAAACAGGAAGTTGGAAACTTTCCCTAAAAGGAGAAAAATGGCCAACCTATTCCCATTTTGTCTTTTATCTGTTTTCATTCATAGGTAGAAAGGAATGCACCCAAACCTCACTGTTAATATTGTGGAAGTCAACTTCTATTTAATGCATTCCAACTTATGTTCCTACTCCAACCGTGTAGGTTTGGAAGAGCAGCCGGGTGATGGCAAAAAGCAAGAGTCAAATTTGCAAGCACCAAAGCAGCTGAACACAACATGCAGGAGAGAGCCAAGTAAACGGCACACGTTGCAGTGTGCAAGAAGAGTGAGAGAGACGGAGCAGCAGCAACAACCTGCTGCTCAGATGGCTGCTTTCAATTAACCTCTGCTTTAGAAAGTTACTATAGCCTTGGGCCAGTAGGACATAGAACAGTACAGCACAGGAACAGACCTTTCGGCCCACGATGTTGTGCCAAACTCATTAAACTAGTAATAAAAGGCCTAACCAACTAATTCCTTCTGTCTGTATGATGTCCATATCCTACCATTTCCCTCACATTCATGTGCCTAAGAGCCTCTTGAACACGCCTATCGTATTTGCCTCCATTACCACCTCTGGCAGCTCATTCCAGGCACCCACCATTCTCTGTGTAAAAAACTTGCCCCACACATCTCCTTTGACCTTACCCCCTCTCACCTTAAATGCATGCCCTCTAGTATTAGAAATTTCGATCCTGGGAAAAAGATACTGGCTGTCTACTATATCTATGCCTCTCATAATCTTACGAATGTCTATCAGGTCTCTCCTCAGCCTCTATCGCTCCAGAAAAAACAACCCAAGTTTGTCCAACCTCTCCCCATAACAACATGCTCTTTAATCCAGGTAGCATC
>JARFYF010000094.1:96964190-96978286 GCA_030265395.1 Rhina ancylostomus
GAGGGGAGGGGATGGAGCAAGAACCGGCAAGTGATAGGTGGATCCAGGTGAGGGGAAGGGGGTGAGTTCCTCCAGCATTTTGTGTGTTGCTCCAGATTCCAGCATCTGCAGTCTCTGGTGTCCCCATCTCGCTATTATTGAATCAGAGAATCATAAAGCACGGAAACAGTTCCTTCAGCCCAATGAGTACATGATGACCATCATGGACCATCTACACCAATCCCATTTTAAAATGAAAGTATCCTGAGTAAACAATCCAGGGACCAACTAGAGATGACAGCAGGTTCAGATCACTGCAGAATTTCTTGTAAGTAGTGCACTGTCTCTGCACCTTATCTATTTACTGTGTAATCTTTTTTGAATGCTTGTTGTGGATCACATTTTTATTCTATGAAAGTGGAAGAATTAGATGAATCTCCACTGCTGAAGGAAATAAATTAGTTTTTTTTTAAGAGTAGTTTATGTTTGTCCGTTCTTATCGCTTCACAATATTGAGCATTCAATATATGAGGTGGATCTTTCTGGGATTTAGGCATGGTGATCGACAGAACAAGAACTCACTTTCGAGAAGTACCTTAAACATTGTAAAACATCGCAAGGTCTTAAGTGCATATACAAAGATTAGGAAACAAAAATAGGAAAAGACTGTCTGCTGGCTTTCCAAGACCAAGGGCGAGGGTTTACCTTCCCCCTCACTCCCCCACCCATTGGGCCACATATATTCCATGGGATCCCCACGAGAAAACCACTTGTATCCACCTGACAAGAGCAATAGCGCAGCACTTTATTGGCCAGATCCCACAGGAACATACCAGCAATTCCACGCAGAGCAATGTCAACAAATTCTGGGACTGTCTTACATAAGGAGACAACAGGGCAGAAGATCAAAAGTACAGAAAATGCTGGAAATACTCAGCCGTTCAGACCAGCATCTGCGGGGGGAGAACCAGAGTTAATGCTTCACCTTCATAAGTCTTGAAGGCCAATGCCTGATAATCTTAACTCCACTTCTCTCTCTGCAAATGTTGTCTGACCTTCTGGGGAGCTCCAGCTTTACTTGTGCAGATTTCCAGTATCTGCAGCACTTTGTTTTTGGGAGAGAATTCCAGGTTTTAGGGATTTGGCAGTTGTTCACAGTGGAGCAGTTATAACAGGGAATGTGAAAGATGCTAAAATTCAACGAGTGTGGAAAACTTGGAGGGTTGGCAAATTGGAGGATGTGCAGTCAATTGAAGGGATAAGAAGTCTGAGAACTGTGTTACTGGACTGGAACTAAAATAGGACAGCAAGCAATCAGGTCAGCAGGACCTGGTATAATTTAAAGTTACTGGCATCAAAGTTTATGGTTAAATTAAGCTTAAAGAGTGTCGAACAATGGAGGCCTAAGGACTATGTTAGACCACCTGTCTAGAGATGAACTAGGTATGGATGAGGGTTTCATCAGCTGATGAGTTGCAGTGTGGATGGAACTGGACGGTGTTAAGGAGAGGGAAGTATATGGTCTTATTGGTGCTGGATCAAAGTTGATCTCTGGGTCAAATAGTACATCTCTGAATCAAAAGTTGTGAACGGTCTTATCACTCTCAGACAGAAGGCAAGGATTAGTCAATGGCTAGAGAACATATTTGGTGATTAGAACCAATGATAATGGTTTCAAAGACATGTTGTATTGATCTGTTAATACTTACAATTAGGAAGGTGGCAGCTAGCAAAGTTGCTTTCACCTTCACATCTAGATCCATGGGGAATTGGATCCCAAAGTTATCTGCATCTGTTAACATTTCTTTTAGTACTCCAGTCCACTGCTTTGTGATTTTGCCAATTGTTTCTGTTTCTTCAAGGTTGGTAACCTATTACAGAAGAATAAAAGTTAAAGCTAAAGCTATTTGTTATGTCATTTGATATGCCGTTTACACCTCATAAGGCCATTGCCTCGTAAATGGCCCAAATCTTTACCAGGAGCAGGAGTAAGCCATTTCATTCTTCAAGCCTATTTCATTAGCCAATAAAGTCATGGGTGATGATACAACTCAAGCCAACTTTCCAGGACAGTCCTGGGACCAACTAGTCTTCATGCTGCTCTCGACACTGCCGTTTTCAAAAATTTTCCAAGTCTTAAATGTACTCTATGACTGAGCATCCACAACACTTTGTGCAGACATTTGCTCAGAGTTAGGAAAGAAATTTCTCCTCAACTCATTCACAAAAATGACCTTCTCCTCCCTAGTTCTCACCTCTCCAGGCATGGGAACAAACTCTCGGCATCAGCCCACTCAAGCTCTCAATGAACTTTATGTTCCAATGAGACCAGAATAAACTCAAGAATATTAACTGTCTACTCTGTAAAGTGACACCAAACATTTTGAGATGTTGCAGATGGGCAGTTGGAAACGTTGCCTAGATTTTCCAATATAGGCTTGCAAGGAACCTCCCTACATGGGTAAATGATCATGAAATGGGATTCATATATAATATTCCCTCTGGGATAAAATTATGACTTGAAATAATGATCCATATCAGTACTAATGACACTGGTATATAAAAGGAGCCTGTGGGCAATTGCTGGTAACTAGATAAAGATGAAGAAACAACTCAAAATCTACTTCTTCAAGATACCATCAATGGTACGAACTAGTGAGCAGTGAACAGATGTAAATGCAGGGCTGAAGGGAAGATTGTAGATTCATGGAGCACTGGAACTGATCTGGGGTAGATGGAACTTATCCAGGTTGAATGTATTGCATTTCAACATGGTAGATTTGCTAATGTGTTTGGAGAGAATTTGGACTGATGTTGCAGGGGAATAACTAAAAGACACTGAGGAAAATAGACAATGCTAGAAGACAGGGAATTAGTACATGAATATAGAATGCCACAGGGGCTAGGGAAAGGAGTTGGACTCTGTTCTGTTGCACATATTTCAATGCAAGTAGCTTAGGAAATTAAGATGATTAACTGAAAGCCATGATGAATATGTGGAAGTATGATATAGCTGTTAAAGGAACGTGGCTTAAAGAAGAGTAGGAATTATAGTTCAGGGTTCTTGGTGTTATGGGAATTCTGGACAAATTGGAGTGGCAAATTAAAAAAAGATGGGTAATCATAATGGTAAGAAGTAACAGCTGTGTAAAAGAATAATATACTGGAAAGATTGATACAGGCGGCCGTTTAAGTTTGAACGATAAAAAGGACAATGACATTCCTCAGAATGCATTACATTCCTCAAACATTCAGGAGGTAGAAGAACAAATATGTAGGCCCAATTCTGAGAAGTACTCAAACAACAGAGTTGAAATTTCAGGAGATTTTAGCTGGCTTCATACTAACTGGGACAATAATAGCATAAAGATATAGGTCGTACAGAACTCTTTTCCTGCATTCAAGTGAACATTGTTTTGATCAATACATAACAAACACAAAATGAAGCAAGGGTTTTGAGTCTGGTTTTCGGGAATGAATTTATGCAGCTGGGTAGGTGAAAAGGGACATTAGAAAAATACACTTCTGTGGCAATAATCATAAATTAATGAGATTACTTACAGAAAAGTTTTGATGGCGCTCTCAGCTGGGAAGAGGCCTGGTTTATCTTGATGGGTAAATGGCAGTGTAGAGAGCACCTTGAAGACTAGTTGGTACCAGGGCAGAGGACAGGGAGGGAAAAGGCTCTGAGTAAATAATTGTCATGAAGAAAAAGGATAGAATCAAAGCTGAAAGAGTTAATGCCATTCTGGAACTCACTGTATAAAAGGGTGGTGCATACAGGTACAGGTTCTCTGTAGACTTGACAATGTTACAGACTGAGGTTAGTCTGAGAAGGATTTTCAACTGACAAAACCAGAATAGGATGAATACCCTCCTTTGTCATAAACTTCAATGCTTCTGTTTAAACATTTTGTATATTTCCCTGTGGGTCAAGTGGAGCAATACGCAAAGATGTGGGAGGCAAGGAAAGCAATTTAGAAAGCATAGTACCTGGAAATCAACATCACCACAGCCACAGACACAGAAAGGGCCTCCAATCTTCAAAACAGGCTCTCTCTTCTCGTTCTGAACTGTGAATTTTGGCAAAAACGGGTGCCATGTTTCAATGATATATCCAATAGGCTGGCCAGGTGGTGTCATCACTTCTATCTGTGAAGAAAAGATGTTGTGTTAAATGTACTGTGGTCATTATTCAGAACAACCAAGCATGGGTGAAGTAATCTGCTTAAAGTCTGGTGGAAGGACCTTTATAACAACAAGCTCAGTTCTGGGTGATACACCCTCTGTACCTGTGAACTATAATGGGAAAGGAGACAGAGCAAAACGAAAAGAAACATAAAAAGAAAAGTAACAAAGGAATGAATGAACATGTTAATGGGGAAGGGAGTATGCCATACTTCAAGAAAATTAAAAAATTTCCCCACTGTCAGTGTGACCTTGACCTTGTTAAATATCTTGGGTTTGAAAAAGGCAAAAGAAATAAATGAAAAAAGCATCAGGTGTCAGAGAGAGAATGAGCTTGAAATAGAGGTAAGAACATTACAGCAATTAGGAGGGAATAGGGTTACAGAGTTGGACAATGGAAAGGTGCAGATACACATGAGAAGCTGTAAGGCAGAAGGAGAGAGACAGTCATACCTAATGGAGGCAGATGTGCCATACACCTTTATATAACATGCTCCACATGGGTAGAAGAATAAAGCCAAGGAAAGACCTGCATTGCCATAGCACATTTCACAGGTCAAGTTGTCCCCAAATGCTTTACATCCTATAAATCAATTTTAAAATGCTGTCAGTACGGGAAACGCAGCAGGCAATTTGCACTTAGCAACGTCCCCGAAATAATAATAACAAAATGACCAGTGAATCTATTTTACTAATGTTGATTGAGGGATAAATATTGGCCAGGGCCCAGTGGAGAACTCCTTTGCTCTTATTCAAAGGAGAGCCACGGGATAGCTTAAGTCAGGATAAGGACAAATAAGCTTCGATTTAATGTCTCTTTCAAAAGCTACGTTGACCAACAATGAACGCTCCCTTGGTGTTAAAGCTGAACATCAGCCTGGATTTTTGCAGTTATCTAGAAAGTGAGCCGTGGAGAAACAAATCAGGAAGAGGAACCAATGGCTGATTGAATAGATGGATACTGAGGAGATCAGAATGAGAGAGACAGCACGAGGGAAAGAGAGAAAATCTGAGGTAGAAGTGTGAATAATGAAAGAAGATCCAAGGTGTTTTATTTAAAGTCCTTCACAGAATGTGAGTGTCACTGGCAAGGTGGGCATTTATTGTCCATCCCTAATTGCCCCCTTATCTATTTCAGAGGACAGTTGAGGGACATCCGCATTGTAGGGTTTGGAGTCACCAGACAGGGTGGAGGGAAGGGGTGGAGCAAGAGCTGGCCCAGGTGAGGGAGGTAACAGGCAGGTGAGGGAGGAGAGAATGGGAAAAGTGCCAGAAATTAGGAGCAGATAGGTGGAAGTGACAAAGGGCTGAAGATGATGGAGTCTGACAGGAGAGGATGGTGGAACTGAGTTCCACCAGTGTTTTGTGTATTCCTCCAGATTCCAGCACCTGCAGTCTCTTGTGTCATCATTTCACTTATGCTATTATAGATTTGAAATTTTTATTCCAGATGTTTTCAGTGGTTTTCCAGCAGTGATGGAGAAAAAAGGTCAAACAGAACAGTTGAAGGAAGTATAAAGAGGTATGGAAATATTTTTTAAAAACCTACTGGCAACATTAAGCATTCCTAGGTAAATCTGTATTTAAAAAGTACTCTGTAAAAAAACATTTGAAACACAATTTAGTAGAGCAACTCAACTGCACTACTGTAAATTTTTTGCTTACTGTTTCAACAATCATTATGGCTTAAATAAGATTGACAGTTTGTCATTTACTGCCAAAATTCTCATTTAAAATACTCTGCACTCACGCATACTCAGAACCGAGATGAGATTGCAGACTCTTTTCACTTGCATCTCCTGTAGCCAGCGAGAAATTAATTCCTTCAGTTTGGTCAAGATCTGATCCAGATTCCAGATGTGAAAGGATACGACTGGCATTGCACCGATTGTGCTCAGGGGTTTGTTGCTTCGACAGAGCTCAGGAAAAGAAGACCTTTTTATTTTAGTGCTGTTTGTGAACAACACCAGGCGAGTTTAACTGGTATAAAGATGCTTAACAACCTCACAGAACCAGCATGTGCAATGCATTCCTCAACAAAACTTCTCACTAACCTCCTGCAAACAGCATGGGCAGCAACAGCCCGTACATCTCAAGGGCCGGTACAGACTCATGATTTGTTGTCCGAAGGTGTTAACAACCTTCATGTCAAACGGGCGCATATTTCCGCAGCAATTCCGAGTGCAGAAGTCATTCTCTTCAGCAGCAAAGTAGATCTGTTGCCCAAGGGCATTCTTAATTTGAAATTTGTTGTTGGTCTCAAATCCAGTTAAGGCTAAAGTAAACAGGGTGGGAGAAACAGTGACTGTTTAGTGAAATACAATTTGTTGATGAGGAACCCAAGGTAAAAGGTTAGACCTCCCCAGAGCAGTACATAACCAAGAAATAAGACAAGATGGATCAAATAATGATGGGATGACAGCATGTTAAAAATCTGTGGTTTTTAGCAGGAAGGATGAGAGATGGTATGGAATTTACAATTCATTACACTTTTATTACAATGGTGACAGGGATAAAACCTGCAGTTAAAGGACAGCTTTGAAATTATTGACACTGGTGTATGAAGAGATGGTTCCTTCAAGATTTTTTAAAGTATAGAAGGTTTTGACATGGCAAATGAAAAGTTCCTTTTCACGTCATTAAAAAAAGTTATCTGTTTAAATTGAGAACAGTGTGAGAATTTTTGAAGTTTTGTTTTAACTAGAGCATTTAATCTTTTGTTGATTTTTGCTTTCTGCAGTTTTTCTGGAACAGTTCCCAAGTTACAGACAGCACAGCCACAAAGAAAGTAAAAGCAGTGTTAACGTGAGTGAAAAAGGTATCCAAGATGTCAAAGTCACATGTCACAAAAACAGAAGAGTCTGTAAAAACAAGTCAGGTGGTGTCTGTGGAGAGAGGAACAGACTTAATGTTTTAGGTGAAAGATCCTTCATTAGAGTGAGTTGCTTAATCAGAGACACAAGTTTTAAGGAGTGTTATTCAGATGGAAAAAGAGGTAGAAAGGCAAAAAGATTTAACTATGAACTTTTGGCAGCTGAAAGCTTGGCTGAATCATCATGTGCGCTGAAGACTTGCTCTGCCTCACAGGGTTCTCAGATGGTTTTATGCCATTCTGCTCCTGTATCCCATTTCTCAGATTTCTGAGGGGTATCGTCAGCCACTGAATGGCCATCGCACATCTTTGTGCAGCCAATCTGAACAAAGGGGAGCGATAGGATAAAGCATCATGGCAGCTATACAGCTGCAGGTAGGTAATTCAATGGCTGCACAACAACCGCACATTGGTGGATTAGAAGATCTCATGTCAATGAATGCCCCCCAGATGATGTAACCCAAATGGAGTTAGGGCCCCCACCTGTGTGCAAACTCCCTGCACTGGTGTGAAGCCAACAGGAAGTGCAAACCTGGTAGTCTGTAACTGGTTAGTTATCCGTCTAATGTCGCTGTGTGCCACTGATGGCAGGAACCTGCAAACCTCCCTGGTAGAAGTCCTAAAGGATCTTGAGACAAGGAGGTTGGGGACATGGATGAATCTGACAGCAATTGGGGGGGAGGGGGGAGGGGGCACGACCTCTGACCCTGTTGTCAATAGACTACAGGTGTCTATTCCACCTGATTCAACACTCTGGAGGCTCTTCGGACACAGAGCATCTTGACTTATTGAGGGACCTTATTCTTGGCCTGTGTCAGGGTTACAGCCTTTTGCAAGTCCCAGCTTTCTGCCTAGATTTACCATGGCAACAGCCTGGAGCAGGCTTGTGGCTGACAGGCCGTTGCCGTGGTAAGTCTTCTGGTCATTGTAAGCATAATCAGAGGTCCAAAGTTGAATGCCTTTGGCAGTCTTTTGCTGGTCAGACCAATAGCCAAAAAAACGGGGATGAAAGTGACAAACCATGAAAAGTAATTTGCAAAAGTAATTAAAGCAACCTCTCAGGATGAGCACTGTGAACGAGCAGTAAAAACAAACAAAATTCTTTAAAGTTTTCAAAGGGGAACTGGAAGTTGAAGGCAAAGATAATTCAGGGCAGTAGAGGAAGAGTGGGGTAATGAGATTGCTCTACCTTAACAATGTGGTATATATATTTTTGCAGTTGTACCTCCGCAAAATGTTCATTATTACACTGTTCATGTTGAACTGGGCTGAACCAGGTTGTTGTGTGGTGGTTAGAACACAGAGAAGAAACACTGTCTCTGTCTTTGTCTCAGTCTCAGTCTCTATGTCTCTATCTTTCTCTGTATCTTTCTCATTTCTTTTGTTTAATAAAGCAGTTCATTCATTTATCTTTCAGTACCTTCCAGAGTGATACTGTACATCTAAAAGCAGCTAGCATGTCATCCTTCTGTGCATAAACAATTCTATAATTCTATAATTAATCATTGCAAGTAGAAAAGCCACCATCAAGGATTAGTGATTCCTGCAAATGCTTTTTTACCAAAAGGACGTCATCCTAACAGTAAAGAGAAACAAAGCTCGGGGAGTGATAAGGCAACATTGAAATGGGAATGCACTTAAAGTAAATCTTGCACAATGTAAAGCAGTCTGCTGATTTGCTAGACTTTGTTTAGCACAATTGTTCGAGATTGGTTTCACCCCCTGCTTTATCCCGATAACAACCTACCTTCCAACAATTCCACCTGCTGATGAACTAGAAGCTGATCGATCTATGACAAAAATATAACATTAATTATCTCTGCAAAACAACAGAAATGAATTACAATAGACTGAACTGCAGAGAACAGGAGATTAGTGACAGGACATTCTCAACATTTTATTTTGACACTCAGTGCAAACCGAATTGATACTTTTCACAGAGTTGTTTATCTTCAAACATCTCGATAGAATGAATTCTGATTACTGCTGTTCTCATACAAATGCTTAATAAGTTTGTACCCCAATTCAAGTCTCTGCTACATGTGTTAAAACGTCTGATATTAGCATTGCTTTTAACAGATGGATCTCGGCTAAGATTCATTGATTCATGGTGTTATACAGAATGGAAACAGACCCTTCTGTCCGTTGCATCCATGCCGATCAAAACGTTTATCTGTACTAATCCCATTTGCCTTTGTTCTGCTTGTACCACTTTTGCTGGGTTTCCACAACTACTTTGTCATGTGCAATAACTTTAGCACACATACTTTTCCTATCAACAACAAAATCACTGCTTGTGGTGCCTTACACACGTACAATTGAGTCACTGTCATCTCTCTTGTTATGTGTTTCCTGCTAATATAATCATACCTGTATAATCAAGATAAATGGTGCAATATTTGTTTATAAGGTAAGATAAGATTTCTTTATTAGTCACATGTACATCGGAACACAGTGAAATGCATCTTTTGCATAGTTCCTGGGGGCAGCCCACATGCGTCACCACACTTCCTGCACCAAAACAGCATGCCCACAACTTCCTAACCGTACGTCTTTATGACGTGGGAGGAAACCGGAGCACCCGGAGGAAACCCACGAAGACACGGGGAGAACGTACAAACTCCTTACAGACAGTGGCCGGAATTGAACCCGGGTCACTGGCACTGTAAAGCGTTATACTAACCGCTACACTACCATGCCTGCCCAACTTCAATAGAGTTAACACAGTTGGACATAACTGCTGGTGTCACCAGTCAGTGTATGTTCATTGCCCGAATTGTCTGGGATCTGATTCTTTGTTTTGCTTTGTTCCCAAGAGTACTGTGGATGATACCTATTACCTGTGATCTTTTATTTGTTCAGCTGGGTATCTGATACCTGAAGAAATCCAACACGTTGTGAAAACACCTTCAAAGCAGACTATTTGGAAATTATTCAGATTGGCTCAGACATGCACTGTCTCTCTGGTTGCCTTATTACAAAGTCCATGAAATTTGGATCTGTAGTGAAATTGCTTTGAAATATACATGAAGGAGCCTGCTTGCACATGGCATGAGTATGACTTAGTTCAACGACAGAGAGCAGGGTCCAGGAAAGTTAAAAGCTTTTGTTTCCTCCTCTGAAGTGTACTATTAAAGTTGGCTCCGTCAGCTGATACACGTATAAGGTAGGACAGGGGTAGCTGCTGAAGTTCTGCTTACTCAAGCCGTTAGTGATCAAAGTAAATTTTGCAGCTTCTATTAATTGTGGCAGTGGGATTGTACCTTAAAATTGGCACCTCAGCATCATTGTTGTCAGGACAGAAGCTTGATAATCATTTTTTACTTAATGCCAAATACACTTTTTAAGCTATCAATTATTTTCTATTTCCTGAGCATACACAAAAGTTGATCCAATCAAAATGAAATTTCAATAGTATTTTCAACACAGCAGTCTTCAAAGAACCAAAGAGATCTCTCTTTGCCCATGTTGGATGTTTTCAATAAATAATGCAGACTTTGTTAGGTAGAGATTGTGTGAACAAATGAACATAGAGAATCGGCACATGAGTGGGCTGTCCTGCCCTCCAAACCTGCTCTGGTATTCACTGAGATCATGGCTGATCTGCTTCCTCCATGCCATTTTCTAGCACTATCCCCACATCTCTTCATTCTTTTCATGGCCAAAAATGACCAATCTCTACTTTGAATGAACACAATGAGTGAGCCTCCACTGCTTTCTTGGATTAAGGAATCCAAAGGTTCACCACTCTCTGCATGAAGAAATATATCTTCATCTCCATAAGTCATAAACAGCCTACCCTGCATTCTGAAACCATGACACCATCCCTCCCACACTACACTCCTCAGCAGGGGCAAACATCCTCCCCATATTTAGTCTGTCAAGCCCTTTAAATAATTTGTGTGTTTTGATGAGATCTCCTTTCATTTTTCTAACCACAAGAGAATACAGTCCCAATCTATTCAATCTCTCCTCTGCATCAAATCCACCACCCCTACAGCTGGTCTAGTTAATCTTTGCTGCATTCCCTCCATGGCACACACATCCTTCCTTCAAAAAAGAAACCAAAACAACACACAGTACTTCCTCCACATGTGGTCTCACCAAAGCCTAATAAAGTCGCAGTAAGATTTCCCCACTCCTGTGTTGAAATCATCTCAGAATAAAGGCTAATATACCACTTGCCTTCTAATCGCTTGCTTCACCTGTATGTTAGTCTTCACCATCTTCTGAACAATCATAAATGGGTCTTTTTCAACACCATCACTATCCAATCTGTCACCATTTTACAAATACTCAAGTGACAAGTATGGTGAAGTGCCAGTGAGGTACCCTGCTTTTCTGTTATATGCACAAAAGTGGATGACCTCACATTTTTCCACATTATATTCCATTTGGCATGTCACTCACTCAGTTGCTCCAAGTCTTTTTAAAGCTTCTTTACATCCTCCTCTGCACTCTCAATTTCGCTCCTGCACAGGAACTTATCAAATGTTTTCCAAAAATCCAAATACACCACATTTACTGGTTCCCTTTACCTCATTGAATCATACAGCATGGAAACAGACAGGTTGGCCCACCACATCTACACTGACCAATGGGCACCTACTCAAATTAATCCCATCCTCCAGAATCTGACCTGTAGCCTTCAATGCCTAGGCGATTCAAGTGCTGATCTGGACATTCCTTATATACTGTTAGTGACTCTACTTCCACCAGTCTCTCTAGCAGTGCATTCCACGTACTCACTGCTCTCTGGGTGAAGAATGCCCCGCTCAAATGCCCTCAAAATCTCTTCCTCCTTACCTTAAATCTATGTTCTCAAGTTTTAGTTGCCTCTTGGAAGGGAAAATATTCCTGCAGTTTACCCTATGTCCCTTATAATTTTGTGAGAATACAAAGTAAATCCAGTGAGAAAAAAAACTTTATCCAGTCGTTCCATATAACTATAGCCCTCTATTCCAGGCAACATCCTGGTGACCTTCTCCTGCACTCTCTCCACTGCTACCACATCCTCCCTGTAGTGTGCTGACCAGAACTATACGCAATATTCCAAGTGCGGTCTAACCAATGTTTTGTACAGCTTCAACATGACATCCTGACTCTTAAACTTGATGCCTCAGCCTCTGAAAGCAAACATACCAAATGCCTTCTTCACTACCTGATCCACCTGTGTCACCATTGTCAGGGAGTTAAAGACTTGCACCCCAAGGTCTCTCCGTACATCGACACTCCTAAGGCTCCTGCCATTTACTTTATATGTCCTAATGTAACTGGACCTCCCAAAGTGCATTACCTTGCATTTGTCTGGAGTAAATGCTATTTGCCACCACTCCAACCGACTTGCCAGCCGAACTATGTCCTCGCTGTATCTTTAAACAACCTGCTTCATCTATGACTCTGCCAACATTTGTGCCATCTGCATGCTTACTAATTATATCCTCTATGTTCGCATCCAAGCCATATATATATATGTATGTATATATATATAAAACAAGCAACAGCACCAATCCCTGCAGCAGATCACATCACTTGTTACTGATTTCCATTCAGTAAAACATCCATCTACCATTACCCTCTTCCCCCTATCACCAAGCCAATTTTGGATCCAGTTCACCAACACACCTTGGATAACTTGTCCTTCAACCTTCTGGACCACCCTATGTTGCAGGACCTTGTCAAAAGCCTTGCTGAAGTACATTCATATAACCTTTTCCAACCTGCCTTCATCAATGTTCTTGGTTACCTCGTCAAAAGCTCGATCAGATTTGTGAGATATGATCTCTCCTGCAGAAAACCGTGCTGACTCCTGATCAGTTTCTGTCTTTCCAAGGAAGCACAAATCCTGTCCCTCAGAGTCTTTTCCAACATTCTCGCAACCACTGATTTAAAGCTCACCAGCCTAGAGTTTCCAGGCTTATCCCCAACTTTCTGAGCAAAGGGACAGCATCAACTACCTTCCAGTCCTCTGATACCTCCCTTGTGGCTAACAAAGATGCAAAAGTCTCTGTTAGAGCTCCCTCTAATCTCCCTTGCTCCCCTTACCATCCTGGGATAGCTCCTGTCTGGCCCTGGGGATTTATTCAACCTCATCTGCCTCAATATTTCTTGCATTTCTTACTTTCTGATACAAAGTGCTCCAGAAGATCAGCCTACCCCTCCCTTAACTCTCCAGTCTCCAGGGCTTTCTACCTGGTGAATACTGATGGGAAGTAATAAATTAGGATCTCACTCATATCCCCTGGTTCCATGCATAGATTACCCCTCTGGGTAAATTTAATTCCTCTACCATTTTCTTATTCCCTATTCTCTCTCTGCCTGCAAGGGGCCAACACTTGCCCTTGTTTGTCTTTTCCTGTTCATGCATGGATAACAGTTCTTACAGTCTGTTTTCATTCATTTACCTGTGTAAGATACTCCAAGCCTGGTGGGCAATTTGGGATGACGATTGGCATTGGCATCATCTGTAGATCACTTTCTCCTTTTACTCCTGGAGGAACCTGAGGGGCATAATAGGCTCCGGGCGGACAGGCCCCGGGTGGATAGGCTCCAGGTGGATAGGTTGTTGGGGGATAGGCTCCCAATGGACCTGCCCCAGGTGGACAGGCCCCAGGTGGATAGGTCCCAGGTGGGCAGGCCCCAGGTGGGCAGGTCCCAGGTGGGCAGGCCCCAGGTGGATTAGTTTGCTGAGAATCAATTCCTAAGAGCATAATATTAAAAAAAACAAACACTTTTACAAATCAATTCTTATCACATTTTACAAAATCATCTACTGAATTCAAAAACAGTGTTATTAATCCATCAAATATTTTGTCTGAGATGAACACTAAACAATTGCAATCTTAGAACATCTCCAGTGAGATGACAACAAAAAACAGTGTGGAATTTCTAAAAATGATTTTGAGCATTAATATTGAAACCTTTAGAGATCTGACTCTAAGCTGACCACAGAATGAGGCTGGGATGGATTTGGGTCCATTTGTGTTTTTGCTCTACAGTGAACATTTGTTTAAAATTAATGCCAACATTTCACTATAATTATCCCAAAATCCATGCA
>JARFYF010000094.1:97125289-97137947 GCA_030265395.1 Rhina ancylostomus
GTGGGTTTCCTCTGGGTGCTCTGGTTTCCTCCTACATTCTAAAGACGTACGGGTAGGTTAATTTGGGGTTTAAAATGGGCAGCGCGGACTCGTTGGGCTGGAAGGGCTTGTTCCAAGCTGTAAATAAAACTTAATTTAAAAGAAATTTAATTATAATTTTAGTGACATTGAAACCAACAGTTTTAGAAAGTCTTTGAAACTTTCTCCAGAAGGGGGTGAGCATGGGAAGACTTCTCACAGTTTTCTCTTTCAACGGAATTCACAGAACAATAAAAGGAAATCTTTAACCCAGATTAGGATTGTCCTCCATTGGACAGTGCAAGATATTAAGGAGTATAACATTGGATAGCTGTGAATTAGGCCTCAGTTTGCTATTAGCAATTTCACACCAACACTCCAATTGAAATTATCCCAATGATACATTTCCTTAATGTACTACTACATGACTTAGTCCAGAGAGCTAATTTCAATTGACAGTATATTTGTGACAAATATAACATGCAATGGCCAGCTGCTTTCATCACTAACAACTATACTGTGTTATAAATTGTCAATTATTCTTGATGATAGGAGGCATATATTATAGAATTTGCTTTTCAATGAATCAAATAACAACAGAATTGAGAGAGCTGATGAGTTTTGAGGTTACAAGCTTTCTGAACATTTTATTCTGGGAGCGGTGACTTTCCTCCTTGCTGATGAAGACGAGGGCGGGAGCAGAAAGGGTGAACAATTATTCCCTTGGAAGTGCCCTTGAAATGTAATCAGTTTTTGGCATATGCATTATAAAGCAACTGGCAGAATCTCACCATTATCTCAATCAGAGGAGTTTCCAGGGCTGTTACAAATACATTGAGTTTAGCTCTTGTGCAGTATTATCTTATTAGAATCCTAAGATTCAATTACTGCTTGATATCTCTGTGATTATCCTGCCTATCTCTTACTCTACTTCCCTCTTGCTCTTTCCATCTCTCTATTTTGAGCTCTCTTTTTTATCTCTATTTTAATCTCTCTCAAGCTTTTTTCATTAATCTCATTATCTCTTCTCTATCTATCTGTCTGTCTCTATTTCTCTCTCCATTACTATTTATATCCTCTTCCTTTTTGTGTTCTATTATTCTATCTACATAAATCTCTTTCCATCTATCTCGATACCTCTATACTGTTTGACCTTCCTCTTTATATCTCCCTTGATATCGCTTGCCATTTGTCTGTCTGCCTCTCTTTCTCTTCATAGTCATGGAGTCTTAGAGCTGTAGACCATACAAACAGGCCATTCGGCCCACTGTTTTTATGCCCATCTACACTATTCCAACTTGCCGTCATTTATACCATATCCCTCTAAGGCCCTGCTCACTCAAGTACCTGTCCAGATGCCTCTTAAATGCTGTTACTCTTCCTGCCTCCACTACCTCCTCTGACAGCTCGTCCCAGATACCAAGTACACTTGGTATCCCTTTAAATCTTTAAAGGGATACCAATCTTGGTACCCCTCTGACCCCTTTAAATCTTTTCCCTCTCACCTTAAACCTATGCCCTCTCATTTTAGACATCCCTCCCCTGGGAAATAGCCATCCATGTCTCTCATGATTTAATATGCCTCTATCATGTTGCTCCAGGGAAAACAAACCCAGCTGATCCAATCTCTCCGTTTAACTCAAGCTCCCCAAGTCCTTGTGAATCTTTTCTGTATCTTCTCTAGCTAATTCATTTTGGTCTTTTCATAGAGTCATAGAGTAATGCAGCATTGAAACCCAGGCTCTTCAGCCCAACTCGTCCATGCTGACCAAGGTGCCCATCTAAGCTAGTTTCATTTGCCCGCATTTGGCCCCTATGCCTCTAAACCGTTCTTATCCATATACTTATCTAAATACATTTAAATGTGGTTATTGTACCACTCAGCTCCTTGCTCTGGCAACTCTATCTTGTACTTCTCCATCAATTTCTATATTTCTTGATCTCTTCCTCCATTTATTTCTCTTGCCATGTTTCTCCCTCTCCATCCCTCTCCATATGTACCTCTCTCTCCTTCCCGTTCACTCTGTCTCTCTACCTATCTAAATATCTATCCATCCCCCCATCTAAATATCTATCCATCCATCACGTATACAATATAGAGGACCTCGGCATGGTTTAGTTCTGTTTTTCATGTAAAGCAGGACACTTAGCAGCAGTCTGTAATCAGGCATTCTGTAGCCTGATTGTGAGACCTGCAGGGATACAGAAATATCAGGCTGCCTGATTTTCTCGCTTAGAAATTGATCATAAGAGTGATTACACAAGTATAACTCCAAAAGGGATTTAGCCGTGGTAGGTTTGACAGACCAATAGAAAAATCATTGCAGGCTCAAAAAAGCCTGATAACAACATCAGACTCAGCATGTGCAGTTGTTATAGACTTTAAAATAATAACCCTTAAATCCTTGAATTATTATGCATTTTAAATTAACTTCCCTGAAAATGGAATGATAATATCAAACTCTATCAAGACGCTTTTCAGTCCTAGAAAAAAAGTATGTTGCAACTTGAAGCAAAAGCCCTCTAAATTCTGCTCCACTTTTGAGTGTCATTTCAAAGTCAGGCCACCACTCCTCTTTGTAGTATTTGATTCAATTATATGCTTGGGACATGAACAAGAAAAACATGAAACAAAAAAACAAATTACATTCAAACTTGCTTTCATCGTTGTTTACTCAGCAGCCTTTTTATGAGTACATCTGTCTTTTAAAGGAAAATAAAAATCAGACTTTCTGTCAGCACCTGCCCCTGAAAATCAGGCCGACTGAAGTCACTCAGGGCCGCTTCTCAGACCCCATAGAAAGCTGCGGTAACAGATTTTTTTTTCTGAACAGTTCAAAGGGTCCATTTTCCATCTGTGTTTGGTGAAGGCTGCAGAAACCATGGGACCATCTGCAAATTCAGCTTCATTACTAACACTTGCAATAACAAAGGTGTTATTTTTCAAAGCTGTTCTTTCTCTCCCGCTCCTCCTGTGGTGGCTGTGTAGATACGGTTCAGGGAAGGTGGGAAACTTCTAAGCAGATAGTTTGCTCCTGGACTTTGCCTCCATCGGGGAGTTCTTTGAGGATGTCATGGCTGTAGCCTGTACGATATGGGTTCTTGCCAACAGAGGCCAGCCATACTAATTCAAGCCTGGGAAGAAATTCTCCTCATTATTCTTCCAGGAAAGCCGCTGTGAGAAGAAAGCACAGCAGCTATGAAGGGGACATGCAATTTAAAGTCAAATGTGTAGGTGGCACTGTGGGTCCATATATTTCACTGAAAATCGCATTTGCTGTCTGCTCCACTAACACTAGATAATCTGCTGCTGTCTGTTGGAACCAGGCAGGTGTTGGAATCATCTTGTAGGTTCCCTTCCCTTATTTTTATCCCTTATTTTACATCGGGTGTGGTACCTTTCCTAAATGTGGATGCGCTAATTGTCCTGTTTCGCTGTTACCCTTTCCAATGGTATCACTGCATTTTATGATTCTGTTTTGCCTTCTTTCTTTTATCCTTTCTCTTTGAAACAAGCCTTCAGACACAGGGGGCGGTTGGGGGTGGGGGTTATCCACAGTTCAAATGCCACAGTCACCCTCACCTGCATGTATAGAATGGTCCAAGTGGTCCAACTCAGGCACTGTGCTGCGATTTTCTTCATACATCAGAAGTATATAATGAGATGTAAAACCTTCAGGGGTTTTACAAAGTTACACTGCCACAAAGACTGAGAAACTTTAGCCCCACTTCCCTGAAATATCCTGTACATAACAGACAGAACAAGCCCAGGATTTCTCACCTTATTTGCACTTCTGCTGGGCAAGAAATTATGACAAGAGAAAAAAATTGTAACTTCATTAATCTCTCTGGCTGTGAAATGATATTGTGTGTACCCTCCCAACCCAAGTTCAATCTCTGAGTCAGTATGACTGTGACAACCTGCAAAATATCAAGAAACCTCTCTCATGTTTCCCTCCATTTCTGGCCATCATGTGACACTAAATTGCAGCAAACATAATTTTCTGGCTCATGGATTTGGGAAGTAGCCATTTCTTTTCTGGTGCAGCGTGCAAAACCCAATGCTTGTCTTGGCCTCCCCAGGATCCACCCGCTGAGTTCTTGTCTAGTTCATTAACGTCCATTAAATGGGGTGAATGATGCCAGTTCCGTACAATCCCACAAGGTTTGCTTAGAATGCACCAGGGGAAGCAAAAGCAGATCAACAAAGTGTATGTTTGCCAGTAAGTGCTGAGGATGGTGGAAGTATATTAAAAGATTGACAAGCCACTTATGGTGCTTGGAACAGGATTTTAGCATTTTTCCTGGACAGTGCTGGACATGTGCTGATTCTCAATGGGACCACTGGATCACTGGATACGTTTACATCAATCCACAGTGACAGATTTTAAGGACTAGGTACGGGATTCCCAAGGCACCTTCCTTTCCTTACTGTTTTAATGGAAGGTTAGCATGATGGAGTGTAAGAGAGGATGGTAAGGCAGAATGTGGAATTCACTCCTCAAGTAATTATCACCCTCAGCAAATTAAAATGCCATGTAGGGTGGCACAGTAACACAGCTAATAGAGCTGCTGCCCCACAGCTCCATGGCCCAGTTCAATTGTGATGTCCTGTGCTGTCTGTGGAGAGTTTACATGTTCTCCCTGTAACTGTGTACATTTCCCCTCGGTGCTCGAGTGTCTTCCTCTTGCATCCCAAAATCATGCAGATTCATAGGTTAATTGATCACTGTAGATTAGCCCTTGTGTAGGTGGTTGGTAGAATTGTCGAGAATGTGGGGAGAATAGGTTACAGGGAAAATTAGTGGATTGCTCTGTGAGCTGGCATAGACTTGAGGGGCCAAATGGCCTCCCTCTCTGTTACATGAAAAAATATGGAAATGTAGATTCTGTAAAGAATTTAGCGAGGAGCTCTGTGTTAGAAGAGTGATCTTCACCAGAGATGGAAAGAGACCTGCACTTCCTATGTAACCTCAGTAACTCCCCAGGTCAAATATTGGCAATGTCCCAGTGTTTCATTTCTTCTCCTGAGTCCATCTGCCACTTTGCTCCACAGCTGGACTCCATGTGGTGAGCAGCATCAAGGTCCGTGGATTACAATGGGAAATCCACCTCTATGATCTTAAGCCAGTCAAACCACCACTCAACTGAATAGGGATTTCCAACTTGGAGGTTGGGAGGAGAAAGGTGAGATAATCTGTTTATATTTCACTTAATATTTCAATATTTTTATTTATATTATTTCTTTTATTTTTCCTTTGATTATTTATAGGTATTTTAACAATTTTTTTCTGTGTCTAGGATATCTAAAAACTATTAAAATGCTTCCTGGCTTTGACAGACGGCAAGCTCCATCTCCAACCTTTCTTCCTTTCCAAGACTTTTGAGCAATTTACTTTCTGTGAGTTTCTATTTATTGACAGAAGAGGTAGCAGGAGAATCATGTACTATCAAACTACAACAATGCTTTCTGTAGATCAGATGTACTGCATCCAAAGTGCACTTGTGGTGAAAGGGTGGCTCTTGCATCTAGCGGTGGGTACACCATTAAGTTCAAGTCTTTTTCTCATTTAATGTCTAAAACTTCTTCAGTGCCTTTGTTACAATATCCATTAAAGGCATTGGTAAATGTACCGTCCCATTCCTCACTTGAACCTTACAAATATTGGCAAGGATTTGAGATAGCAGGTGAGTCTCTTGCCTGGTCTCTTGCTTGCCTCTTGTGTCTTCGTGGAGTTGCTCATCCACATCAGCTTCTGGCCAGCGGTGAAACTCAAGACTCAAGCTTCTCTCTCACGGTGTTCAGACTAGTGAATGGTTCCCTTATATGATGAGATGGACTTGTCTGACCTTGCACCTTATTGTCTACCTGCAATGCACTTCCCTGTAGATGTGACACTTTATTCTGTATTCTGTTATTGTTTTCACCCCGTAGTACCTTAATGCTCTGTACTACCTCAATACACTGCATAATGAATTGATCTGTACGAATGGTATGCAAGACAAGTTTTTCACTGTACCTCGGTATAAGTGACAATAATAAACCAATACCAGTACCAGATATTGACTAGGCACTCAATAAACTGTTGAGGGTCTCAATAAAAGAAGTGTCACCAAAGGCCATGGGACAATAACTGATCTTGCTCTTATACAACATGCTAGCATAGACACATTACCTCCACCTTTATTTATTCTTGTAATTTATCATAATTTTATGTCTTTGCAATGTACTGCTTCTGCAAAACCACAAATTTCACATCATATAAGTTAGTGATAATAAATCTGACTCTGATTCAGTCAGTCCGGAACATTTTGCAACTCCTGCTGTAGTCTCAGATCAGGTTTGAATCTGGTTGAACACTGGAATCATTAACAAACAACCACATTCCACAATATGTTAGAGGAAAGGTCATTGATGAAGTAGCTGAGAATGGTCAGGTAGAGGATGTTTCCCTAAGAAACTCATCCTATCATGGCCAGTTTTCCTTGGATTCCTTGGTGTCAAGTTCAGTTAAATGCAGCCTTGCTGGTTGAGCTTAATCTAAACTTCCCTCTGACGGAAAAGAGGATTTAAGCATGTAACTGCACACAGAAGCCATCGTGTCTGTGGAGTTGTCCATTGACTGTCCCGCTTCCCCAGAGACAGAGTGGCTTGCCATTGAGTCAAAGCTCATTTGTGTATGAAATGTCCCCGCTGATATCCTGCCCCTCGGAGGATACTGACCATTTGAACATATTGCTCATGTTAAAATTAGCCCACTTGTGTAAGTTCCCTCTTCAGGTTTAAATGCATAATTGAAAACCAGGCAGTGAAGGATGTCTCCCAGCAGACTTTAAATTAGCTGCCATTGAACTCTATTTTTGACTATTTTTCTTGGTATTAATATTATTTTGTAATTGAATGCTTCCATCTACACAGGTCCCAGGTGTAACTCACAGAGCCTGCCATGTATTTGATCACCGACCCACAGTGTGTCTCTTGGTTTGATCTGCACCTAAACTGCAGGCTGGATTATCTCAGAGACCGCCACGGTACTGGTCGACTCCACAGAGGTCATGATCAGTCAGAGAATTATGATGAAGGTCAAACCTAGGTGCGCAAGCACTGGACTCTGTGACAAGGAGTTGGCTGATGACTGATGCCAGAGCAACTAGGATGGCATAGTTGCACAGCTAGTAAAATTGCTGCCTCACTGCTCCTGAATAGAGACAGGCGTAGATTCACACTTAGCTTCATGAGCAGATTTTACATTCTTCCTTCTAATGTGAATGGGAGTGATGTGGCTTAGGATCCATGGTAGATGAATTGGTCAGAGAGTTCCTTGGTGATGTGAATTGTTGCAGGAAGCTGGACAATTTAGCTTGAAGAGTGACAAATTACTCTGTACTGGTACACTCTGTACTATTAACAAATGCAATGACTGAAGATCTGATGATTACAGCATCTGCTCACAAGGAGCTTGCTGGTTTGCTGAGGAGGTTGTTACATGTCCTAACCTTCTCAGGTGATTTTTGTGTGTAGTATTTATTTAAACTTAAACTGATTATGCATCATGCTTTAACCTGTCTGTTAATGATGATGCTCAGTTCCCTTCAAGCTTCATGGAGGTGGAATGGATGGGAAACTCTTGTAATCCTGGGATGGAGGCACCATGGTATGAAGTTGGGCAGCTTTGCAGTGTCATCACTGAGGTGTTCTCTAGCTCAGAGCCAGTTGTAGCCTGCTGTCCCTGCACAAATGCTGTGCATGGTTGAGAACTAGGGATTGGGTTGGTGGCAAGCTATTTGTGTTTAGGTTGAACGTGATTGGGGCTAGAACAGAGTATTGCAAAACCCTGCTTTCTTCAAGCACTCAGTCCATCATCCTTGTGTACAAAGGAACATCAGGAATAGAAGCAGAAGTAGGCCATTCAATTCCTTTTATCTGCTCCACCATTAAAATGGATTGTGACTGACCTTTTACTTAAGTGGCACTTCCCTGCAATAACATCATATCATTTGACTCCCTGAATATCTGATAATCTGTTGATTTCCATCTTGAATATACTCAACAGCCACACCTCCACAGCCCACATGGGTGAAGAATTTCAAAGATTCAGTGCTTTGTGGGTGAAGTAATTTCTTCCTATCTCTGCTCTGAATTGTGGATCACTTCTGAACCATCCACAGAGAAGCAGATCACATAACCATTTATTGGTGACCTTTGCAAAGACCTGAAACAGCCAGCAGTAGGCATATGCATTTACAGAAGCTTAGGAGGATGTTGTAATAGTCTTAGTGTTATTTACTACTGTGGCCAGGTCTGAAACGGTGAAATGTTCTGGGCAAGATGGATCTGCATTTGTGCTACTCTCATTCTGGATTGGAGTCTTTAATCATTTACCCAGGACTGCCAAACCCATGTGAGGCAGGTGACTGACTTCTTGGATTCACAGAGGGACAAAGGACCCAATGGTTACATTGGTCTTGGGGTGGCCTTCAATATTTCTGGTTGGAAGAGGTAAAGCCCAAGTTCTTCCTCATCCCCTTCCATCTAGATCAACAAGTGGTTACCTAGTTACTACACTGCCTGTCATTGTGTCTTTCCATTGTACAGAGGAGTTCCACTACTAAACCACCAACTAAGATGTAAATCAGCTGCACATATAAGCATGCTGTCCCATTGACCCATTTGACCTGGTCTCACCCTATCATAGATATACCCTGTGTCCTATCCATCCCTCCTGTCCATTAAAATTACCTTTCTTTATTTCTCTTTCTCAGTTTTAATAAAGGGTCTCCAACCAAAAATGCTAACTATGTTTCTCTTTCCATAGATGCTGCCTGACCTGCTTAGTGTTTTCAGCATTTTCTGTTTGTATTTCAGATTTCCAGTAGGTGCAGGTATTTTGATTGACTTGGTGAGCACTTATAGAAAAGAAAAGGGTCCAAGTACTAATTCAAAGTTGACTGAAGCTAACATAAATGCTGAAAGTATACTTTGAGCAGAAAAATAGAGAGGCTTGGGTCATATCGCTGCAGTTTTTTACAAAATTCTATTACATAGTTTTGCCAAAGTTGAAGCCAGTGCCTTACAATGTCACATGGTGGTCCAGAAGATGTGATCAGTAGCTAACTTCTCAAAGATTTAATGATTCTTTGACAGGAAATGTCCTGACCTGAAACATCAACTGTCCATTTCCCTCCATAGATGCTACCTGACCTGCTGAGTTCCTCCAGCTCCTTTGTGTGTTGACCCTTCACCAATGTCTGCTTGTGTCAGCACAAGAAAATGCCTTGGGCCTATCTGCTGTCATATTATTGAGCATGCTGAGCAGCCATTCACACAAAGATATTTTTAATTAATTTTAAACTAAAGTATTCAACATTGGAGAACATATGTGATCACTGTTCAAGCTGAAGCACCGTAAGTAAACTTTTATTTTGAAATTCCTTATATTTTTATATTTTGAAATATATATTTAAAGAAAATAAGATCTATATACACAAAGTTTGACTTCTAGGACCAAATAGTTTGGTAAACATTGTTTAGGCTGCCATTCAAGTTCCAAAGCCACTGGAGTAATAATGACAAAAGTTTGTTATCACAGCAAATTCCATGCCATTGTGTTATTTTGGAATTAGTTTTTAATTAATGGCTGCTGGATTGGCAGGGCTGCATGTGACAGAAAACTATTTTCATGCCTATTAGTAACTGTGGGAACTTTGAAGGGCTGCACTGTTTTGTCACATCTTAAAATGCCAAATAATGATTTGAATTTGTAATTTAAGATTGCATATCCAGATCAGAATAGAAAACAGGGCATGATAAATTATAACTGATGAATGTTATCTGAAGCCTAGTACAGGAAAATTTTCAGGTATGTTTTTGCCTCATTAAAATGTTCTGATTTTCTACCCCTTCCCCAGTAGATTTGATATTGAAATTGTTAAATTGTTTTCTAGGCGTCCTGGGGTTGCAGTCATGAATTACCATAGAACATGGGTAATCTAATTGCTGTGCGAATGCTACTTCAGATAAAATTGGAATAGACATTTTGAGCCTTCCATTGTATCAAAAGTACAGTAATCCCTTGATTAAAATTGCTGGTAGTTTACATTACAAATGGTTCAGACAGGATTGTTTTCCCCAGAATATTCAATTGAACTTTACAAATTACAGCATTGACATAGACACTTTATAACGTAGGAGGGCATCTTTTAATTAAAATAATCTTATTTCAATTCATTTGATTGTTTAGTTTTATTGTTCCTTCATCCATTTGCAGGGCAGTTGAAGAAATGGAGCATTTCTAATATAGTTTTACCACACCTAAACTTCCTGTTTCAGATCGTGAAAATATTATTGGGGACCAGAACTGGCAATGTCTGAAATACATTGAATTCAGGATTTTAGAACCCCGAGGGATTTAGGACAAGGGATTTTAGGACCCCAAGCAACATTTTGAGGATAATGTTGCTTGTTTACATTCATTTATACTGAGTGGAAGGACTCTGGGTGTGTCATTGTAATCGTTGGGTATAAAGGCCAATGTCAGATCAACATCCCATTTTATTTCTTTGTAATGTGGGAGAAATGTATGGCAATCTTATTGCAGAAATTTCCAGGATTTCTGCCAGTGTTTTATCGAAGTTATGCAGGATGTTGCCTGGAATGAAACAATTTAGTAATGAGGAGAAACTGGAGAGGCTAGATCTGTTCTTCTTGGAATGGAGGCAGTTTACAGGGGATACAATTGAGGTATATAAAATTATGGGGGGTATGGATGCAGTAGACTACAGGAAACTTGTCTCCATATCAGAAGTGAATGAAACTAAAAGACATAGATTTAGGTAAAAGGTAAAAGATTTTTTAAGCAGTAAAGGGCCAAAACATCTTTTTTCACCCAGGAAGTGGTAAGTACCTAGAATATACTGCTGGAGAGAGTGGTGGAAGCAGAATTGCTAACAGCATTTGAGAAGTGTCTGGACAAGCGCTTGAATCGCTGAGGCATTGAAGACCAAGTGTTGGAAAATAGGACTAATGCGGGTGGAATCCCACTGGTCAGCATGGATGTGGTGGGCCAAATGGCCTGTTTCCAAGCTCTTTGAAAATCCCACATCAGTGCCTTTGCTCACCATGACTCCCTGTACCCCAACATTTTCCTTTAAATATATCCTAAAATAATTAATGTATTCTAAAATAAAAATAACATAACTTACAGATGCATTTTTAATTACAAAGTAAGTCATTGTCTGTGTAGTCAGCTATTGATTACCACTTGCATTCACCATATCCCAATTGTTCCTCATTCTATATGGATTTCATTCTGCATCAGTGGCTGCAACATTTACCATGGCATTGATGTCTGAGGAAGGGAAAACACACACAAACACAATGAGTTGACCTGAAGATCTTCACAGTACATTAGATAAAAGTAATATATGCCCTGCAATGATCCAATGACTATAATTTTGTTTTAGATAATAGTTACAAAAAAGTTGATCTTTAGCTTTGTGGTTTAGCATGTCATCTAAAGCCTTTGAGGAATCAAGAGTGTGGCACTGAGGAACATCAGTAAATCTGAATTGGGGTCAGAAAAACCTCTCCATTGGCTGGGGCCATATGTAATTCAAAGTAAGATGGTGATAGTCCTTGAAGGCTAATTGTTTAAGCCTCAATGTATCACCACAGGTGTTCTTCACAGTAGTATCCTCAGATCGGATACCTTCAGCTAGTTTATCAATGAGTTTCAGTCTATCAGAAGTAGGGCTCCTTGCCAGTAGTTGTAAAATGTGCAGTTCCTCAGATACTGGACTATTCTAATATCTGCATTGATTTCAAAGGTGAAAGGGCTGTTTAATGAGGGAAATGATGGATTAGGCTTAAATGTTCTGCTTAGGAGAATAAGAGGTGATCTTATTGAAATGTATATGGGGGGGCTTGACAAGTTGGATGCAGTGAGGATATTTCCCCTGATAGGTTTATCTAAAATGAGCAGGCATAGTCTAATTTAATGTTGAAGTGAGGAGCAATTTCTTCTTTTTAGTGGATTAGGAATATTTGAATTTCTCTACACCAGATACTTGAGTCAGTGAGTATATTCAAGACTTTGATAAAATCTTGGACTTCAGGGAAAATCAAAGGTTATGGGGATCAGGCAGGAAAGTGGATCTCATGCCAAGATCAGATCAGCCATGATCTTATTGAATGGTGGAGCAAGGCCCTACTTCTCATATTCCCTTCTTATATGTACTACCTTATAGATAATAGTCAGACTTGTAAATGACAAGGAACATATGTAGAATGCAGTTATCAGACAACAACCATCTTCAACAAGGAAGGGTACAGATTATCTGCCATCGGCATTCGCATAGCTGAAACCCACAGCATCAACATACTGAGGGTCAGAAACTGAACCGTCACAGAAATGTTACGGCTACTAATGCTGGTCAGATCCTGCAGCAAGTGGACCATCTCTACTGTTGAGTGTTGCAGAAGAGAGGGACCTTGGAGTACAATACATGGTTCCCTGAAAGAAGAGTCACAGGTAGACAGGGTGGTGAAGAAGTCTTTTGGCACGCTGGCCTTCATAAGTCAGGGCATTGAGTATAAAAGTTAGGAGGTCATGGTGCAGTTGTACAGGACACTGGTGAGGCT
>JARFYF010000094.1:97293936-97305565 GCA_030265395.1 Rhina ancylostomus
GATCATATATTGGATTTAACAACCACAGGCTGGGTAAGGCCTGGTGCCTTTAAAGAGTCTTCAACTCCTGTGTAAAGGCTCGTTTCTGAGTTTGTGATCCATAGACCACAGATTCACAGTTCTTCACAAATCATTGTCAAAATGCATGGTGGTTAATTTTGCAGGCCCCATGTATATGCACGTCATTCACAGTAGGACCAGGAACGAATTTATCAAGCCATGCAATTTAGTATTGGGTCTTTGATTAAATTCCTCTCTGTGGTGCATAAGAATTGTGAGCTGTGCAGGAGAATTACTATACAATTCTACACATATTCTAACTTAAACTTTTATCTGTAATTTGGCAGATCGAGTGATAGAGTTAAGTTGCAAAACCCCAGCCCAATTTAATTGTTTCAGCTGTTCCTCTAATGAAAAGAAGCTCAGATAATTGCCAATTGAAGAAAAAATCCACAGATATTTACAATATTGTTATGTTAAATTATCTTTTATCATTGAAAGATGTTAATATTCACAGTAAAAACAGAAAATTCTGGAAATACTCAGCATGTCAGACCTTTCGAATAGTTCTGAAACATTAACTCTGTCTCCCTTTCCACTGATGCGATTGCCTGACCTGCTGAGTGTTTCCTGCATTCTCTGCTTTTACTCTGGCTTTCCAGCATCTGCAGTTTTTTTTGATTTTCAGTCTTCACCAATACCTTGACATGAATAGAGAACTAAACTGCTAATGGCAGGAGGAGGCTCCAAGGACAACCCCATCCACAGTAATGGAAGGGCCCAACATGTCAGTGCTAAAGACAAGGTTGATGTGTTCACAACCATATACTGTGGGAAGTACTGAATAGATGACCCATCTCGCTGCTTCCTCCTGAGATCCCCACTGAGTCAGAGTTCAGTCAATATGAATCAGACAACATGTTATCAAGAAATGGCTACGAGCACAGGATACAGCAAAGAATATGGGATCCCAGTGTTGTACAGAAGAGCTCACTTCAGAACCAGCAGCACCTCTAGCCAAGCTGTTCCATTGGAAGTACAACCCTTGCATCTATCCAATCATGTCAAAAGTTACCCTGTTCACAAAAAGCAGGATAAATCCAATCTGACACATTACTATTCAATCATCGTACTCTCAACCACTAGTGAAGTGAAGGAAATGTCATCAACAGTGCCATCACATGGTAATTACTCACCAATACACTGCTTGCCACTACCATTTCAGATTTTGCCAGAATCATTGTCTCCAGATCTCATTAGATCCTTGGTCCAATCATGGATCAAAGAGCTGAACTCCAGCGGAGAGGTGAAGGTGATGGTTCCTGCCATTAAGACAACATTTGACTGTGGCATCAAGGAACTCTTGTAAAACTGAAGTTGATGGGAATCAAAAGGAAAACACTCCAATGGTTTGAGGCATACTTTGAACACAGGAAGATGGTTGTAGTTTTTAAGAAGCTAATTATCCCAGTCTCAGGACATCGTGTCCTTGGCTCATCCATCTTCAGACCCTTCATTGATGATCCTCCTTCCATTGTTCAGTCATCACACAGATCCCCATTTCTGGCCAGAATGGGAATGTTCGCTGATAATTGCCTGAAGTTCAATTTCATTCACAACTTCTCAACACATGAAGCAGCCCATACCTGAAAGCAGTAAGACCTAGACAACATTCAGAAATGAGCTGATAGACAGCAAGTAACACTTGAACCATGGTAGTTTCAAGCCACACCCATCTCTATCAAGAGAGAATCTAACCATCTACTTTTGATATTCAATGACACTACTATCATCTAGTCTCCCACCATTAATATCTGGGGGGCGGGGGGGGGTCAACATTTATTTGAAACTGCACCAGTCCCACTGCCCTGCCTTGCAATGCACTTCCTTGTAGCTGTGACACTTTACTCTGTACTCTGTTATTGTTTTTTTTACCTGTTCTACCTCAATGCACTCTGTACTAACTCAATGTATCTGCACTGTGTAATGAATTGATCTGTACGATCGGTAAGCAAGACACGTTTTTCAAGTGACAATAATAAACCAATACCAATATGTAAGTACCATAGCAACAAACAATCTGCTGGGGGAACTCAGCAGGTCAAACAGCATTTGTGGAGGGAAAGGAATTGTCAATGTTTTGTCAAAACCCTGCATTAGATTCTGCTTGACCTGCTGAGTTCCTTCAGCAGATAGTTTGTTGCAGATTCCAGCATCTGCAGTCTCTTGTGCCTCCACATAAATACTCTAGCTACAAGAGAAGGTCCAAGGCAGGGTATCTAGTGGTGAATGACCTACAACCTAACTTCCCAAAAGCCTTTTCACCATCCACAAGGCATAAACCAGGAGTGAAATGGAACACTCTTCACTTACATGGATAAGTGTAGCTCCAACAGTCTCAAGAAGCTTGACATCATCCTGGACAAAGCAGCCCATTTAACTGGTACCTAATCAACCACCCTAAGTGTTCATTCCCGTCACCACCAATGCATCAGTGGCTGTATTGTGTAATACACACAATATGTGCTACAGGTACTCATCTAGGTTACTCCAACAGCCCCTCACAAAAATGTGACCTCTATCACCAAGAAGAACAAGGGTAGCAGCTTCATGGGAACACAACCACTATCCTTCATCAGCACTTGGTCAAAATCAAATGCAATAAGTACTGAAGCAGCAGCTTCAACAAAAGGACAGCAGTTGCTGAAAAAAACTAGCTTTTCAAGGGCACACAGAGTTAGACAATAAATGCTGGCCTACAGGTAATGCTCAGATCCTGAAAAGTAAATCAACTAGGTAAAAGTATCTTCCCTAAAAGCACTTTTCATCCACACCAAATGTTTTCATCAATTTGTGATTCCTTTCTGCTTTTTTGGCAATCCCTTGTGAAATAGCAGTCTGCTCCTACTTTACAATATGACAAACATTAGAAGTTTACAATGGAACCACCATTTAGAACCATATGATAGCATTTGTGGGATTGACATCGGTTGATGAGAACTTGCATCCAATCTGTACACCTTTGCTCATGATATCAATGTAAGAGGTTTTTTTAATAAAGAAAATGAAAGAAAGAACTTTTATTTATGTAGCTCCTTTAATGACCTCAAGACCAATAATTATTTTGGGCATATGATTTACTTCAGAAGAAACTCCTATTCCTAAAATACTTCATAGCTTATGAGTTACTTCTGAAGTCTCATTGGTGCTGCAGTTTAGAGATGCAATGTAGCTATTTTATGTACAACAAGATCTAGTCAGTCATGGATTAAATGATGAATGAAACAGGTTTAATCATGTTCGATGTGGAATGAGTATAGACCAGGACACCAGGGAGAGAGCTCTTCAGTTCTTTTCCAAATAATGTATAGAGATCAGGGATTCCATGCTCCACCTTCCTGTCCTATCAGATTCCATCATCTTCAGCCCTTTCTCACCTCCACCTAGCACCTCCCAACTCCTGTCACTATTTCTACTCTCTCCTCCTCCATCTGCCTATCACCCCTCCTCTCTTGCACCCACCTATTGCTTGTTAGTTCTTCCTCCAGCCCTTCCCTTCACCGCTGTTTACTGTCTATCTCTATATTTCAGTCTAGATGAAGGGTCTTGACCCGAAACGTCGACTGTCCATTTCCCTCCACAGATGCTGCCTGACCCGTTGAGTTCCTGCAGCATCTTGGATTTTTGCTCCAGGTTCCAGCATCTGCAGTGTCTCCATTTTGCATTAGCCTCTTGTCCAAAAGACAGTATCTCTGTGTAAAATTCCCTTAGTGCTGCATTGGAGCATTAGAAACATAGAAACATAGAAAAAACTACAGTACAATTCAGGCCCTTTGGCCCACAAAGCTGTGCCAAACATGTGTACTGCGAACATGTAGTCAAGAGTACAAGTTAAAGACTTAAGCCACAGCCATTTGACTCAGTGGCACTATCACTGAGCCAAGACTGGCATCCAAGAACATTTATATCTTTAGGATCTTCCAAACACTTAAAGGGCAATAAACTGCTCTAGTTACTATTGTACTGAAGGCTTATTAAACTTTTTAGCTGAGCTATTGACATTGTCCAGGATATGTCCTTGCTTTTCATCAAACATTGTGATGGCCTATTCCAATCCTGAGAAGACAGGCAGAGCTTCAACTTACTGCATTCTCTGAAAGACAGCATCTCACCAATGCTGCGATGAGGAGTCAGATTGGACTAACTTTAACTCTTAGAGCTGAGAAACCATGAATATCTTGTCTATGAGTCCTACCACTGAGTGAAGTCCAAGCCTACACACTGTATTCCAACACCCAAAAAGCAACTCTTTTCCAAAATTATTTCTTTATTAATTGTTGTTAAGATTACACACATTCCAGGGAACACATTCTTTCTTAAAATTATTTCACCCATTTTTGGCATGTAAAATGGGGGTTGTGTTTAGCTCCAACATTCCCACAGAAAATAAATCATTAAAATGGTGAAGTTTATCTTTTGGAAAAAAAACATGAAGATGTTTTTCTTCCTTCCAGTCTGATGTCCTAAAACACAGCCTACATGTCACCCAAGAGAAGCAGCAGCAGACATAGGACAGATAATAGAAAATGTTTCCTTATAGCAGAAGTGTCTAAAATTAGATGGTGTGGGTTGAGGGTAAGGTATGGGAGATTTAGATGGGACCTGAAGAGAAAACATTTCACCCAAAGGGTGGTTAGAACCTGGAACACACTGTTTGAGGGAGTGGTGATAGAAGCAGCTGCTACAACATTTAGGAAGTATTAGGATGAGCTCTTGAATCACCAGCACAATGGAAGCCATGGTCCAAGTGCTGCCAAATGGGATCTGTACAGATGGGTACTTGATCATCGGCATGGACATGATGGGTTGTAGCCTTCAGTGCATTGACCTGTTTCCGTGCTGCATGACTGTGATATTGGAGCTGCTGTGGTGTTGCTGCTAGGGATCATGGGAAGCAGGTCTCAGCATGAAAGGACATTCTTCATGGCAGTCACAGCCAGTGTACAAAAGGCTGAGATGAAGAGAAAGGGGAATAGAATGGTGACATATGCCTTCACTGTGCCTGATCACAACTCCTCTCCCACAATTTCACCCATCTCTATAGATCCCATGTTACAGCACCTGGACCATGGTTTCATTGTTTCCTGTCAGTGGGCCCAAGCCATGTCTTAATTTTGCAGTCAGTTATCTGAACCCTGATCTCTGCAATGATAAGCTCCTACAAGCCTTATAACGCACAGAGCTGATCTGCTACTCAAGCAGATCAGTGATTTGTCAGGCAGATACAATGAGATATCAAAATAATGATGTCAGTGAAGTCACTTTAACTCGCTTGTGTTTGGGAACTTGGTACAAGATTTGCTCTTTGTTTGACAGTGAACAATAAATTTAGGGCATATGTTGCACACTTGTGCGTCAATTTTAATTGCAAGATTTAGAATTGATGCTGATGATGACATCAAATGCTTGAATATGCTGAAGAAATGACAGATAGACTTAGATTTATTAGGAGCACCTGATCCAATTTTCCCATGTGTGAGACATCAATCAGAAGTGGGTGCAAATATATTAAAAAAGGCACAAAGAGGCTTTTTTATATGGCTGCAAATGTATCAGAACATACACGAAGAGATTTTCTAAGGGAAGGGGTGCTAAAAACAAGAGGGCATAGGTTTGAGATCAGCGGCAAGAGATTTAAAAAGGACATTAGGGACAAATTCTTCACACAAAAGGTGGTGCGTATTTGGCATGAGCTGCCAGAAATAATGGTTGAGGCAGGAACATTAGCAACAGTTAAAAGCCATCTAGATTAGTATGTGGATAGGAGAGGTTTAGAGGGCTAAGTATGTGGATAGGAGAGGTTTAGAGGGCTACGGGCCAAATGCAGGCAGATGGGACTAGCTCACTGGGCAGCCCAGTTGAAGGGCCTGTTTCTGTGCTGTGTGACTCTTATGATTCTATGTGCATTTTATACATAAAACTGAGCTTAAGTGGTTCAATTTCCAGATATCTGATTACAAAAAGCTAACACATGATAAACTTTAGAACAATAATACAACATGCAATAAAATTGCACTTTGATGGGTCTTTAATGGGGTAGTTATGGATTGGCAGATTGCCATATTCCATGCTTGCTTTTGTTTGCCCCAATGTCTATGAATTTGGTGGTGGTAAAAATAATTATCTTCTGTATGTGATTACAGACAGTGTTACGGCTGCAACGGAAGATCACCATTGCTGGAAAAAACATTGCAACAGTCTGGTTAACATCTGTACAATATGACAATGCTTTTGAACAAATTGCCACTGTCTCGGATTTTCCATTTGGCAACCACTGTGGCATAGCATGTGGTTCGCTTCTGTGACGGTTGACCCATGCAGGCTATAAATCTTTATTCTAAAGTTGAGATATTGTTCCAAGAGTGCAAAGATACTCATGTGCTTGCCAATTTTGGACCACATTCCTCACTCTGCCACCACAAACCAGATGACTAACTCACCAAACAACAGCTAAGAAATGATTGACTTCAGCACTATGCTCTAAGAAGCATAAAAGCAGCAAACACAACCAACTATAGTCCAGTAACATTTAGAAGTAATGCCACAGGCTTTCTTTCATAAAACCAGAGCTTTATGGGGAAACTCAAAAAATCGGCAGATTTGGAAATGTATAGAAGATTCATCACCAATTGCAAAGCAAACAGGTCAGTGCTCAGTGCTCACATGCATTGATTTCAGGTTTCCAGTTTCTTTATCCTCATACATGGGCTCTTTCACTACTTTAATCCCATTCAACCTTTGGTCCTAGTTTAGAGATACAAAACTATGCCTATTGTATTTCGATGAATTTGTGCATTTGATTCCATTGTATCACTGGAATTATGTGGGCTTTCCTTAGAATATCACATAGAATGAATAAGGGATAGGTTAAGCAGACATTTTGGCACATGCTATAGAGAAATCTGGTCCATTCAGCTTAACCTGTTCAAAGTTTCTTTCTTTATGCCAGGCCTGTCACAAACTATTACACATTAATGATGTTAATACATGATTGGATTTCACTTTGCAATAACAAATATATTTGCATGACAATACTTAATAAAGATGTTCAGCTGCTTAATTTACAATGCGTTGTTTTTAATACTGGGTATTCTGGAATTCTTTGTGCCACACATCCCCAGCTACTTGTTATTGATTCCAAATGTAAAATTATAAATTTCTTATTAGATTTTAATGTATCCAAGCTTGGAGATAATATGCAGTCTGTGGTTGGTTTTCATTCACAAAAATATGTCAGTGAGATTCCTATAGATAATTTTGTCAATTGAAAAGTCACATGTTACTTATAACCCAGAGCTTTGTTATTTTGTTAACCTGAGTGTTTCCAGATTAAATTATGTGTTTTCAAATATTTGGCCCGAAGCTACAAGTAGCAGGGGTGCTGATCATGAGTTTGACTGCAGGTGTGAATAGCCTGATTCATAACTCACATGATTTATCTTCCCTTCAATCAGAGGATATACAATCATTCCAATAGTGAAAGTTGTATACATTACACTTTGTCTTTAAAGTGATACTTCAAAGTTTTTTGGCACTTGTTGCACCCTAAAACTGATTCCTTTGCAAGGGACATAATCTTTATTTGCTATTTCATAAAGCAAATAAAGGCAGGCCTGGACTGAGGCCTGTAAGATTATTAGAAGGGGCTTGCACTCTTGAGTAGAAATGCTCCACAAGAGTGGATGTGGAATACACTATGGGGAAAGTCTTAATGATCAGGTGTTTAGTCATAAACCTCATCATTATTGCAATGTCGTCCTTTTTTGTATAATGCAATGGATGGAAGTTCTTGCACTCAATGCCTCACATATGAGTGAGGGATAGGAAGCTAACGATGATTCATGAAATAGTGTCTTACAATTGTTGCCTTCATTTCCAACTTACACCAAAGGCTTAGTATTGGTGCAAATGATAAACTTATACACATAGCTTAAGTGAACACAGCGGAGCTGACCTCCTAGTGCTTCTGAAGAGTGGTGCTATGAAGAAACCATGGTGGTAAACTACTATAGAAAAGAGAATGGACCACCCTAAAGAAATGGCTAATTGGATAATGGGACAAGGACACAGAATGTTAATTCTGGATTTTTTCCACAGATGTTGCCTTATCTGCTGAGTGTTTCCAGCAATTTCTGTTTTTATCTCATTTACATAGAGCTGATACAGACCTGATGGGCTGAATGGCCTTCTTCCATTTCTTTTCCTCTGTGATATGCTGTTCATTGATTGCAATTTGGAACATGAAGCAGAAAATGCAACTAAGATCACGCTTGTTGAATGCCAGGTGAGGACAAAGCTGACATCAGCCACGATGTACTCTTGAATGAGAATCCAATCTATCTCCTCCCCTTTTTAAATTGTAGGTCAGTACCAAAGGTGCCTTGTTGCTCACTTGGTGTGGCCAATCCTCTTATATATAAGCAGACTGTAAAAATTGGCAAGATATTACACTACAAAAGAATCATAACTTAACTCGACTGGCATCCCACCAGTGGAGGTCTTTAAAGTCATGGATTCTTGGGAAGAAAAGTTACTGGGGAAGGAAGAGGGAAAAAGAAATGAATGTGAGTACTAGATGAGGGAGGAGAATATAACAACACAGAGTATTAATACGTTGGATATGGTGTTATGATTTTTTTTAACATCATGAAGATTTGCTTTACATGAATAATAATCCATGGCATTCTTTAACTCAACCTAATTTCCAAATTAATCATAACAATATATGATGCTTGAATAGCATGTTGGATGTAAATTCTATCTGCTTTTGGAGATTAGTGTTGTTGACGCCAGACTGCAGCCCAAGCTAGAGATGTTAAGTATTGTCTAAAACAATGCAACATACTTTACAGTGTTGAAGCCAGACACTGGACTGCACTGCAGGAAATCTAAAGATACTTCATTCTATCATTAGACCCAACAATACCCTGCATTAATAAAGCTACTCGTGCGTGCATATAAATGGTTAATTAACTGGGGCAGCAACACAAACAAGTCATTTCAGTTATTTCCCTATCAAAGCTTCCATTTTAGCAATTGCTAGGCAGTGTGCTAGTGGCAAAAATGATGCTGTAATGGAAGGGTTTTTTATTCTACAGTTCAGAACAGAGGGGGTTGCTGAACTACTGCAACACCAAGTATTCCAAGCCGACATCAAAGGAGAGAATCAGCTGAAATGGCAGCAGCAGCTGCAGCATCTGCCTTTAAATTAGGCTGTGACTCAAAGACTGGACTCAGCTGCTAAGCAGCATAAAGACCCAGGAGGAAGGCAGTGCAAGAAAAGAGTTTGCTTTCCACCATAGCACATCAAAGTAGATGCCGAGGATATAGGGCAGTAAACACGCGCACAGCAAGTGCCCACGTGCTATCTAATTGTAATAAAAGGCGTGAAACTAATATAAAAAATCTTTGCATTATGTCTAATTTCGAGGACTGCTTGTTTGCAGGCAAGTGACATAAATGTATGGCCTGATAAGAGGTTCGCTTTGTAATGGAACTGAGTTCAGCTTCAAAAGATGTTCTGTTTTGAAGTCATCAAAGATCTCAAAACCTACCAATCCTTCAAGACTGTTGCAAAAGGCAAAGCTCCACAACTATAGTTAATCCTCGCAATTGAACAAAACATGCAAAATGTAAATTTGTGGTGACATTGAGAATTGGAGATATTTTTAAAAAATATAATACACATTTTATTACAGATCTGGGTAATATTCTGCTTCCATCCTATCCAATGAAAGATGTACAGCTGTGCCATCTGAATCTTTTAATAATTGAATATTCTATTAATAATTGAAATAGTTGAATATTAAACCACTGCAATAATGATACAATTTCATGGTTAAAGGATCCTATTCACCCAGAAAATCCCAACTAGTCTAACCTTAGTGATCACTGGAAACTGCAAGTTTCATAATAATGTAGTTGAATGTGTTTACATATCTCATGTTGTATATGTTTCCTTTCCTAACTTCAAATGTAACATATAATTAATCATTTTTTTGGAAAAGCCCCTTTAAGTACAATTCTTTCTCAGGGGCCACTTTTGAAAAAGCAGTGATAACTTCTATCTATTTCACACTGCATTATGCCATTGAGTTTCCAAAACAATTGCATGTCTTGGTTATTATATGAGAGAACAGTTTTTTAAAAATTAATTAATGTATTTTTGGGGTGGGGCACAGCTGGAAAGACCAACATATGTAGCTTAATATCTCAGCAAATAGTCTTTGTTTAGGCAAAATTTTATAAAACTGATCATGCTTTCTTTTGTGCCTTTGTCCATTTCTGTTAATCTTATCTCTTTCACGATAACTTTTTTAAAGTGGTGAATGTTGAATGCATCATCACTTTGAATTGCCTTAAGGCAGTAGCTGAGCTCAACAGTACAAGAGACCTGAATAACAATCACAGCCAAAGTGGCACAACCAATGCATTCTGGGTTAATTGCTCCTTTTCTATGAATGAAAATTCACATTCTCTTATTACATTGGATATAGCCAATCGGACAGCTTGCCAGAATACATTGACTTCTTCACATAATGTATTTCCAGGGAGACTATTCCATGACCAGTGCTTCCTCTACTAAAATAAAGAAAATAGTGGAAATGAACATCAGCTGGTTTTGATAATGGGCTTTTGAACCACATCATCAGTTTTAGCTCCAGTAGCAAGCGGAAAATCTAGCTCAGTACTTATATTTTTTTAATGACAGCACAAACTCAGCCCATGTCAGCATCACTGAATTTCCACAATTGGCTAACCTCCACTCCAATGTTTTCTGCTCCCTCAAGAAGCTGATGTTGTTGCAAATCTGGAGCAATATCTTGCATCAGTCCTTCTCATGGATTTGAGTTTTATGTAGGTTGCCCTGACAGCTGAAGAAACAGTTTACTGATCTTGCTCAATGTTCTGCAGTCCCAAACCATGATTGGGTTTCTCTTGGAGTCTGCATACATTTTTTCAATGTCTATGTGTCATTTTCCTGTACATCCAGGAAGAATCAATGTCATGCAAACAACTAAACTGTTCAATATAAAACAGTAACTCCCTGCAAACTACAGCCCCATATTTGTCATGTTGGCAAACATGGTGCTGAATTCGTTAACTTGCTACCAGTACCGCAATGCTCACTACACCTTTTCCAGCTAGTTATTCAGCAAAAGAACAACATGGTGGGATAAAAATCAAGGATGTTCATAAAACATCAGCTGTGCTCAAAGATTAGAAAGCAATAGGATACATTGCCTTATTACTGGAAAAAGTAAAGATGGAAACAGTCAGAAGCTCTGGCCAAAATGGTTGCCTTTAACTCTTCAAGACATACTTGCCTTAAAGAACGTGCTTATTTGTCTGATAAATAAGTTGAAAGGTTCTCGTTTTCAACTATACATTACCAGACTCCTAACATAAACATTCGGGTGAGCCTTCCTATTCAGTAGTGAAATGGCTAAGCTTAGTGTGTGTGATAGTCCCAAAACAGACCAATGTAAATTGGTTTATTATTGTCACGTACATAGGTACAGTGAAAAATTCTGACTTTTATGCCATCCATACAGTGCATTGAGGTAGT
>JARFYF010000094.1:97326868-97340081 GCA_030265395.1 Rhina ancylostomus
CTGCCTGGGGTGGTGGTGGAGGCAGATACATTGGACAGGTTCAAGAGATTGTTGGATAGGCACATGGAGGAATGTGGGATAGAGGGATATGTGGGAGCAAAGAGTTAGTTAGTGTAAGTTGTTGTTTGATGAACAGCACAACATGGTGGGCCGAAGGGCCTGTATTGTGCTGTATTGTTCTATGGTTGCAACATTTTAACAGGAGGGACCAACAAAAATAATAGCTGCCAATTTTGATAGCCATCAGTAAATCAAAAAGCAAATTCAGAAGAAACTTCGATAGCCAGATAGGTTGGTGGAGTGTGGAACTCACTTTGGATGGATGTATTTAAGTAGGAGCTGAATAAGCATCTGAAGATAAGAATTACACTGTTACATGAGGAATTAAACAAGGAAAGAGAGGAAGAGGCTCGTCTAGCATAAATTCCTGCAACGCCCTGTTTGTGTGCTGCAAATTTCAGAGATTTTTACATAATTCTTTGTAACTTGAAATAGAAGTAAATCAGGCTGCATATAGCTTGTGATTTCATAAGCTCCTAATCATGACCTTTTTCCTCTACCCCCCACTAAGTCCTTGCTCCTGACTTGACACAAAGGACATCTTATGCCTTTCACCTATCAGTGTTGTTCATAATCTTAAGCACTTGAATCATATTCATTCCTCCCCCAATCTCCTTTCCTCTAATGAGAACAAATTGAGCTGTCGGAGCTTCTCTTCACAGCTCCAAACCCTGGGATCATCAGCACTGTCCTTTTTTTTCATTTTCTTGCCAAATCCATCCACACCTCCCATTCCAACTAAATCCTCCTCCATGTGAGAATACATAAAAACGCTGGAAAAATTCCTGCCAGAAGAACATATTTGCAATAGTTCTTCCATCTATTCTGCCAATGAATATTTTCTTTAATGAAATACTCACAGACAAAAGGTGTTTTCTTTGTAAATAAACAGTATGTTCAAAATAATTACATTGGCTTAAAGGGCTGAGAAAATCTGGGTCAATTTAAACAGTAAAAGGGGAAATTCCTGATCAGAATACTTTTCAAATAAGAACACATTTTGCAAGCATTTACACTGGGAGAAAAAATAAATCTTTGAAAGCTGCATTGTCCTTTAGTTGTTCCTTGCTTCTTTGTCCTTGACAGATATGGCACAGTGGCCCTGCCTCTCAGCTCCAGTAACCCAGCTTCAATCCTGATCTCTGGTATTGCCTGTGTGGAGTTTGCATGTTCTCCCTATGACTATGTGGGTTTACCCTGGTTCTCCAGTTGTCTTCCACGTTCCAAAGACGTGTGGGTGGATGGATTAATTGATCACTGTAAATTGTCCCTAATGTTTAGATGAGTGGTAGGATCCAGGAAGAATTGATTGAAATGTGGAAGAATAAAATGGGAGTAGTGTAGGATTCATGAAAATGGGTGCTTGATAGTTTGCACCAACTCAGTGGGCTGAAAGGCCTGTTTCCATCCTGTGTGACTCCATATACAAATACACTTGTACTGTTATACTCTGTGTATGGCCTCAATCATTTCAAATTGCGAACATAGTATTTCCCAAAGTGTGGTTATTACTGTTATGTGGCAAAATGCAGCAATTAATTAGCACACGGAATTGTCCCCCAAATAACATCCAAACAGTCTGTTTGGGAGGTATTGGTTCAATGATAAGCATTCACTAAACCAAATGAAGAAATTGTGTTCTTTTTGAAATAGTGATATGGGAACTTTGACATTCACCTGAGAGTGTAGGTAGGTCTTTGGTTCAATCTCCCAACCAATGGATGCCACTTCCTGAAGTGCCATACTCCCTCCTGATAATGAATCTATTTCAGTGAAGACATGAGTTCAAATTCCTGGAGTGGGAATAAACATCTGTCCCAGGTGCGAACTTTGTACCACTGACTCAAGATTGACACCTAGGTTATAGGTGAGAAGTAAGCAACTAAAATAAAGCTCATCACCAGCATCATAGCAGGAAGTGATCTCAATTATCACTGTGGAGGTGACTGGGGAGTTTGTGTACTCATGTGGCTGACTTCTGATCTTCATTCTTAGATTCTAGTCTGGTATTGGCAGAAACCCTATGGTCATGGGGCAATGTTAGCAGTATATTTTTACTCGTATTTATATATACAAATCTTGTTTTGCCATGAAAGTGATTACAGTCCTAAAAATGTGGATTCTTTCATTAGATCAAGACTTTCTATCTCTCATTCCCCTCTACCCAGCCATGCTCCCACCCCTCAATCAACAACCCACTTCTCACCTCATACTGGAAGTTTAAGGTGGGATATCATCCTAACAAGCTGAATAGACCTTCTGCACTGCATCAAAGTGGTCACTCCTCATACAGTAGAGTAGACAATACTGGACTCAAACTCCAGAGAATGTCGTTCACATCATCTCTCTCTGCAGATCAAAAAATTTAAAAAGCTGGTATCAGTAAAAATGATCTGTGAAGTTAGTTTTCTCTCAATTAGTTCACTACTGTCCTGAATTTGTTTGGACTATATTTTTCTTAATTTTTAATTTTAATTTTTAAAATTTTATTTACAGCGTGGTAACAGGCTCTTCTGGCCCAATGAGTCCGTGCTGCCCATTTTAAACCCATGTTAACCTACCCACACGTCTTTGGAATGTGGGAGGAAACCGGACCACCCGGAAGAAACCCACACAGACACCGGAGAACATACAAACTCCTTACAGACAGCAACGGGAATCAAACCCCGATCGCTAGCGCTGCAATAGCATCACGCTAACTGCTACGCTACCATGCTGCCCCATATGTTCCACAACAACATGGTTCATTCTTATGATCCCCAGCAAATCAATTAACTGCATTGAAGCTGTAACCAGCACAACAAAATTGACATTGATCCTAAATTACAGCAGGGCAGAACGAAATGTGTAATAACTGTTAGCATTGGAAGCGCATCTCATGTTAAATCAGAGACTTTATGGCTAGTATTAGTATGCTAATTTTTTATACAGAAAGACAGACATAATAATATAACGACTTTATGATCTCGGGGTGTGGTCGCATTGCTTTTCAGCTAGTGGTACATGAGGAAATGCAATTGCTATTGTAAGGGGAGGAATAAAACAGTGCACTTTTTCCCATCCAAGATTCACGTGTGCATTGTACTTCACGAGTTCCTGGAAAGCAATCAGCAGCAGGAATCTCTCCATAGACAACCCATGTTAAGATTAATAATATTGCTTCCTATGCTCTGAACATGTGCCAATTCATTCATTCAGTTGTCTCTACTTTTATTTCCTGAATTTACATCCTGAACCACTTTTTCAAAATATGCTTTGGAACAGCACTCCAAAGTTGTAAAACATTCACATTGCTCAAAGCTGATGTTTCATATTTTTCTGTTACAAGGTTTAAGGTAACTAGTAAAAGAATCTTGGTGGTGGTTATTTGTTGAGGTGTAGGGGTGGGAAGGGCTGTAGTCAAATAACTATTTATTTATGCAGTCTGGAGTGCACTTTCTTGATGTGTGGTGGGGGCAGACTCAGTGATGACTTATAATAGAGAAAAGAAATAATTTCAGGACAATGAAGGATGCACAAGACGTGGGGATATCTGGAAAGCTCTATTAAAGAAAAATAGACTAAATTATATCCTTGAATACTGTAGGGTTTATTATTATTTGAGTTGCAGAATGACACATTGCTTTCCAGATTTCTTAACCAAATTAATTTAGAATTTGATAATACATAGTTTGAGATTAAACTATCCAAATAAAGTGTTAATCCCTTGGATTAAGTGCAAGAAGAAAGTATATTAGCCACATATCATATTCCCTTAGCCAGGTACTATATCCTTTGTATCCTTTGAAACCCATAAATAGCAACTTAAAAAAAGAAAGTGCTCAGTTGTTTGAGTATTGCTGGTGTTGCATATAACAAAAAGATTTATGTTCATTCAGAGTCATAGAGTCAGAGAGAGATATAGCATGGAAACTGACCCTTTGATCCACTAAGTACATGTCACCCATTGAGCACCCATTTACACTAATTCTATCCTATCCCATTTTATTCTCCACACATCAACATCCCCCACCCAAAGTTTTACCCCTCATCTACATTCTGAGGGTAATTTACAGTGACCAATTAACCTACCTACCTGTATGTTTCTGGGACATGGGAGGCAATGGAAACACTTGGAGGAAAGCCATGTGCTCACAGGTAGAATGTGCAAACTCTACACAGACAGCACCAGAGGTCAGGATTAAACATGGCTTGCTGGAGCTGTGAGACAGCAGCTGTACTAACTGTATCACTGTGCCACATAATGGCAAACTTGCAAATGTACGTTTCTGTCCCAGGTTTGCAAGTTTGCAGGTAAGAATGCCTGGTCTCTTCATCTCTGCCCACCTGTGTTCAGATTACTCAGTACAGACCAAGCTCTCCCTAAAAGTAGCTACTATCACAGTTGTCAAGCGGTTTCAAGGTACTGGGAATATTGCCATCATCTAACTCCTTGCAGAGAGATCAAAGTGAGAACAAAGGAATTTGAAATGACGACATTTTTGGTTAGAACGGACCTCAGTGTGTTATAGGATTCATGATAAGAAATCCACAGGACAGTTGTCACTGTGGAAGTCATTGTAACTGCAAGGGCAGTAAAGGTGTCAGTATATGGTTTGGGCGATATTTTAATTTTCATCTAATATAATGTTTAATTACACTGGAGACCTTGATGTCAGCATAGAGAAGGCGGAAGGAAGGAAGGAAGTTTGATTATGAAGGAAATTTGCCACAAAAATCAACACCTTGCAAACAATTGCCATCTCAGCCTATCTCAAGCTGCTCATATGATATAGAAATGGCATAAACAGCCTTTGGGTTGTCAGAAACCATCATCACTGTTAACAGGCAATTTGTAGGTATTGGGAGTACTCCTATCTTCCAATTCATTGGAGAGAGGTCAAAAGGAGAACAAGACTATTCGGAAATGGTCGTCGCTGAAAGTTAACCTGAAGGAAAATAATTGTCTGAGACTCTGTCATCAATGGACTTTGAGGTTTGAGTGCTTTGAATGAGGTGAGCCTATAATGATGATGTAAAATGCAAAACTAGGACAATTTGCACTGCCAGCACATGAAATACCTCTGATTTCAGTACTTGAGTGGAGCATCAGACATTTAGTCTACTGGTCAAATAACATTTATGTTTTAACTTGTTGATAAAGTTTTTTTTCATTTCTGTGTATTAAATAATTGTCTTTCATTTAATGTCCTTCATTTTGTTTATTTTAATTTTACTCATCCATACCTTTTTTGCTTCTCAGTATCCATTAAGGGCAAGGTGCTTATTGATATTCTCCCTTTATACTTTTCATTCAAGTAAGCCTGCGTATGACACGAGGACATCATAAGGATTCTGAATCCCAATATCAGATCCATAGATCTAATACCAGCAGATTTCTAAATGATGACCCTAATTCTACAACCGTGAAATTGTGTAGTTTTAGGTGCTGCTCATCATATCTCCCACCATTGTGCTACCAGAACTTGATACCCATATTACCTGAACTCAGGGGAAAAAGGCTTTGCTTAAAAGGCTTATTATTCTTTTTATTATTCTTCTCTTCCCTCACCTAGCATTTCTCAGATTCTAAATCTTTACCACTGTTGATTTATAACCAACTATTAGGAGCTTCCAAACAAAAGCCTCATTTGTTCTGCCTGCAACCTTTACGTTCCGTCTGCAGTCCTGGCCTGAACAGTACCTTGATGCTTGCTCCAAAGATGGGCCTGATATTGGAATTTCACAAACAAACTTGTACTTTGCACCTTGAGACATTAAGCCAATACCTCAACCACTATTTCACATGGATATTGAGGTAAAAGTCTTGATTTAATATTCCAAGATGCTGAATACAAGTTCATAACCACAATTTGCTCATTGGTGAACAAATTATATCCCCAAAGTTCTGGTCAAAATGGTCACAAACACATTTTGGAGAAATTTCTTTGGGTAAATAGATTGTTAAATTTTTTCTTCCAAGTGGATGAAAAGTGCCACATAAGGTAAGTCTCTTTTGTATTTCACAGTTACACTCAGTTATATATACACAGTTATATATAAGACCATAAGACATAGAAGCAGAATTAGGCCACTTTGCCCATGGAGTCTGATCCACTATTCGATCATGACTGATTTATTTTTCCCTCTCAACCCCATTCTCCTGCCTTCTCCCTGTAACTGTTGACTCCCTTACTAATCAAGAACACATCAACCTCTGATTTAAATGTACCCAGTGACTTGGCCTCCACAGCTGTCTGTGGCAATAAATTCCACAGATTCACCACCCTCTGGCTAAAGAAATTCCTCTTCATTTCTGTTCTAAAGGGACATCCTTCTATTCTGAGGCTGTGCCCATTGGTCCTAGACTCTCCCACTACTGGAAACATCCTCTCGACATCTAATATATCCAGGCCTTTCAATGTTCGGTAGATTTCAATGAGATCCCCCTTCATCCTTCTAAACTTGAGCAAGCACAAGCCCAGAGTCATCAAGTGCTCCTCATATGTTAACCCTTTCATTCCCAGGATCATTCTTGTTCACCTGCTCTTGACCCTCTCCCATGCCAGTACATCCTTCCTTAGATTTGGGGCCCAAAACTATTCACAACACTCCAAATGTAGTCTGACCAACTCCTTATAAAGCCTCAGCATTACATCCTTTCTTTTATATTCTACTCCTCTTGAATGCTAACATTGTATGTGCCTTCCTCACTACGAATTCAACCTGCAAGTTAACCTTTAGGGAATCCTGCACTAGGACTCCCAAGTTCCTTTGCACCTCTGATTTCTGAATTTTGTTCCCCATTTAGAAAATAGTCTACGCCTTTATTCATTCTACCAAATTGCATGACCGTACACTTCCCCTTGCTGTATTCTATCTGCCACTTCTTGCCCCATTCTCCCAACCTGTCCAAGTCCTTCTGCAGACTCCCTGTTTCCTCAACACTACCTGTCCTTCTGCCTATCTTTGTATCATCTGCAAACTTGGCCACAAAGTCATCAATTCCATCATCCAGATCATTAAGATATAATGTGAAAAGTGATGGACCCAACAGCAACCCCTGTGGAACACCACTAGTCACTGGCAGCCAACCAGAAAAGGCCCCCTTTATTCCCACTCTTAGTCTTCTGCCAGTCAGCCAATCCTCTATCCATGCTATACCTTTCCTGTAATACCATGGGCTCCTATCTTGTTTAGCAGCCTCATGTGCATCACCTTGTCAAAGGCCTTCTGAAAATCCAAGTAACAACATCCACCGACTCTCCTTTGTCTATCCTGCCTGTTATTTCTCAAAGAATTCCAAAAGATTTGTCAAAAGATTGCCTCTTAAGGAAACCATGCTGACTTCAGCCTATTTTATCACATGCTTCCAAGTACCCCAAAACCTCATCCTTAATAATGGACTCTAACATCTTACCAACCACTTAAGTCAGGCTAACTGGCCTATAATGTCCTGTCTTTTGCCTCCCTCCCTTCTTAAAGAGTGGAGTGTCATTTGCGATCTTCCAGTCCTCTGGAACCATTCCTAAATCTAGTGATTCACTACTTATGCCTCCATAATCTCTTCAGATACCTCTTTCAGAACCCTGGGGTGTAGTCTATCCAGTCCAGATAATTTATCCACCTTCACACCTTTCAGCTTCCCAAGCACCTTCTCCTCAGTAACAGCAACTACACTCACTTCTGCCCCCTGACTGTGTCAAATTTCTGGCATGTTGCTGGTGTTGTACACAGTGAATACTGATGCAAAATACTTATTCTATGTGTTATGTACCAGCAACAGAAAACACACCAAGTCATGTATAAGTGTTAGAAACTACTTATGATAAGAAAAAGTAAAAGTAAAAATGTTAGAATGTTAGAAGTAAAAATGTTAAATCTTAAACATTGACCCCTAAAACTAAGCTCGAAGTGTATGTGGCAAATTCCCAAACTCCAAGTCCAGGAATAGTTCTCAAAGTTCGGTTCAGCAAGCCATAAGGTAAAACATGAGCAAAAACTTCTGTAAAACCACCATTGACTGAAGAGGAAATGTACAGAGAAATTATGAAATCCAAATGTTCCACGATGGAACCCATACAACACCTCAATCACTGATGACCTCCATTCCTTTGTTCCAAAGTATCTGCCAACCCAAAAGGCATTCAGGACATAGCCATCCACACAAATACCTGTTTCTTTCTACAGGTTAACGATAAAGTCGACTCCACTGGATTATTTCAAAAATCCATACAAGGATTGTCGTGACAGACACAGTTATTGCTTTTCATCCATCAATACAGAGACCAGCAGGTAGCGTGTCTCCCTCCCTCTCTCTCTTCTCTGACTGAACCAAAACGTCAGCACGTCCTTATCACCTGTTGTTGCTGTAATCACGCCACACGCACACAACTGTGCTATAACTTAAAGGGGCATTCACCAATAGTAACCTAATTCGTAACATATGTCTACTACACAGTGAAATACAAGCCACGAACCTAAGCAGCGGGTCCACCACCCGCCCAATCTCAGTGCAAACTGGGATCAAGCAAGATTATGTCATCCTACCAAATTTCTTTTTATCTTCTTTGCTGAAATATTTCACCTCACTGCCAACAAGCTTCCTGCTGGAATGGAGGTAATCTTAAGAGGACAAGCTGGAAATTGATTTTGTCATCTCCAGTTCAGAACAAAAATATCATCCCAACCAGTAATCAATTTACAACAAATAAACACTGCTTGCATATTTGCACATTCGGGCACTCATTGATTGTTGATACTTTCAATGACATGTACAAAAGAATGGGTCTTGCACATAAAAACCTGCAAGGCCACTTTATCAAACAGTACTACCCAATGATCCAATGAAATATTGATCATGTGCCATATCTTGGGCTTTACTCCTCAAAGACAAACATTAGTAAAGAAACTTACCAGCAGCTCCAGTGCCCCACCACAGCCTTCGGCCTTCAAACACTTTTTCAGTCCACTCGGACCTCAAATGTGGCACTAAGTTCACATTCTATCAAGCAGCAGTGATCAACACATTCCTATAATACCTCAGTGACATTGACAAACAACAGTGGGCACATCAAACCTTCAAGGATGTTCCGAAAGAATCCTTGATAAACTGCAACTCATAGGAATTCCTAGCCCATGATTTTTAGAAATGGAAAAGCAGCAACTGAGACATGAAGTACTACTTATTCTCCAAAAGTGGAGGCCATAAGCAAATTGGAGTGCACAACTTCCCAATAAACTACCAACTCCCCAGTCAAGAACTACCTGCTCTATCTGCACTAATTAGTGGATCCCACTTAACAAAATGCAACCAGCCCAGAACTAAAGGAGTGGAAGCCAATTATCCTTGATCCCAGGGACTGCTTAAGAAGAAATCCAACTATACAGCCAAAATATTTTAGTTTGGTTACAATAATAGTATCTATATGACAATGAGGTATTGCCCAGGTACGCCATGACCACACAGAAAAAAATGGTACAAATTCAATCCTGCTAATCACTGTCTCATCAACCCAATTGTCATCATCAGAAAGTGATGGAATACATTGTTAACGCTACAGTTAAACACATATATCCATCAATAAATTAACTTAATTTGTGCCATTAGCACTACCTCTTTCCAAACCTCAATACATTCTAGATCTAAAGGCGAGAGTAATTTCCCTTGACATCTAGACAGTATTCATCAGAATTGATGAAACACTATCAACCTGAAACAACAACGGTGCTTTGCTTTGCACCAATGTGACCTGATCCACCACCTCCAATTTCTAAGAGAGTATTTAGCTTTTACATCATTTCATTCTTCCACTTTATCTTCACACAACTCCCTTTTTCAGTAATGTCCAGCATAAGTATGCTACCTTCTTTATTTGAATAATTTAATGAAATTTAACTAAATGCATAGCAAAGGATCTTCCAAATTGCTCAGGACAGCATTTCACGTAAGCAAAGGCCTTTGAAAAATTATCTACATTTTTCAGTAGAACAGGCAGAAATATTAAGGGGTAAATACTATAATGAATGCTTTTGAATATCTAACTTGCTTTTTCTCATTACACTAATGAGAGAAGAACCATCCAGTCCAGCAAATATGTCTCTTAACTAATTCTGATTACATGGCAGACCTAACACGATAATGGGTGTTTTAGATATTAAGGATCAGACAATTTCAGCTTTTGAAATAAAATAATTACATGACCAGGTCCATGTCTGCAACGTAATACATTGCTTATGCAATATTAACTCATTCTAGGGAAATCTAGGCCTAATCTCATGAAAACATATCTGACTTAGATGAAATAACTAACAAATGTTACTGTCATTTCAACAGTTAAATTGTGCAATGTCATGTAGAATATTTTGCATATTTGTTCACTGTATCACTGAAAATTAAAGGCAATAATTTACCAAGATATCCATCTTAATATTTTATAGTATTTATTTATGATATGAAGCCTGTGTTGCAGATTCTCTACTTTTCATGATAGGAAACCCACTTTCATATACATTCTTACATAAGCAGGCACTTAATAATTTGCGGATGAAAATATGCACTGCATTATTGCTGCATCAAGTTGATGCAGAATATTGCAGCCTTATGTGAACTGCTATGTCACTATCTAAACAGTTTCTAAACAAGAAGCTCACAACACAACAAAAGATGCAGACACACAAACAAACCTGTGAGTTCCAGCCGCAGTACAGGCTACAAATCAAACTCCAGTTGTGGTTAACAACACAGTCAAAAACGGTGAATTGGGCCATGGCTATTCCTCCTGGCAGTATGCGTCTTTGCTTTCTTCTGCACCACAGTCTACACTGTTCTTACGTGAGAGTGCCTTTCTCCCACTCATCTGTGAGCCCTGCATATCAGCTGACTACAACCTGCAATGCTAGGTAATAAATTTGCATTAAATCAATAATTTTAAGTGAAATGCCTAATATCCAAATATTAACCACAGAGCTTATTTCTTTCTCCATAACAAAACCAAACATTGCATCTAATGGCAATAATGATTAGAGGTAGAAGAGATCAAAATGATGGCACAAAGGAACAGTACAAAAGTCAAAATAGTAAAGTGCTTTAAAAAGTGGTTAATGGTTCTGTTGATTATGGCCATAATTGACAAAATCACTAACCCACAGAAACAAACACAACAAAAACAAAATCATTAAATTCAGATAGATAATGTGACAGATTGGTCAACAATGAAATTAAGGTTTTACAGATATATTAATTCTGCTCCATCGTATTACCCCTTTCAAATGTTCTCTCTGGACAAGCCGAAACAGCTGGTAGGGAAAGGTCTTACAGATACTGGCTGACTTGATCTAACTCACTCAGGAATCTTCTTGTGCCAAATGGCTAGAAAATTCCTGTCCTCATTCAGCATAACACAATTGAAAAGTGGGCTGATTACAGAAATAAAAAGGAAATAAGAAAATAAGACAGCAAACATTAAAAGAGAATCCAAAATATTCCACAAGTATATGAACAGAACAAGGGTTTAAAGAGGACAGTTGGTGCCAATCAAAATCCAAAAAAGAAATTTACTCTCAGAGACAGAGGATATGGTTGACATGCTAAATGGTGTTTATGATATCAGTCTTTATCAAGGACGACAATGCTACAGGAGTCACAGCAAAGATCTAGTTGAGAATCTGGATCGGGTAAACATTGATAAGGTACTGGAAAAGCTACCTGCATTTAATGGATAAACCACCTGATTCAGATACGATGTCTTCGAGTTACTAAAGGAAATAAGAGTGAAAGTTGCAGAGCCCTTAGCCATAATCTTCCAAACATCTATCAATTCAAGGACAGTGTCTAAGGACTAGAATAATGCATGCTTTACACCCATGTTCAAAAAGAGATCAGAAGGAAAAATCCAGAAATTGCATCCAATCAGTTTAACCTCAGTGGTGACTCAACTTCTAGAAAAGAGTTTTTTTTAAATGAAGTGACAGAAAGGGTAGATAGGGAAATGCAGCTGATGTATATACAGACTTGCAAAGGACATTTGATGAAGTACCACATAAAATAGGCTTGTCATCAAGATTGAAGTCCATGGATTAAAATGGCTTCAGCAGTGTGAATAAAATAAAATAGTTAAGTAATAAGAAACAGTAGTTGTGAAAGGTTGTTTTATGGTCCAAAGGAAAGTATAGAGCAAAACATCCTCAGGGTCAGCAAAAGGATTCAAGTTTACAGTGTGCAATGTACAAATTTACAGATGACATAAAACTTGGAGCTACAGGAAAATGTGAGGAATTATAATAGACCAAGGAAGTATAGAGAGGCTGGTGGATAGGCAGATGAAATTTAATGTTGAGACATGAAATGTTACATTGGTAGAAGAATGAGAAGAGGAAAACTAAAATAGAGGGCTTAATTCTAAAATGGATACAGGAACAGAAATCTTGGGCTACATGTACATAGTTTAGTTCATTAAGAATGGCAAGACAGGTTGAGAAAGTGGTTAGAGGAGCATAAACTTAATACAACATTGGAGGCAGCTGTTCAGCCCAAAGGTGCTATAAAAGAGCCAAGGGCTTTGGAGAGGTAAATTTACAGAATATGAATGGCAGCAATTCATCATGATATAACCATTCAATTTTTATATCAACTGTCACCAAGAAGGAAAGTGGTAATGAGAAAAAATAAAATCTTAGAACTCAATTAGTGTATCCAATCAAGTGCCACATAGCACACCAACATGAGGATACTGGAGCAGTACAGAGAATGCAACAAATCCACAATAATACTGCTTTGTATGAAACAAAAGGGAAGACTTCTAAAAACATGGAGTTTTTTTCTTGAAGAATGCAGGTTACAATTCCCAAAAGCAAAAATGTTCAGATGCTGCGGATCCAAAAATAAAAACAGCAAATGTTTTGTTGCAAGATCTCCACAGATGATGCCTGATCTGCCAAGTATTTACAGCAGTTTGTTTTATTACAGGTTACAGTATGAAATGCTAACAGTCAAATTTATGTACAACATAGATAGAAGCAGACCCTGTCTGGCAGCTGAGCAGATTGTTGTGAAGCCATAGTTACAAGAGAGGGAGAGAAACTGTTTAACACTTTAGGGTGAGATTCACTTCCAGGATTTAAGAAAAATATTAAATAAATATTTAATTGAAACCATGTACTGAAGGCAGCATTT
>JARFYF010000094.1:97586622-97596920 GCA_030265395.1 Rhina ancylostomus
TAGATAGATCTTAGAGCAGGATAAAATGTCGGCACAACATTGTGGGCTGAAGGGCCTATACTGTGCTGTAATGTTCTATGTCTGATGAACAGTTGACACTTGAATCAACAAGTACATTTGGCCATATCTTGCTACCTAATCGTGGTGGTTCCAGGCAGATGAGTAGCATTTAGCAAATCCAGGGCTTCCCAGATGAATGGGCAAACATGGAATTTCCAGACATCCCTGACAGATTTGAAATGACAAACTTGTCAATTCACTCCGCCACTGGACTCCCTGTGGAATCACCTTTTGGATCCACCACCAGGTTAGACCTTGGGCAGTATCCACAGCCCAATGATTTCAATGAGGATTGCAGAGCTGCAAATCAGAAGACCACAGGCTACGTAAGTTCCATGATACGTAGCAGGGCAGATTGGAAGTGGAGTGATGGTCAAGAGGAGAGACAGGCAGGGTGGACCACTCCATTGTGCACTGTGCATAAAATTCCAAAGTGTGTCACAAAGAAAGTGCCTGTTGTAAGAGATTACAAAGTTACATTTAAAATATTCTACAGAGTAACCCCACACTAAAGACAACCTGTTGCAAAATGGTTTCCAAAGAAAAAGTTTTCTTTTGCTGAGTAACACAATTGATATATCGTGCTCACTATTGTTGTTTTCTAACTATGCTATTATATCTGCTCCTTATTGAGGATGAGGTAATGATGCCTTTAAGAATAGAAAGTTCCTGCTGATTGCTCATCTTATAGTAGATAGGAAGAATGTAATTATTTTGCCCACTTCTCTATTAAAGAAAATTTTATTAAGTAATAAAGGAAAAGAAAATATAATTCATAGATTCAGGAAACCAACAGTTCTGATTAGCTAATCTCTGTGCATAACTTGTAAATGAGAGAAGCTTTCTGCTCTGTTGCATTACTATCTCCTCAGCAAAGGAGGGAATTTAATGACAATGTACTTTAAGGAACCCAGAGGAGCATCATGCAGCTTCTGTTACCAGCAGAACTATAAAGCTCAGTATAAATTATATTTCCGAATGTTTTGCCCTGTTTAATTCTGCTACTGTATTGGAGTTGTCCTGCTTACCCACCATGCCTCACCAACCTAGAATAATACCCCATTTCTACAGATCATTAGGGGCTAAACTGAATGGCCCCCAAAACAGCATCATACATCCTGACCTATCAAGAGCCACTTAATCTGTGCAGATGGCATATAATTGTTATGCTGCCTATGTATTTGTGTGAGTTGCCAGCACTCACCAAATTCTTGATTAAAATAAAAACAAAATGCTAGGAACATTCAGCATGTCAGGTAGCATCTATGGAAAGAGAAAAAAAGTTAACATTTCACGTCAGGGACTTTCCATCCTTTCAGGTTGGAGACTCTCGAGTTTTAAGGTCTTTATTGACACCCCAATGTGGAGACAATATCATAAATGCCCAGAACTAGTTAAAACCAGCCTACACAATGTAAAGTCAGCTTGTGGCTTTTAAATGCAAATTGCCTCAATGCTGGAGCAGGCTTTGGGATCATTCTGAACACTTTCAGATCTAGAAGATACTTAAAAACCAGCATGACACAGAATGGACTCCAAGATTCTCCCACTTCATAAAAGCAAAATATTGCAGGTACAGAAAATTTGGAATAAAAGCAGAAGTTGATGGAAATGTTCAAGTCAAGGCAGCATGTGCAGAAAGAGAGAAATAGGGTAGATATTCCCATGCCAAGTTGTTCTTGTACCCATAATTTGCTGATGCATTTGAGGTAACCCAGGCTTTAGACAGCATCCCAATTATGGTCACTGGGCTCCAAATATTGCCACTGTAATGAGGTAACTGGAAGCAGCAATGGGTCCGCCTATGGTGTCAACACGGGATGATATGCATGCTGAACAGTGAATCAACATGGAATAGAACTAAGTGATCTTATAAGTAACAGATCAGATCAAAGTTCTGCAGTCCTGACAAATCCAGTCATGAATTGTGGTGGACAACTAAATTAACAGCAAATGAAGGCTCCGAAAACATTCCTGCCTTCAACAATGGCAGGGTCCAACTTGCAAGTTCAAAAATCAAGGCTGAAAAATTTGTAACCATCCTCAGTCAGAAGTGCTGCTTGGATGATCCATCACGGTTGTCTCCCGAGGTCCCTGCCATCGCAAAAAACAGGTGTCAGTCAATTCAATTCATTCCACATGTCAAGAGCACTGGATAAAGCAAAGGCTGTGGGAACAGGCATCATCCCAGCTTAAATGCTAAAGGCTTACACTTCGGATCCAGACACACCTTTAGCTGAGCTGTTTCAGTGCTGTCCTTCCATCACATGTTCAGAAATGGAAATGTCTGACAATTGTTCCATGTTTGATTCCATTCACAGCTCCTCGGAAATTAAAGCAGTCTGTGCCTGTAAGCAGGAAGACTACATGCACAGACTGATAAGCTGAAAATAATACCAGACAGGTGCTAGGCAGTGACAATCTTGAACAAGACGTTGTAAACATGTAACCTTGACAATGTAAGACATCATCATCACTAAACCTCCCATCATCAACTTCCTGGGAGTCATCATTGACCAGAACCTTGACTAGATCAGCCATATAAAATCAATGGTTACAAGAGCAGGTTAAAGGGCATGCTTCCTGCTGCGAATAACTTGCCCTCTGACCCCACCAAAGCCTCTCCATCACGTACAAGTCAGGAATGTGATGCAATACATTCCATTTTCTTAAATGAGCATGGATCCAACAAATAGCAGCTCAACAGCACAGATGTTCCACCTGCTGCCTTCTTATCTTGAACTTATAATGACACAAAGAGGCCATTTGGTCCATCTGGTAGATGCCAGATCCCAGCAATCAAACCCATTAACCTTATGAAGCCTCTCCTTATGTCTCTGTATCCCTGTAACATTCTCTCTCATATTTTCTTTTTTGCCATTAACTGACACTCAGTGGTAATTTACAGGAACCAATTAACTGACCAGTTCTTTTTCTGGGATGTGGGCAGAAGCCAGAGCATCAACCACAGCATCACTCTTGTAGCCATGGGGAAAATGCAGAAACTCCACACGGATAGCACATAAGGTCAGGACTGAACCACCATGCCACCCTGAACCTTAAACATGCACACCTTTCAACATCAGTGCACCATAGAAACAGTGTGTACCAGCTACATGCCCTGCAGTTACTCACTTTCAATAGCACCTGCCGAACCTGCAGAGCCGCAAGCACATGGCAATTGCACCTCCACATCACATGTCATGCTTCTTGAACATCTCTGTATTGCCTTCTATTCCATTCTCAATCATTTATCTGACTTCTCTTAAATATACGCCAACTACTTACTATTGGCAATATAGCTGCTCTGTGATTGATGAAGTACTTCTGGTCTCCTCTGTCAGAGGAATTATCTTCTATATCTTCCCTGTGCAAGACTTTCTTAACCTTGAACACCTCTGTTTATGCCAGCCTTTAGTCTTCACTGATCCCGAGAAAGCAGCCTCAGCTGAATCAGACTCATTCAACAGGTTGTTGACAAATAACATTAATAAGTTATGCCTATACATTTGCAGCAATAATAATTGTTCCAAAGAATAATCACAAAGGGAGTCATGAACTACAGTGAAAACTCAGGAAGTTTTGTTCACACAATACTATGTGTTGGGGAGACATCACAACAGGTTAGGAGGGACTGTGGATGGATCAAGAGAGCCGGTGTACATTGACAACCAGCTCCTGTACCTCAAGCAAGTATGAAGTGTCTCAACATTTCCAGGGAGGCATCAGGTCATCGAGTATGGGGCAGCTGAGGCTCAGTCCATGGGGATACCAGAGGTAACAGTTAGGAAGTAGATAGAGGAGATATTCCCGGTGACTCTGGCAATTTCTAGATGGATAAAAAAATAGAAACATGGCTGGATCGTGGAGAGTGACTTTGGAGGAGAAGGATGTGGTCAAGACTGTCAAATGCTACAAACAGGCTGAAAGAAGACTTAATGCTTTTGAGCATTGTAGTAGACAGGAGCCTGAATGGAAGGAGTCAAGTAGAAAATTCTAAGAAACTGGGCATGGATTTGGAAGTGACGTTCAAAGGCAATGGAAAAGAAAGGGAAGTTGGTGATCTGGTGGTAGGTAGTTTGAAAGGACAGAGATGTCAAAAGCTGATTTTTTGAGAAGGATTGTGATGACCAATTTGAAGGAAGGGGGAAAAGTTCCTGCAGAAATCTGACCATTAGCCATATCATTGAACTTGCCAACACAATGTGTGTCAAAATCTGCTTGATGATGCTCCTCTGAAACATTTTGGAATAATTTACCTAGTTAAATGGATTATCATCTCATTTCCATAAATTGTATGCTCATTGAGAGCCAGCCAGCCATGATTAGACTCATTGTTGTAGGGTGACAGATAAAGTGCATCAGTAAAATACATTTTTTTCCATTTTTAATTGTACTTATTTGCTCACAAGATATGGATATCATCAGCAATGTTACAAATTAATGCCCATACTAATTGTACCCAAACCAAGGAGGAAATTAAGCGTATACCACGTTGGCAGTACTGCAACCCCATGTAGGTAAGACCTAGTAAAGATGGCAGGACATTAGTGAATCTAGTGGGGTTTTACAACAATCTGGGAATTTCATGGTTAACATCATTGAGCCATATGTTTTATTCCTATGTGGATTGGGATTCTTCCCAATAACTGGATGGGTATTGGTTTATTATTGCCACTTGTACAGAATTGCAGTGAAAAACTTGTCTTGCATACCGATCATACAGATCAATTAATTACACAGTGCATTGAGGTAGTACAGGGTAAAAAGAATAACAGATTACAGAGTAAAATGTCACAGCTACAGAGGAAGTGCATTGCAGGTAGCAAGGTCATAGTAAGGTAGATTTTGAGGTCAAGAGTCCATCTCATCATATAAGGGAACCAATCAATAGTCTTACAATAGTGGGATAGAAGCTGTCCTTGAGCCTGGTGGCATGTGCCATTAGGTTCCTGTATATTCTACCTGATGGGAGAGGGGAGAAGAGAGATGCTGCTCCTGAACTAAAGTCAATGCCATAAACAAAAGACTAGATTTATTTCAAGAGGAGTTTAAATATGAAATTTCACTTCCAACCACACACAACAGTTGTTAAATTGAATTGGAGTCTTGAGATTAGTGTCCAGGACTGGGACCTGTCATCAAGAAGATGCTCTTCTTGCTAACTGCCTCCAGCAAACCACTGCTGTATGATTGTCCCTAATGAGTAAGATAAATAATATATTTTTTAAATAAACTCCATGGAATGAGTACTTTGCATCAAATATACTCTTGCTCTAAATGAATGTTTTAATGATTCTTAATTAAGCTCAATAAGGAATGGTTGTTACATTTTATTAGACTCTTTTATCCAGTGTGCCAATGACAACAACATTAACTCACAAGAACCAAAAAGGATTATTATTGCTTCAGAAATGTGTTTCCCAACAATAAAAGTAATGAGAAGTTAAGCATTAATGTATTTTTGTTAAAACAATACAAGTGATGAGATGGGTTATTGCAATGTTGTAAATGTGCTTTCTCTTACCCCCCTTATGTTTATATTTCCTGCTGTGTCTATATTTTCTAATGCACAGTATCTTACAGAACTCGATCATGTAGTTTATCATGTTTGTGCCTGGTGTGCATTATTAGTCAATTATTTGTTTATCTCACCTCTGCGCAATGCAGAGTATAAATTAAAGTATAATTTTCTCATCCATTGATCTAATGGCGATAAAGTCATGGTAGATACAATTTTAGCACAAAACATTATGAACAAACATATTCCTTGTAATAAAATTTGTGACAACCCTGATGGTCATCCATTATTGGCTAAGATTTGTAGAACATATTAAAATAAGTATCTTTCATAACCTTCACCAACCTATCTGTGGATGAAAAATCAAATTAATATGTACCAATGAGAAGTTCGATCTTCATGGAGTTAAGTATGAGTAAAAATTAAAATGTTCTTGACTGTTGTTTGAAAATTGGTAAATTTTAAGGATCAATTGAAAGTGCTGCAATAATCCTACAACAAAACAATAGTTTAGCATTATCACCAAATTTCCAATTGGAAAGAACTTTAAAAGCTGGAAAATTACAAGCTGAGACATTGTAATATAAGAATACTTTCAGAGATTTCTTGAAACTTCTGCATTCAAAGAATACTTTTGAAAAGAAGCGATTGAAAATTTGGACTGAGGAGTTTCCCATAAACATCAACCTAATAAATGGTTATTTCAATTAATTCACCAAAGGAGTGGTTCTGGACTCAATGATGAGAAGGCATCCTGCTCTTGCACAGTAATGCCAAAGATTCTTTAAGACTAGAAGCAAAAGAAACTGTAAATGTTGAAAATCTGAAACAAAAACAGCATTGTTGGAAACACTCAGCATAATCAGGATTGTGCATCTGTACAGAGAGCAACAGAATTAACATATCCCATCAATGACCCTTTAGGTTGGATTTATCTTCACTATCTCATCTGAGATCACATAATACAACAACAGTGCAGTAAGGATGGATTAGGATAGGTAATATTGAATGACCTCCAATTTCTCAGCTCAAACATTGTTGCCACAAGTCCCATCCCATCTACCTCCACCTTCCTTCCAAAGCTTGTTCTCTCACTCCCTAATGGAACTACCAAGCTCCAGAAGAAACGTGGCTCCTACAAATACTAGGGTAGTGGCAGGATAACTAATGATCTTAGTAGAGGCAGGATGCCTAATTGTAGCTTGCTTACCCTCTGTTTTATAACTATAATTGGGCCAAGCCATCACATTGTTCATGAGAGTCTTTTCCCTTTAATATATATATTTAAAAAATGATCTTTAGTGGAAGTTAAAGCCTTCTCTCTCAGAGATTTTTAACAGTGGGAGTGCAGTTTTAAAAGCAAATAAGGACTTGGGTTTCATACACAAAAATTTTGTGTTTAAAGTTATCCAGTGACATTAAATAAAAGACCTTGTTCATATAATTAGAAGAGTCCAGGCAGTTCTAGCAAAGTGAAGATGATAATACCACAGCAGCAAAGGCTGAAAAGACTTTTTTCCCCTATTGGTACAGAAAAATGTATGGCATCCATTGGAAGAGAAATTGTTTCTATGAGTTGACAAGTCAGGAATATGATGACATGATATCAGTATTTCCTCTAAATCAAGTTTAAAGTTCTTCCTCAAAAGGATTGTTAGAATTTGGAGAAGTAGTTTGTGGGTGAAAATAAAATTAAATTGTAAAATGGGCAGTCAGTTTATTATGGGTCTCTTTGACTTCCCAGGTAAGACCAATGTCACCACAAACACCCCTGACCTTTCCTGGCAACATCTCATCACCTTGCAGCAAAAAATAATGCTGGAGAAACTCAGCGGGTTGAACAGCATTTGTGGGAGGAAAGCAACTGTCGATGTTTTGGGTTGAAGCCCTGCACTAGTCCCAAAACAGTGACAATTCCTTTCCTCCCACAGGTGCTGTTTGCTAAGTTCCTCCAGCGGATTCTTTGTTGCTCCAGATTCTGCAGTATCTTGTATCTCCATCTCCTTCCTCACTGTGATCTCCCCAGAATTCTCTTGTGCAAATACCTTCTGAGGTATGGATGTTGAACTGAGAATAGTGAATATCAAAGGAAACAGAAATTGTGGATTGTAGCTAACTACATTTAAAGACTTAACACAAGCTTGATTTTAAAATTAAATTTTATTTACAGCGTGGTAACAGGCCCTTCTGGCCCAACAAGTCTGTGCCACCCATTTTAAACCCATGTTAAACTACTTGTACATCTTTGGAATGTGGGAGGAAACCAGAGCACCCGGAGAAAGCCCACGCAGACGCGGGAGAACGTACAAACTCCTTACAGACAACAGCGGGAATCGAACACTGATCGCTGACGCTGTAGTAGCATCATGCTAACTGCTATGCTACCGTACTGTGATGGGTTAAGCTACTTCCTACTGCACAGTAATACTATGATACATTAGATAAAAATAGAAAAATGCCCATGTAAAATAAGATACTAATTTAAAGTCCTCCATTTAACCAAAATATTTAATAAATTCCTTTTTGATTTGCATTGTCAATGATTAATAAATCCACCTTTATCCTAACAAACCTATCTTGTCTTTGTGTAATTAATGACCAAAGTACTTGTTCAATCGATAAAGTTCCTACAGATTTGGGAATATATTCAGAACAGTTAATAACATTTCATCAGTCCCTTGGCTTTATTTCCTTGGTAACAGGTTTCAATTAAATTCTTCTCTTAAGTAATTTTTAAATTACAGAAGATTTTTTAATTAACAGAATTTCACATTTACAGTCGTCTATATTAATACTAAGGCAGTATTGATTACAGTTAATGGAAACACAGAACATTTCAATGTTTTACTACAAAGGCAACCCCTTTAAAACCGGATGATTTTCTGTCACTGCCAATGGCGATCTATCAACTGAAAAATCCATTTTTACCGGTGTATTGCAACTAACACTCAGATGAGGTAAACATCTTAAATAATTGTACACAATTTTTCTAAATATGAATCTTTCTGAAGTTAATGTGTTATTGCAATACTTTATTGTCAGATATGTTATGGAGCTGAAGATATTTATTACAAAGCATTTATAACGGTATCTTTTGTCCGCACTATGGAGAAACAGGAGTTTGTCCCATATTACTACTTAGGTTTGGATATGAAAGACTAGAAATATTCTATTATCACATAGAAATCTCCCACACCAAAGGGTAATGTAAACCTAAGATCTGGGGCCTATTGTTTTATGGTACTATTAATCTGGGAGAGTATTTTCACTTTAATACGCTGCATAACATTAATGTGTATTGCCTTCCCATTACAGAAGCCACCTGATTTTCAGTGGAAGTGAAAATCTAAGTGTCTATAATGCATGGCATCTGTAATTTTATGTCTGGGCAGGAGGTTGAAAGTCCACTCTTTGCAGTGTCATATCTATTATATAAGGGAGCACAACCTTCTTGGCACTTATTGGCACATCATACATGCAATCTTTACTTCTTCACAGGCCTCTTGAACTCACTTTTATTTTTTCCCCTCTTCCATGCTTAAAATCGTTTGGCATCTTTCATTGAAAAACACTTCAGAAAAAGGACTTTTATCTGAATCTCTGCCAGGATAGAGATAAAACCACTGTGGGATGCCACACCATTAAATCCTGACCCCAATTCCACAGAGCTACTTGGTAGGACGGCAAACCCAATAATACAAATCATACCCAGATGGATTTTCATATTGTCTCAAATATTACTCACTTTTGTTCACTTCTGTATAGTGAACATTACGTTTCTGTGTCAGGCCATGCATGAATATTACATAACATCAAGGTAAGGATATTAGCCTACAGATAAAGTTACCTTTCCAAATACCTCATGCTGCTCTTGCCAATTTTGTTTGGTATTGTTCACGTGTAGTGCCTTGGGACATTTTAATATGTTAAAGGCACCATATAAATTCAAGTTATTACTGTTCTTCAGAACCCACAGTAAAGCCCACATCATAACTTTTTAAATTCTAATTCTTCAAGTCTTGCATGGTTGGAAATCATGCAGGTTCTTTCAAATATTTGGAGGGTTATGATTGTGGGTGAGTTTCAACGATGATATTGGGTTATACCTGCTTATTTGTGAAAGCACACACAAGAGTTAAATGGGTCTTTGGTGTCTATAATACAAAAAATACATTTTCCAACCAGAGAAAAACAACAAAAACAAGTTCTGGATATCTGAAATAAAAACCAAAAATGTTGGAAACACTCAGCAGGTGGTGCTGGCTGAAAGAGAGCAGTGAAAGCTTAGTAATAGCAGCTGATCTGAATGGAGGAGATTTAAATAAGAACTGAATGAGAACAGAAGACAGTAGGAACGGTTGGATACAACTGCTGGAACCGTTGGACTGCAGTTGCTGGAAAGCTGAAAACAAGAGAATGGTGGGAATTCAGTAGGAGTTTTGTTCTCCAGCATTTTACAATCCGGCATGCTCTAATAACAAGCTTATCAGAGGGAGTGACTGGGCTGACGGACTGGCAGTACTGAGAGTGCAGCCAAGTTGAGGGAGTGATGGTTAGAGAGGATCTGAGAGGGAATCTAAGCACACAGAGGGTGGTTGGATTCTGGAAGGTACTGGCTGAAGAGGTGAAGATGGCAGATACTCTCACAACAGTTAAGAAACAGATAAACAGTTACTTGAATCCCAAGGTATAGAAGGTTACGAACCTAATGCAGGTA
>JARFYF010000094.1:97619866-97632355 GCA_030265395.1 Rhina ancylostomus
GCGCACCCCAGTCGTTCATTCGACTCTTGGACTCCAAACAAGTGTCTCGTGTCTTTATTCAGTGTAGCTAGCCACTACAATCTCCAGTTTGTTATATCTTGCTTTGCTGTCTGTGAGAATTCTCCAGGCTAATTGACTGACTAGCCTATTTGCTGCTTACACTGATTCTAGATGACACAGATGGACAGAAAATTCAAAATTATGTTAGAACAGAAGAAATCCACCCAGCAGAGTATGTTAAATTAATGTGAATCCCTTGATAGAGATCATTTCAAAAAGCAAAATAAAAACTGCTGATATATAAAATTGGCAATGCTCAAAACACCCAGCAGGTCAGGCAGCATCTTGTAGCTGAAGATTCCAGAAATCTGAAATAAAAGCAGAGAAGTGCTGGAAGTAGCGGTTGAAACAGTAAAGAAGCAGATCCATCTCCTTTCGTCAGAACTGGTCGCTTATCATTTGTGAGTGTTCAAGGCTCTTTCTATTCATCCACAAAATAATAATGTTTAGTCTGTGAAACCGTACAAAATCATGACCAAGATTAGGTGACACCCAGCTATGTAACAGGATAAATAATGCAAGTATGGCGGACAAATTTAGCACTTGGGCAAAGGAATTGGTGGTAGAAATTGAAATGGGAAAATAAAAGCTTACCCACATCTTCAAACAAGACTTGAATTCATTATTAATGGATGTTTAAAGATGGAAAAATAAAAAGGTTTAACAAATAGGCATTCACTAAAAATATTAAATCTATTATTTTTATTAAACTAATGAAATACTGGGATGCATGCAAAAAGACCTAAGTAATAATTTGAAGCAGGTTTGTTTAGGCCCATGAAACCTGTTGTTGAGACCCCAGTTAAGCTATTAGTTTCAGCTGTGGATGGCCTGCAACCAACTAAAGAAAGACTATTGGCAGCAGGTTAACACAAAGCTGAGGAAAATTAATCCCAGCCAACAGTGATAGATCAGTTCTTTTGGACAGGCAAACTGGATGATCATCCCACTTTCAAGGGAGGCTGCAGATTTGTGGTTCAAGTTTTCTATTACCAAGTCAACAGAGTGTTGAATTCACTCCAAAAGATACCAGTCACTAGGATGAAAATATCACCATTAAGGCTGATTTACCTACCTCAAGGTGTGCATTAGTCATTACTATGGGATGCATAGGATGAGCTCTGAACAATTGCAAGTAATGAAAAACTAGAAGGTGGTTTCACTAAGGGTCGGTTTGGATACACCCAGGGCTCCAGAGGCAACTCATTGGGAATTTGCCTCAGTTGGTATGCCAGGAGTAGCCAAGGAAAACATTCTTCACCTCTGACAGTGAAGGTCAGCCCCATTGTTGTTCGGGTTTAAGGACAGCAATTCGGTATTTTTTTAATTCATTCCAGGGATCTGAATGTTATGGAAAATGACAGCATCTATCATCCATCCCTAATTGCCATCGAACTGAAACAGTTGAGCATCAACCGCATTGGTGGCTCTCAAGTCATATGGTTCAAGTAAGGTCAGCAAATTTCCTTCCCCAATCCATTTGAGCTTTTACAAAAGTTTAGAAGTATTGTGCTGATCATTGCTGATACATTGTGCGATATGAATTCATATCTCTGGATAATTAGTCTAGCAATCTGAATGCTAGGCCTGTAACTACTATGCTACTATATACTCTAACAGCTGGTATTACATCACATTAAAGTAACAAACGCTAATAATAAAGTATGAATGGTAAACATAAACAATGTCCAGAGTAAGTACTTGCTTCATCATTGAACCCACTAACAATGATATAAACAAAAGTGTATATATGTAATTGAAAACATAACTACTTTGAATTTAGTTCAGGCATTGGTGTTATCAGTGTGCATGGTGTAAAACACTCATCTGTCAGAAGCCCACCATAACCAATAATCATAAGCTTCTGGCAAACACATGACTTTCTACTGTTGGGGCCGTTCACTGTTCATTTCTGTGTTTAGTCTGTGAATCAACATGAATGAGGAATGTTCTGCATCATTTAACTGTATAATTGCAGCTTATTGTGGAACTTTATAGAATGGCAAACAGGAGATTTAATCTCCACTTTGGCAATGCTATTTCACATGTATGAAATTGATCTCTTCTGATCTGGCTCTACAAGCTCAATAGGATCCACTAATTGTTGCTGTGTAGAATTTTACTCAGCTAACAGTACTTGGATCTAAATTAGATGGGCCTTTAAAGAGCCAACATAAGGTCAATAGGTGACTGGACTATAAACTCATATGTCTATGCTGTTCTTCTTGGGGCTACAGCTTATGTAAATCAGCTGAACATGATTGCTGTGATTTCCGGGTACAACTGTGCCATTCTCAAAATGTGACTGGGAGCCTCCAGTCATGAATCGTGGCTCCCATATTTCCTGCATCAGACACACGCTGAATGATGTAATTCCTCTTGGGAGTTCCTTGGCATGTTATCTGGGAATTTAGGCAACATTGTTATGAGATGCTTCTGGCACTGAACATATTTAGAACATCCATAAGTAAAAGCAGAAAATGATGAAAATACTCAACAGAGCAACCACCGTCTGTGGAGAGAGAAAAAGATTTAATGTTTAAAGTCAATGATCTCACAATTCTGTTGGAAGGTTGTGGTTCTGAAACATCAAATGTTTCTCTCTCCACAAATTCTATCTGACCTACTGAGTTTTTCCAGCATTACCTATTTTTATTTTAGATTTCCTCCACTTCTAGATTTTTGATTTTAAATTTCCTTAGCCATCAAAGTAAGATTTTAATAGTTCACCTCCCCGTGCAAGTCCCAGCTCAGGATCAGGAACCTCAGTAAGGTCAGTTTCATTTGCTTTACTTTTCTCTTTTAGAAGGCGCACCCCACCCCACCCCCCAAACAACCACCTCTCTCAACCCCACAACTCTTCCCCCTGCACACGACATTCCCAATCACCTGCAACCTCCTGTGCCTCTTTGACTACCCTAACTCTGCCCATTGGATCATTCTGCTGGCTCTGCCATGTCACGTCCCCAAATCCATTACCCAACTCCCCAATCCAATGCTCAACTCTGTCTCCATTCGGAGCCCTAACCCAGGTAACAAGTTAACCCCTGACCCTCTGTCTCTTTTGATCCCACTAACTCAGACCTGGACATACCTGAACTTTGCTTCACAGAGTACAAGTGAAAGTGTTTAAACTGGCATTCAGTAAAGCGTGACAACTTTAAGCAGGTGACCAATAGATTAGAAAAGGAGGAAAACAGTGGTTGTGGGGTATTTAGGTTTCCAGAAGGCTTTCAATAAGTTCTCAGTCAGGATGTTACGCAGCAAGATTTAAGCACATGAAACTGGAGGTAATATAGTGACAAGGATTCAGAATTGGTCATTAGACAACAAAGAATGGCAATGAACAATTCTCTCTCATGTTGAAAGGCTATGATTAATGGTGCACCATAGGGATCAGCACTTAGGCCTGTCAATTCACAATCTATATCAACAATTTGGCTGAGGGGCCATAGCCATACTTCCAAGTTTGCAAATGATACATAATTGAGTGGAATTGAGAGTCAGGAAGAGAATTTAATGAGGCTTCAAAGGAATATAGTCAAGGTGAGTGAGTAAAATCATGGCAGACAGAATCATATGTGGAAAAATATAACATTGATGCTCAAAACAAAAAAGTAGGGTTTTTTTTAAAATGGTAAGGGACTCTGGTATCATTATACCCAACTCATTGAAAGCCAACCTGCAGGCACATCAAGCGCATTGGCTTTAATTGTGAGATGGTTTGAGTACAGGAATAAAGGTGTCCTATTGCAATTATATAGGACTTTGGTGAGGATGCATTGTGTACTGTTTTGGTTCCTTTACCTAAAAAAGTACCTATTTATCATTCAGACAATGCAGCATAGATTGACTAAACAGATTCCCAGAATGGCAGGTCTGCTGTTAGAAAGGAGATTGAGCGGACAAGGCCTTTATTCTCTAGAGTTTGGAAGAGTGAGAGGAGACGTAATTGAGCCTTGCCAAATTTTCCATGGTTTGACAGGCTGGGTGTAGGGAGACTGTTTCCCCTGGCTGAGGAGTCAAGAACCACGGGTCTGAGAATAAGTGTAAGATTTGAGGAGAAATTTCCTCAGCTAGAGAGCTTCTGATTTCGCCATCCCAGTGTTATGTTTGTTCTTCATCACGAGACAAACTTGGCATGGGTTTAACGTCTGAACATTTATTAAAAACAACAACAGGCTGCAACAGACAGCTGGCTGGCTTTCCCCACTCTTTTTACAGCTTTTCTTCTGTACTCACAGAGTCTCTTTCTCAAATGCACATAGTATTCATTTACTTTCCTTGTTCAGACCTCACACCAGCTTTTGACACCATGTTATGTTTGTTCTTCATCACAAGACAAACTTGGCGTGGATTTAACATGTGAACATTTATTTTAAAAAAAAGGCTGCACACAGACTTACAACAGACAGCAGGCTGGCTTTTCCCGCTCTTTCCTGCCACTTCCTGTTTCCCCATGTGACGGCTTGCATTGCCTGCTGGGAACTGTAGTTCTTTATTATAACTATATAATAACACGCCCAGATGGTTGTGGAGGCTCAGTCAGCGAGATTGACAGAGATCAACAGATTTCTGGACATTAAGGAAGTCAAAAGATACAGATAATGCAGGAAAATATATCAAAGATCAGCCACAAGCTTGATGGAGCAGACTCAGAGCCAGTTAGCCTATTTGTATTTCTTATGTTCTTCAATTGGGTCTCAAGCACTGCTGGGTTAGAGGGCCCAAGATGTTCATCCACATGCTGTCCAACAGCCCTTTAGTACATTCACCCTGGCACCAATGAATTTCTGGACAACAATTCTTCCTGTCATTTCCTGACATGTGAGTGAACACAAATGAGAAAGGGAAAGGTGAACAGTAACTTCTGAGTAGAATAGTAAGCAATAAACAAGCTGGGGGACCCTTCATCTGGACAGTCTCAATCCTGAATGTCAACTGTCCATTTCCCTCTACTGATGCTGCCTAACCCGTTGAGTTCCTCCAGCAGCTTGCTTTTTGCTTCAGATTCCAGCATCTGCAGTCTCAAGTGTCACCATTAAATAGTTAAAGACTACATCAAAATTTCAATTTTCAAAGAGATCTGTTTTACATTTCAAAGTTCAATTGTTATAAAAGAAAATCATTGCAATATATTTTTCAGTATAACTGCCTATGACACAGAAATATAATTGCCTTTTACATTTTTGCAGCAATTCACTTGGTCATACAAAAATAACACTTTCAAAAATTGTATAAAGGGAATTCAAATCAAAGTCAGACCATCTAGCATACACATTTGGTTAATGCTTTCTGTCAGTAGCCAATTTTATTTGTTAAAACAATGACTGCTGCTCTTTCCTGACCTGTTGAGGAAGATGGAAGGCACACAAAGAATTACCAATTCCTATCAGGTTTTTGCAAACATGCCCGCCTGAATTCCTTCTACAAGGTTTTGTTTTCAAATATGATTGGCTTTTATTGGTAATAGCCAATTCTGCACATAATCAATCACAACAAATGAGCAATTTTCCTGAAGGGTTCAGGCAGTGTCACAAACCATTTAAGTGAAGCTCGAGATCTGATTGTCATGTAAGCCCTGTGGTAGCCCAGCAGCTTATTTTAAATCACTGCCTGCATCTGTTATTTTTAAAAACTGTGCCAACAGAATTCATAGAAGTAGTTATTTTTAACTTTGTACTTCTTTTGAATGGGAGTACCTTCATTGGAGGTGAACTTTGCCCATCTGAAGCAGAACATTTTTTGCTAGAGTGACTATTGAATACATACAGATAAAATACTTCAAATCCATTGGAGGAATACGTGAACCAACATTAACCGTCTCCTTCAGGCCAACATCCCCAGCACTGAGGCCCTCTCTGCAGTCAGTTAGCTCAGCTGGGCTGGGCAGGCCACAGCATTTGAATGCCAGGCACCAGATTTCCAAAACCAACACTCCATTCTGAGCTCTGTGTCAGGAGGATTACAGATAATCAGAAGAAAAGATTCAAGAATGTTCTTAAAATCCCCTTGAAAAAATGCAGCACCCCCATTTTGCCCTCAGATTAGCAGCATCATTTAAATTATGAATAAATATCCTCTCTTAAATCAGGAGTCAAAGATGATACTAATGGCTAAAATGCTTCAATAATTAGTGAATGATGGCAACCAAAGACAGGAATCACATGACAAGAAAACTACTACAAACTCATTAACTAAGAGGTAAAATTTTGTTCATTGGCATCAGTAATTAAAATATAAGAGCAGAAAATGTTGGAGACACAAGAGACTGCCCCTTTTTATACTGGCATGCCTTTCTTCCAAGTTTTGAATTTAGAGCGGGAAATTGTTCTCATTATCAGCCCCTATGGAGAGCATGTGGGAGAGGACAAGGCAAGTGGTAGAGAGTTGAGGTGAGAAGAATGATAGGTGATGGTCAGATATGGAACTTGCTATGTGCAGTTTGAAGCAAAAAATGAGAAACAAAGAGAATTTAGACAGAGGGGGAGAAGCAAAAGGGAAGAGAAAGAATGCATTAGAAGGGGCAAAGAAAGAAACACAAACACAGAAGGGACATGTATGGGACAGAATTATCCAACTCAACCTGTACAGTATCACATAATTATAGTGGTCTAATTTATGTGATAATGCATCGCAATATAAAATTATTTGTTAATGCAGGCACTAGTTGAAGAAGACCAGGTCAGGGTGGTCTGGCATTAGCTTGTTTCAGACAGGATCATGACAGGTAGTACTTAGAAATTACATTCAAATACTTTACCTATGTAATGTCTACATTTTGCAATCTATTTAGTAAATCTATAATATCAACAGATCAACACACAAAGCAAGAATCTTCCTGAAATAATTTTGCCATTGAGTAGAAGTACACATAATTCTGCAATACCAGAGCCAACACAAGCACCTTGATCTTGAATGGACCGTAGAATACAACTGCCATCTTTCATACTGAAAGGTTAAACATGAATCAGCAACAGAACCTTCTTCTTAATTAAAATATGGTGGTTTATTTCTATTTCCAATATATAACAATGAAGGGTCAGCCCTTAGTAACTTCAAGCCTTTGTACAGCATCACTCGAGACTTCATCTGTTTCTAATACATGATAATGAGGTAATCAGCCCTCCTGTTAATAACGAGCCATCACTCTGCTTCAGTAAGAAATTCATTTTTTCTTTTCGTGCTGGAAGGCAAAATAAATTCAACAGTCCACTGTAATTAATTATTCAAGAAGCCAAATATAATATTAGCAGTCCACTCACGTATTGCGAAGTCAAGTATTCTCAAAAGGTTCTGCAGGTTATGTTCAGACTGGGATAACAGGAAGGAACAAAGAGATAAGGAAAGCAAAAGGGATGGAATTTAATTCCAGTTTTCTTTGAGTACAATTGCTAAGCTGCCATCCAAATGAAGTTCAATATTAAACAGCAGAGTAAAGAGCTGCCTTTAAATTGCAGAGAATTCTTTGATGGAAGCAGCAAACTGTGGGAGCTGTATGGCTCATTGATTAAAGGGAAGAACTGTGGAATAATCTAAAACCCTCACTTCAAGGCAAGAGGCCAATTCAATGCCAGCTCAGATAATGCCAACCTGCAACATAGGTTTAAGGTACTGGGGAGTAGATATAGAGGAGATGTCAGGGGTAAGTTTTTGTACTCGGAGAGTGGTGAATGCGTGGAATGGGCTGCCAGTAACAGTGATGGAAGCGGATACGATAGGGTCTTTTAAGAGACTGTTGGATAGGTACACGGAGCTGAGCAAAATAGAGGGCTATGGGTAAGCCTAGTAATTTCTAGAGTAGGGATATGTTCGGCACAGCTTTGTGGGCTGAAGGGCCTGAATTGTGCTGTAGGTTTTCTGTGTTCTACGTTCTCTGAACTTCCCCAGTGCAAGTAGATCCCTCTTTATATTAGACCAGAACTTTACATAGTGCTCCAGATGCAGTTACATCAATACTCGTACAGCTGTAGTAAGACCTCCCTACTTTAATGCTCTATTCACCCTTCAGTTATTACTCCCCTATTAAAGCAACAGATCACAAGTATATTAGAAGGAAAGACTTGGATTTACACAGTGTGTCTTCAAAACCTCAGGGCAGCCTAAAGTGCATTGAATTCAATGAAGTACACTTTAAGTGTACTGTTGCAATAAAGAAAATGCTGTGACTAATTTGCAATAGAACACACAATTCATGTAGAAACTTGGTATACACACAAGTATGAACGTACTCACACATTACATACACAATGTATAAAAACATACAAATGCTGTATGCACATACATGCACAATTGGCACATGGTACACATATGTATACACTTACGGATGTACTTCAGTAAGTATTACTAGATAATGGCCAGGAATGAGATCATTCACTGGTTCCTGTCATAACAAGTCCATTTGTAGAATCCCAGTAAACCAATTTTTACTGGAGATCACATCTGAAGTCCATCAATACACCTGCTACACTGTACTAGATAGTGCCTTAACTACCAGGCATCAAGTAAATCTATCAAAGAGCCTTAAATACTGAAAGTACCTGATTAAGGCTGGTTTGTTTTCTTGAAGAGAATCAGAGGTTCGTTTTGCCAGTAAGACAAGCAGGAATCATGAGTTCTCACAAACTGCGACACGAAAGGTAGAGCAAAGTCCAGCTCATTTAAGCCTGTCTGCTGTGATTCCAGGAGGCTGCCTTAACTTGCGAGTTAAGCAATACTGCTGCAGTGCCACAAAAAAAATTCTGCTAAGATCTACGTTATGGTTACCACACCCTCTTTCCTGGGTCGCTTTCACATCCTGCTGGCCCTGCCTCTATCCAAGTTCCGCCACCAATCCTAAAGGCAGCAAATAATAAAAAAGGGGAGAGACACTTCAGCACAGTGCCTTCCATACTCCTGCAGTTACACCCAAAATGCAATGGCCAATTTGTACTCAGACCTGCTGTCGCAAACAGCAATAAGATAACAAACAATTTATATGCTGTTATAATCTTGGTTAAAGGATGAACTTATTTCTTATGATACAGAAGAGGGCCATTTGGCCCATTGAGTCCATACCAGCTATCAAGTTATTAATTTGAATTTTAAGATAAAACATCTTTAAGATAAAAGATGCAGTGAAATGCATCTTTTGCGTAGTGTTCAGTGGAGCAGCCCACAAATGTCGTCACGCTTCCAGCGCCAATGTAACACACCCACAACTTCCTAACCCATAGGTCTTTGGAATGCGGAAAGAAACCAGAGCACCCAGAGGAAACCCACGCAGACATGGGGAGAACATACAAACTCCTTACAGACAGCGGCCGGAATTGAACTGTGGTCGCTGGCGCTGCAATAATGTTACACTTGCAAGTACAGTGAAGTACAGGTAGAATGAAAAACTTGCTTGCAGCAGCATCATGCAGACAATGCACAGAACACAAATTATGCATAAATTATACAAGAAAGTGAAGAAAAAGACTGTGCAAAACAAGACATCAGTGCAAAAAAACCACAATCAGAGACAAGTCCGTGGTAGTACAAGAGGTGGTCCGTAGTGTTCCGTTGCTGAGGTAGGTTTAGGGTTGTGCAGGTCATTTCAAGAACCTAATGGCTGTAGGAAGGTAGCTATTCCTGAAACTGGTGGTGTGGGACTTTAGGCTTTTGTACGTCCTGCCTGACAGCAAGAAGAGGACATGACATAGACGGTGGGCGTCCTTGATAGATGCTGTCAGTGGGAGGGAGGCAGTATTCACTGGACCACGGGAAGAGTCCAATACTAGCTACAGCCCCTTGCATTCCTGTGCATTGGAAGTAACATACCAGGCCATGATGCAATCAGTTAGGATACCTTCTACAGTGCATCTGCAGAAGTTTGATAGAGTATTTGGTGATATGCCAAACCTTACACTTCTAAGAAAGCAGGAATACAAGTGTGCCTTCCTCATGATTGCATCTATTGATGGGCCAAGCTCAGGTCATTCCAGATGGCAGAGCCATCCCATTAATCCCATTTCCCCTCTCCTTCCCTCTCATGTGCCCATCGACTGCTCTTCGAATCCTTTTGTTAACCTACCTAGGATTAGAACATAGAACAGTACAGCACAGAAACAGGCCCTTCAGCTGACTACGTTGTGCTGAAGTAATTAGAATAGTAACTAAATGCCTAACTTTCCCATTATTGAGTGATCCACTACCAGAGGTCATGCATTTAAGGTGAGAGGGGGTAGGTTTTTAACCCAGAGGGTGGTGGATGCCTGGAATGTGTTGCCTGATAGGGTGGTGGAGGCAAATTCAGTGGGGGCTTTTAAGAGGGGCTTGGATGGGCACAGGAATGAGAGGAGAATGGAGGGATATGGGCATTCTGCAGGTAGAAGGGATCAGCTATGTCGGCACAACATTGTGGGCCGAAGGGCCTGTTCTGTGCTGTTCTATGAAACTGGAGCACCCGGAGGAAACCCATGCAGACACGGGGAGAACAGACAAACTCCTTACAGACAGCGGCCGGAATTGAACCCGGGTCGCTGGTGCTGTAATAGCGTTACGCTAACAGCTACACTACCGTGTTGCCCTCTCCACTACTGTCATGGACACCAATGGCAAGGCCAGCACTATTGCCCTATCACTAATTCCCCTTGACCCAAGTGGCTTATGAATCATTTCAGCGATCAAAAATCTTTCCCCTTGGGGAGGGAGGGGGCTGATCGGAGCCACGAGCCATAAATATAGTAGTTCACAAATGACGAATCAGGATGCTTCTTCACCCACTGAGTCATTAGAATGTGGAACTTATTACCATAACGAGAAGTTGAGTATTTAAGGGGAAGTTAGTTGGACACTGTTGAGCATAAAGATGGGCTGAATGGTCTCTCTCTGTGCTGTAAACCATGTGGGTTTACATGTGCTGTACTGTTCTCTGTCAAACTGTGTGAACAGAAATTGAGTGCAACGTGTCCAAAGGGAAGTGGGAGCAGGGCTTTGATGTACACCATAACTGGTTCTTATTCAGCTGCAGTGAAAAACGGAGTGTGGATGTAGAACAAGAAGTCTCTGTACTGTATATCTTCTGGTCAGCCACTTCCTCTGTGCAGTGTTCTTTAATCATACTTAGCATCTTGGGTTGGAAAATGCATCAAGTGACACAGCATATCAAAGGTCACACTCCCTTGTGCATTGGAATGGAAAAACAAATGTGCAGTGTTGCAGTCAGATCAGGAGGAAGTAAGTTATCTACAGTTGTCAACCAAGTAACTGCAATAAAATTGTATCAAGATGCACTAAAATAGAACACAGGCCTTGTTGATAACAAAGGGTGAGGAGTGTGAACGTGTGTTTCCTATGATATTTTAAAGAATTTCCATCCAATGTATGTGTAGGTTAGACATATAGCAGCTTCTATTTATCATGTAGCTGATATAAGTATTAACAAGCTAAATGCATCCGAAATTACTTATGTCCCTCAGGGTCAGTAACAAAAGGAAAGTGATTTCAAGAACAGAAGCTGAAGGGCCTGGGGATGGGTAAAAATGAGCGAGAGTCTTATACAAACTCACAGTGGGTTGTCGTCGTCTGGAATGGTGAAGGCAGCTTCAGTGGGAGTTCAAGAAATTTTAAGTGACTTAATTAGAAACCAACTGGATAGATCGTCCAAAGAGATAAGACAAGCAATGACAGGCCAAGGGGCTTCCTTTTGTGCTGCATCATTGGAGGACAATTTTTTGATGCAATCCTGATTGTTAACTCTGTCCTGAGAAATCCAATTATTTGGGGGACACTGGGCTTTGGAATAATAGATAAACTCCTATTTTATCTCTCTCTCTGTGCCTCCTGATTGCACTTTCAGCCCCCAACATGAAATGATTCAGACAGACTCAGCACAACTCCTTGTGACCACAGATCGGCAGATTTAGCAAAGAGCCTCTCCTCCCAGCCTAGAAACACAGAAAGAGAAGGTCACTTGGCCTTCAAGCCTATTCTAGTACTCAATTCAAACATGGTTGATCCTCTATCTCAATACTATATTCCTTTTCTCTACCCATACCCCTTGACACAAAAGTTATACATAGAACATAGAACAGTACAGCACAATACAGGCCCTTCGGCCCACAATGATGTGCTGACCGTTAAACCTCGCCTAAGACCATCTAACCCCTTCCCCCCCCACACATATCCCTCTATTTTAAATTCCTCCATATGCTTATCTAGTAATCGCTTGAATTTGACCAATGTACCTGCCTCCATCACCGCCCCAGGCAGCGCATTCCATGCCCCAACCACTCTCTGGATAAAAAAAACCTCCCTCTGATATCTCCCTTGAACTTCTCACCCATTAATGTAAAGCCATGCCCTCTTGTATTGAGCATTGGTGCCCTGGGAAAGAGGCACTGGTTGTCCACTCTATTCCTCAATGTTTTGTACACCTCTATCATGTCTCCCCTCATCCTCCTTCTC
>JARFYF010000094.1:97651417-97663063 GCA_030265395.1 Rhina ancylostomus
GGTAGCACCTTGTGGTGTGGTGAGGACTCAGCTGACAATTCTCCGATGGGTTATACCATACATGAACTGGCTTGTAGCTGTGTTGTGTCAATGTCAAAGCTGTATATTAGCTTAGATATATCCCCTATGTAAAAGTGGAGGTGATGATTGTTTGTTAGTGCACATACCTGCGGAAATCATGCACAACATAACAACCCAACTAGTAATATCTTCCCTGCAAGCTATCGGCACTTTAAAAATAATTAAACCACTATGGTCTACCATTGGCAAACACCGGCTGTAACCATGGTAACTCCCCGATCATGATTGCTGCTGAGCAGACAGGGTTTTCAGCAGTACCAGAAACAACTGGCTGATGATATGTTGATCATTCTAAAGAAATTAGACAATCTGCAACAAACCAACTGCAACACAATTTAAGCATGTTTACCCAAAACAGCATATACACACATACTGCTTCACTGCACCTTCACACAGTGATCCAGCATATGCACAAGTGCATATGCATGTAAATACACTCCCTCACTGCTTTCTCTTTGTAATCTTCTGCTTGTGCACGCTACTCCTTTGTTGTTACTCTGTCTAATGACCATCACATATGTATGCAATTGTTCAATTGCTTTCTCGTGAGCCAGAACATGCACTCACATCCTATCACTTCACCCTTTCCTAACAAATAAAGCATCTTCCTCCCAAGAAACATTCACACAGAAACAGCACATCCCTACAGTCAGTTCACACATTCCATGACAATTTTTTTTCCAGTAGCTAGGGGTGAAAATAACTTAAATTACTTACTGGTATCACTAACATTGCACATATAACCCATTTGTATTGATTGCATTGGCCATTTTCTACTAGTACATCATTGCAGTCTGTACTGGCTTATGTAGGCACATATGCATATACACACACAATGTATTTCTAGTGTACACATCAATGCATTTAATCTCCTTATTCTTTCCTAGTAACCAATGTCTAACAGTTGACATGATATTAATTGCAAAATGTCAATAATTTCTTCACTGTATCTTCTTCCTCAAAATTAGTACACACTAACTGCAGAACTGCTTAGTTTTCCAGATAGCCAGGAGTTTATAACCACCGATATCAGTGGCTTGGTGGGTCTAGGGGTCAATGAAGTCTCAAAGAATCTGGACATCAAAGCGCCAGAGCATCGGGTGGGTTTGAGGGCTGACCAGGCTCCATGGGCTCAAAAGCGAGATTGGAGTTTGGATGCTGTGACGGTAAAGCACAGTTGTCCTGGGAATGCCCAATAACAGTTGTACACGGGACAACTTCCTCTCTTTTTCTCCAGTAATGCTTGAAAAGCAGCATTGCACAGGCAATGGTGTCAACAAATGCATGACTGATGCAGGAATCATATTGGAATTGCAATATAAAACACCTAATTAAATTTCCTGGAGTGAAATAAGTGAGTTAGAAGTTGTTGTTGATGTGATAAAGATAACCTTTGATTGTAATGCTGAAGAAACGTGCTATCATGCAATTTCTAGCATATACATTTAGGGTGGGGATTGAAAAAGAGAATGGGAAAGGTTCCTGTAGCACACTTGTGAACACTAAAACTTTAGAACTGATGGACTACAATATGTGCAGCATATGGATTAGTTTATTATAATGCAGTAACCTTCCCATATTAACGTTACAAGAAAAAAAACAGACCAAACAATTAACTTGTTTGTTTCCATCTAAAAAAAAGAAGTTGTGCCAGTATTCACTGATCCCTGAATAAGCAGAATTGGGACAGGTGCTGTTGGAGCAATAATCTGATAATATGTACATCACAGAGTATTTCCTCAAACGAAAACTGAATACTGCTGGAAGCTATCAGCAGTGGAATTAGCATTTGTGAAGGGAATGGACATATTAATGTTTTGGAATAGCCTTTCACTATAACTGGGAAAAAAACAATGGAAACCATTTAAAACAGATTAGATCAAATGGAAAAGGAAATAAAAAAGTGAAGATACACGTGGGAATTAGAAGATGACTAAATGGCTTAAGTGACATTGAGGTGAAAGAAGCAAATAAAATAAACAGGACTCATTTGGGAGTAATACACATTTGGGGGTGGTATTTTAACCTGGCATACCTGCAACAAATCTTCAGAGGGAAGTCAAAATGCAAAGAATAAAATGAGCATTGTAACCAATCATGTCTGTTTTCAGATATAGTTTGGCTAAAATAGCCTTGTGTTAGGTTGAAATAGTTATCTGAAAGTGTGAAAAGCAAAAAAAAAGTCAGGAGGTGGTCGCAGGGGTGGATGGGAGGAGTCAGGCTATTAAGCAGTTCTATAGTAAAGCAGGGAAGGTGGAATAGATTGCAAAAGCCTGACAAGCAAAAGAAAAACAAATCTTTGCCGAATATGACACTCCAGCAGAAGAGTTCTGCAAGAACAATTTCACCTCTTCCCCTTCTTGCCACCCCCAGAAACACCAATACACCCTCTTCACATTACCAATGTCTATTACTGAATAAAGAATAGGAACATCAATTAATATCTGAAGTCACTGAAGTTCAAAAAGAGAAATAAGATCAAGCCCGTATTCAGCAGAGTGTACCTGTGGGCCTGCAAATTCAACAGGAATTTTAGGGTTTCATCTGCAGACAGAACAAAGGCGTTTAACAACATGGTAATTTAATTTGCGTTTGGTAGATGATTTTGCAATATTACAGCAACAGAAAATTCTGGAAACACCCATCAGGTCAGGCAGCATGTGTAGCAAGAGAAACAGAATTAAATCTCAGGTCAAAGATCAGATCAAATTGTTTCAGGGTCTTTGACCTGAATGTCAAATCTGTTTTCCTTTCCACAGATGAGCATTCCTGGCATTGTCTGTTTTTATTTCAGACTCCCAACACCTGCAGTGTTTTTTTTGGATTTTCATTTATTGACAAGCAGTGTTGCAGTATACCATTGGGTGACTTCTTTGTAAACTTTGTCACACATGGAAGGAATCGTTGTGAACAATGACTTGGACAGATTTGTAAATTGTTTCTGTGTTTCTATCAGCCTCTCTTCATCGATTCATAATTTAATTTGTAAATTGATACGAGTGCAGAGAAAAAGAAAGGAAACAACCTTACTTGCTTTTTGCTAAGATTTGTGTCTTATGCCTCCTTGCTTCTGTCCTAAGCAATTGATTCTTTCTACATTCTGCCCAGAAAATGTTAAATCTGTTAATAATCCAACCTTGTAATCGGCACAATCCACTCTACATGAGGCAGCTAAATAGAAAACAAGCTGGACTAGTGCCAGATCACTGAGGCCTGAGAGTGTGTGTTTTAGGTTTCTCTCCATTAATCTAGTTCCCTTGCCCTTTGCTGCAGGACATCTACAGAAATGACTTTCCACACTATTTATTTGCTTCAGTCTGTTTGATTCTTGCCTTGTACATGGATGGTCCATTTCCACACCCCCAACACTTATTTGTACTCTTGCTTTTTCACTGACTTGTTTGCTCATTGTCTCTTTCTCCTGTCAGCTTTACCTGGCTTTTGGCCACTTTTTCTCTTCTGTGTATTATGCATTTAGTTCTGTTTGCTTTCCCTACTGACACTGCTGATGTGTTCTTGTGACCCTTTTATATCTTCTACCAGTCCCACGCAAAATCTCTCCCCCAGAGGCAGGAGCACTGCAGGATTAGTTGTACCCAGTAATCCTAAACAGAAGTAAAGAGATAATACCCTTCAAGGAAGAACAGTATTGGAAATGTAAGTGCTGCGTTTGAGGGCATGGACTATTGGGCTTCCCATTATACTTGTTCATAAACCCTTAATCTCAAAGTTTACACAGTGACATATGCAATATAATTCCATTGATTCATTACATTAGTTGAAGAATTATTGGTGTTTCCACATGCATTTATTGAGTGTGTCAGAGTGTTGCTTGATCTGTTATAGGACAGCTTTCCAATTTAACTACACTTCTCCAGATGTTCACAAGAAAGATTTTGGCTGAATCATCTGGGTTGATTTGCCTTGGTTTTGTTGGAATACAGTGCCTCAGAATGAGCTAGCTGGTCAAGCTGGACTTTTTCTTCCTGGGCCATATTTTCTGCTGATCAGCAATCCTGCCCTTAGTCTACATAGTTCCCTCCACTGGTCCCAAGCACATTGTTCCATTGGGAGGCAGCTCCAAGATGATTTGCAAGGCATAGTACAGTGCAGAATAGGGCATGGGGTTCCAAAAATGACTCCCACAGAGTTCATAGGTTGTCATTTGTTAATGAAACTGAATGTGTGAGTGTGTCTTAAATGAAGCAGAATGCTGGACTTCAGCAGGAGCTCGGGGGAGATCAGGGGAGTGCTGGTCTTCAGGTAAAAGACCTCACCCCATTTTTTTTTGGCACAACACATTGATTCAACACATTGACTTGCTGCGTGCTGGTACATCCCTCATGTATTACAGTGTACAACAGACAACAAAGGACAAAGGAGTTTGCACAAAATAGTCTCTAGTTTAAGACATCTGGGATGAATTATTTACTCCAGAGAAGATGGTCTAAAGGAAATGCTACTGTTGCATTCAAAACCTTTAAGGAAATAAATACATTGAATCATGTTAATTCTTTGAGATTGTTTCAAAGTCAAAACTAAAGTCAAGTTTATTGTCATACACATACATACATGTATACACAGGTGTAATGAAAAACTTACTTGCAACAGCATCACATAAGCAGCATTCACAAGAGAAACATAAAGTAAACGTAAATTATACACAATTATTACAAGAAATAACACAACCAGAACAAAATAAAAGTGCATTTTAGTGCAAAGTGATCATAGTGTTATTATCTTTTTGTGATTTGGGTTACACTGAATGGTTGAAGGGAAGTAGCTGTTCTTGAACCTGGTGGTGTGGAACTTCAGCCTTCTGTACCCCCTGTCCGATGGCATCTGTGAAAAGATGGTGGGAATCTTCAATGATAGATGTTGCCTTCTTGAGGCAGCGCCTCATGTAGATACTACCGATGGTCGGGAGGGATGTGCCTGTGATGTATTGGGCTGAGTCCACTAGGAATGTGGGCAGAATGGCTCAGAGAAGATCAAGCACTGAGTTGGGAGACCTGTTATATCCCAGAAGCAGTCTGGATTACCATCTATGATGATACCATTGAATTGGTGTGGATTTTAGGGTTCTGGTAACAGTATTCATTGCAGGATTTAGCTGAACCAACACATCTACAATATGGTTTACCTTGCTTCATTTCATGAAGAACAGAATGGAACTCTGTTTATGCAGTCTTTTTATTCCAATACTTATTCTTCAGCTAAAGATCCCAACAATTAAATATTTGAAACAAATTACACCTGGTGCATGTTATTTTTTCGCATTTACCAAGCAAAAGTATTTAATTCCAGGACAATGAAATTCCAAACAACATCTTGCCTCCTGTACTACGAACCAAGGTCCATTAATATAATCTGGTAAATTGATAACTTGATTCTATATCATATTTAAGTACTCTCCATCAGTCATTGTGATATATTAATAGGCAGCTGTTTAAGGAATCCTTCTACACCTCACTAAATGACATCACAAAAGAAAGACAAATGATGTCCAATCTATCTGGATTTTTTTTTAAACAGTCTTCCACTGTGCCTATTAAATTCCCAATGTAGGTTCAGAGCTTGTAACTTCAACCACCAATTCTTTTCACCAAATTATATCAATAATATAACTATATTCTTAATTTTGAAAAACATTGGCCTTAAAAGTGGATTATGGAATCCTGTAAATGTTTTTGCATAAATCGAAAAAAATGCCATCATTCTGTATGAATTTGCAATTCAAGAAACATGGCTGGGTATTTTCTGTTGTGAAATATTCTGTCTCTGAGGTGAGTGGGGCTATCCTTTGTGCAACAATGTTTCGGGTCGAGACCCTTGGAGGGGAGATAGCCAGTATAAAGAGGTGAAGGAAATTGGTGGAGCAAGAGCTAGCTAGAGAAATGTTGACTGCCCATCTCCCTCCAGAGATCCTGTCTGGCCCACTGAGTCCCTCCAGCAGCTTGCTTGTTGCTCCAGATTCCATCATCTACAGTTCCTTGTGTATCCTTTGTGCAATGCTGATTTGGCTTTCTTCCATGCTGCAACCATTCTGTGATTCTATACATCAGCCCAAAGGTCGACTAGGCTGATGAGTTAAAAGAAAACGTAATCCTCAAAATCATTCCTTAACTGGTTATCCCTCTGTATGATGCTCCCCCAAAACAATAACGTGCATTCAAGAAATGTGATGCAATACCAAGATTAAGTTTTAGGAATAAGAGTTTTGAAAAGGAATGAAAAGCTAAGATGAAACTGGGACAGAATCATTACAAGTTCAGTTCTGATCTGTGAATATTAAATTGCTAGTATTTATACATTGTGATAATTTAGGCTCTTGGGCAATCTGTATTCCATTTACTTATATTTTGTATTTCTTAATATATTATGATTTGGTGCACTTCACCTGAGAGGGCAGTGGAAGCATATTCAATAATAATTTATAAAAATAGGCTAATGCTTGAAGGAAAACATTTGTAAGCCTGAAAGTCCAAATGGGTCTAAACTGGATTACTCTTTCTAGAAAGGGCACAAGTTTGATGGCCCAAATGTCCGGCTTCTGCGTTACGTCATCCTATGATGAAATACTTTCATTAATCAACACCTGTGAGATACATATCCTGCTGCGCTGAAAGTCTTCCAGATCATATCCCCATTACACTTCCCTCTATGCCTTAATCTCAGCAGCGTTCCAAATCCCAAAAGATTTTCATTCCTGACAAGAAGAATGGTTATTTATTTAAAATCCACTTCATTCTGTTGGCTCTTAATGTTGCTCATGCTTCACCTTTGCTGTGATGCGATCATGTAGTTTTAGGTTGGTTAACAGTGAATAACACTGCAGGTAACATGTGTAATTAAATTTGATATTTCAGTATGCAAGAGAAGTGAACCCCCCTCCCCCTTTCTATCACAGACAGATTTCAGTTTGCACCAACTGTGGTTTAGAACCTTAAAGAGTTAGAAGCCACATCATTAAAGTTGCACTGAGGTTTCCTCTGATTTTTGTAAAACGTGAAAGGAATCCCCTTATTATTAGAACAAGGCAGTCAAAATCATGTGAGGTCAGCCTTCAAGCTATTTTTGCACAGGCTCAATACAGTAAGCAAGTGCAGAACTCTCCCACCTGCAGCACCTGACTGCTCTTTTGACCTGGGTTGATCTGCAGCATAAGCAGGGTCTGCCAGATACAGGTCACAGCCTATGTTACAACAGTAATCTCAACCGTATCAAAGCTGAACAACTTCATACAAACAAGATCATCCCTCTTGTTGTTATTACAAGTATTTTTAATAAAAATCCCCATGAGCAAACACTTCCTATTTACTTTTTTCTGCTTACTTTTACATTATTCTCCAGATGAAGTATCAGTTAATTGTTTTCCTGGCACTTGCAGATGGAACATAACATTGAACACTGCAGAGGAACAGGCCCTTCAGCCCACGATGTCTGTCTGTGACAACCATAATGCCAATTTAAAGTAATCCCATCTGACTGCACGTGGGCGATATCCCTCCATTCCCTGCCTGTTCATGTGCCTGCCCAAATGCCTCTTAAACATTGATATTGTGTCTGCTTCCACCACCTCTCCAGGCAGCACGTTCCAGGCACCTATCGCTCTCTGTATAAAGAAAACTCTCCTTTAATCTTTCCCCCAGTCACCTTGAACCTATACCCTCTAATATTTGACATTTCCATCCTGGGAAAGTCTCTATCTTTCATATCTATGCCTCCCATAATTTTATATACTTCTATCAGGTTGGCCCTCAGTGTCTAACACTCCATTGAAAACAATCCAAGTTTGTCCAGCTTCTCCTTGTACCTAATACTCTCTAATCCAAGCAAGATCCTGGTGAATGTCTTCTGCACCCTCTCCAAAGCCTCCACATCCTTCTGGTAATGCAGTGACTAAAACTGCACACAATACTCCAAATGTGGCCGAACCAAAGTTTATACAGCTGCAACATGACTTCCCAGCTTTTATACTGAATGCCCAACCAATAAAGGCAAGTACTCCGTCTGCCTTTTTTACCATGCTATTAACTTCTATTGCCACTTTCAGGGACCATGCTCTTGCACCCAAGATCCCACATTGTATCAATGCTTCTAAGTCCTAACATTTACAATATACTTTCCTCTGCTATTTTGCCTCCCAAATACATCACTTTTGTCCAGATTAAACTCCATCTGCTATTTATCTGCCAATATTTCCAACAGATTTATATCCTGAAGTATCCTTTGACGGCCTTCCTTATTTCCCACAATTCTACCAATTTCCGTGTTATCTGCAAACATGCTAATCAGACCAAGTTCATTTCCATCCAAATCATTTATAAATTACAAACAGACGTTCCAGCAACAGATGTCCAAATATATCGGCAAACAAATCAACAAAAAAGGAGAATTGATTATAATTCTCCCCTCATAAATATGATTTATGACATTATTCTGGAGTATTATGACTATTGTTTAAAAAAATCTAAAAAGATGCCCAGCCATTAGTCATTTCACCTGTTTTATTGTGCACCCAATCCAAACATTGCACAAAGTTTGTTCTATTAAATGGAAGAAGTTAGCAAGAATTTAAAGGACAAAATGGGAGACAACATTTTGCAAAACATGCTTGTTATGGGGGCTGGGTTGTTCCCAAGCCCCCATACCCCATTCCCACCAAGACCCTCCCAACCCCCAATGTCATGTTGCCGCCACCTGCTGGCGGGGGTCCTTTGATACTGCCTCCTCCAAAGTTATAACCGATGTTGCCCAATCCGCAGTGTATGTTCACGCTCAGATACAGCGCAGTTGCCTTCCTTTACATCACACAGTTGGTTGTAGAGTTTTCCTCCATAATTCTGCAAACACCCTGTTTAAAATCAATTCATTTACTGTGATTTTTACTCTCTGGCTAAGAGTGTTTGATTTACGTATAGTTATGTGAACTCTCACCATATGGAAAAACATGGCTCTTTCTTCATCCATGAATCATTTTTGTGACATTAAGAGGCGCAAAGTTTTACTGCATTTTGTTTATCTTCCCTCACCCGAGGCATACACTTCATGCCATCAGTTCAGGATCCCGCAATCTTTGGAATGCAGAAAAGGTGGCCAGCTGTTGCAGGGATTGAAGAGCTGAGTATCTCCTAAGCTAAAACAACTTGGTGTAATTCGGAAAGCTAAGATTACTGAAGAGACATCCAAAACAACTTTTGAACCAAAGTTTCAGAATAAATGAAAAGGGAAAACAAATAAAACTTGCCAAGAACAATAAAAAAGAGAGAGAAACTAACATATATTTCACCACTGTCACAGATTTGATCAGTGAAATTGAGCTCAAGTATTGAAGGCAATAAAGAAACAGCACGGAAGTTGAAAGTCAGGCAGTTAAAACCAGACCTTAGTGTTAATTTATTGTTGTTTTGTTGCTGCTTTCTAAAAATGCTGGAGATTACACCATCTTCAAACATGGCACCTCCTCAATCCCATAAGTAACTGAACTGTCTTCTGAACTGGAGGATAGAGTTTGCACCACTCAAATCGCTCAACTCTTTCTCCTGTGTGATAGTTTTAGCCAAGTCTGTAGAGCTTGCACACTCTCCCTGTGACCACATAGGTTTCCTCTGGGTGCTCTTGTTTCCTCCTACATCCCAGAGACATACGGTTTGGAAGATTAATTGGCTACTTAAAATTGTCCCTGGTGGGTAGATGAGTGGTAAAATCTAGGGGAGCTGATGACAATGTGGGGAGAATAAAATATTAGTATGGGATTGGAGTAAATGGAGGGTTGACAGCTGATGTGGACTCTGTGGGCCTGTTTCCTTGCTATATGTCCCTATAATTCTGTGACTAAATCCACTAAGATTCATTTAAACTGAAACACATGGAATATACCAGGGCTTACGGCTGGATTCTTCTCCTAGTGGGATAGTGAAGGGACAGGTCATGTATCAATCAACCAAAATGTCTCCATTGTATACTCAACTTATTTTACCAGTTTTAGGGTCATTTGTTCCTCAGGCTCAGCCTGTATTTACAAGCATGGACAATTGAAACACTCATATCCACTGTGAAGGCACAGAGAAATGTTTTCACTACAAAAGCATATTTTGTTCTCATTGCGGCTTGGGGATATTGGTAGAATGTTACCCTGTGCAATAGCCAGTGCATTTCAAAGTAATTCCTTGTATGAAATACAGATGTTTTCAAATGATAAAGAGGTAATAAAGATAATTAATTCAGTCTAATCGTATGACCCAAACAGACCACAAATAAAACAAGCAGTTCACACAAGAGAATGTTTCATATAGGTCTTAAAGATCTTCATTTTCAGTTGAGGATTATAATCTGGACCAAGGCAGTAGTGGTGATGTGAGCAGAGCAAGGTGCAACCACATTCAACATCAACTTTTACACCACGAACACAATTCCATATTTGTCAAATATTCTAATGCCCATTCATTTATCTCAGCAGAAGTTAGTTTCCACAGCCTGGATATTCCTTTGCACAAATCCAAAAGTAACAATGTTATGCAATTGAAAATTGTCTTAACCTGGAGTGGAATGACATTGCACACATTTCTGAATGCAGAGAAATGGCATATTGAGTTTAATCCAGACAAGTATGAGATGTTGCACTTTGGCAGGCCACAATGCAGCTTTGTACCTGTCCATGCAGGTCAAGATAATTAGCTCTCTCAACTTCCTTTAAGAGCTGGCTGCACAGGTAGCACCTGCGAGATCAAATGCTGGCAGCTGTGAGAACTTGCAGTGGATTAATAGAGTAAGCCATGTTATATGTGACAGAGCACAATATTACACAGGGAAACCCTATTATGTTATATTGTAAATTTTGCAAATGTGACTGGCTCACAATGTTCTTTTAGTGCTCTTAAAAAGGTAGTTAAACAATTTCTGGGTAATGGGGTCCCCAGTAATAACCAGTAGCAGGTGCAATTGAGAGCTCAGGTAGCCAGTCCCAAGGCTTTGTGCTAAGGAACCTTCAGAGATCAAGTCTTGGTTACTCATCCAAAGAAAAGTAAAGGCTGAAAAAGCACACTGTCTTTTCCAATTTTCATGTAAGGGTTGGGAGAAAGGTATTGTGAGCAGGCCCCTCAAAAACTGAATTGGCTAGATTCAAGGTTACTGGCCAAAGAATTTATATACAGTCCACAAACTTGGTGCCTGCTCCTCTCACCAAAGCATTATGGATGTGGTATTGTATGATTTACAAAATGATCTACAGCAGCTCATCAAGGTTATGGACATTACCTTCCCTGCCTGTGATACTTCCAAGTAAGATAAGAGCAGCAATGAACACCAATAGTTCCAAATTCTCCAACAAGTCAAATAACATCTGGACTTGGATACATCAGCATTTTTCATGGTTACTGCAGAAATGACTGAAGACATATACACAATTCAGAAAGTGTGAGTGCAAACTTGTTCATTAATATTCTTTTGAGGAAAATAAACTATTGTGGAGATACAGTCTTGCCCCTGAAGTTGGTAAGTAAATTTCCTAGTTGGACCAAGCCAGCATAATGAGGGGTGTGAACTTAATCTCAGACTTCCCAG
>JARFYF010000094.1:97712366-97723396 GCA_030265395.1 Rhina ancylostomus
CATTTATTTTCCTTTAGCATTTTTGGGCTGACTGGTCTGTAATGAACTAACCTTTCTCCCTCTTCAAATAACTGTTTGATGTGGGAAGGTTTTGCCATATAAAGAAAATTATATTCACTCAACACTTGATTAATATTTTCAATGGTCAATGAAATAACTTGAAATGAGGCAAAGTAGAAGCAACACATCTAATCTGCACTAACAGAAACAGCCGTATATCATCAGATTTGGAGCTTCTTTTGGAATTGTTATTTATGTGAAGGCTTCTCAAATCTGCACTCACCTCTCTCATAAGAGCCACCTCATTAACCATTATAGGTCAAAGCTGTAGCCAAATAAAACATTGGCACCAGCAATCTTGCTGCTTGAGGTTTTCTTTCCTCCACAGGGAAGATAAAGCATTTACTTGAATGAAATACTTCCATGTACGCAGGCAAGAGGAGAAATAATTAAAACTTATAGAAAAGTGCATATTCAAAAAGTAAATTTTAGAAGAAAGGTTGAGAGATGGTATAAGATGGGAAGGTGGAGAAATCATAAAGATTGCAGATTTTGATGAATGTTGGAGCAGGCGTGAGGGGCCAGATTGTCTCCTTCCTCTTCCCCTATTTCTTATGTGTTTATGTTTCAAAAACTCCAATTAAATCCAATTACTGGTGAGGTGTGGTACGAGATGCTCAGTGTAAAGTTGCCTGGAAAATGAGTGGTCCCTGCTTAAGCATAATTAAGGGTTGGTGCATGGCAGACCAAAGAGCATTGTAATTGTGGCCCACTGCAGCTAAGTTCCATAATGCATAGACTGTGTATGCTACCGAACAGTTCTAGAGTTTTGGGCTGGAACCTGCTCAGGCAAATGTTTCACATGTAATGCTGAACCATGCCTCACAGCACTGTGACAGGGGTGGTCCAAGTTGTGTGTGAAGCAGGAGTTCAGAGACAAAAATTCCAGGAGGCCCATCCTTCCTGAATCTTAAGATTCAGAACCACAAGGATTGAAGGGGTAAATTGCAGACCACGCAACTTGCAATTAAATTCCCAATTTTCCAATAGACGTTGTTTTTTGTTGAAATTATATCTCACAGCCCACAAAAATATGGTGCTGTGCAATCTAATTTCACGCCAAAGATTTTCTTTCATTGATAGACTAAACAAAGTAACTACACTGGATGGTGGAGGAGTGCTTCTGGATTGATAGCAAATCATTTTACTAGATTTAAAAGAGTTTATTGTATATGATACTTTAATAAGTATCCCAGCCTCATCTCAAAGGTCACAGTTCAATACTGATGGCATATCAAGGTGGTAGTAAGGAGGAAGTACAGAGCTGAGATTAGATACGAATCCACATAAAAGCAGGTTTCTCCCTATACTGTTCCCATGAGTGCCATGTGAATTGGTTGCAGAGCTCCATTCTCACAAGCTTGAAAATGGCTCTGGTTTGTCATTATAGAAGAACAGTGAACATCGTCATAAGTTTTATAACTATAACTGGGAAAGAATGGGTTAGGAGTAAAGATGAGATGAAATTAATTTTAAGCAGCTTTTCTACTTACGTGAACATAAAAGTGAAGACAAGACTATTGAGCCTATTCCATTCAGAAATGGCACAGCCTCATTTATTATTGACTTACGCTTCTTGGTCACTTTGTGTCAGATTTTGTCGGCAAAGACAAATAGCACAAGGTGAGCAATGTATTTGCATTTTATTGGTTAATTTTCTGGAAGCTTTAGTCAGCTAGGCACCAAAGTTGTCTTTTGCCATCTACAGAGCATCAGAGACCCAAGTGAACAAGGAAAACAATTGTGTTGCCCTAGTGAATCAGACTGAAGAATCACTGTTGAGTGGTGGGGAAGCAGAAACCAGAAGCATTAATTAGAATACTTCAGCATCAAATCAGGTAAAGGTAAAATCATGATCGAGAGAGAAATAAGAGACAGGCAAAAAAGTTCTTTTTACAATCTCCAGTCATTACAATCTAAATAATATGACTCCCCAATGGTTAAAGTTAATTTTCAGCATCAGAATTTGTTTGATGAAGATTAAGACACAACAGACCGGGAAATGAATAGTTTGGACAAGTCTTGTTTTACCAGCAAGTTTAGTGCATCTGTATACAGTTACTACTACAGTCTCTCACAGTTCTTTGTTTCAATGGATGGTCTTGGCATGAAAATAACCTTGCACTACTGGAGGAAAACAACATCTTGGACAATTTCCTGTTTTCTACATCCAGTCACCAATGTGCACTAGCCGGAAATGCTATTCAATTTACACATAATCCAGCAGATGTTTTTTTCTCCACATGGCTCCAGAAGAGAGAGAGCCAGGGAGTAAAATGGTAAATTAACCTATTCAAGGCTTCTCTGGGTATGATTTTGTCTAATTTCTGTTTATGGGTTTTTGGCATCTACTGCTGATGAATATTTTCTCTAAAAAGTGATCAAGTAGGTTTCTGAACAACAGGAGATTGCATTTATAAAGCTTGCTAAACATAATAAAGATTCCCAGTTTGCATCATAATAGGCTGGAAAATCCAGCTAACACCTCAATAGTTTGTAGTTGCAAGCAAGTTCAGCAAGCCAACCCCACAACCACACTACTCTGTATTTATCAGCACCAGAAGTTCCCTGAAGAGCCCTTGTGCCTGCTGATGATGTCCTTCATTTCACAGGCAGTCATATTTCTTGGCTGTGTCCTTGGTGTGGGGGTGTGATCTCATGCCTGAAAATCCGTCCACTCTCCCCCAAAGAAAATATAGCTGAGAACCGTAACAGGACATTCCATGTCAATCATCTGTATGGAAACATGAGATTGATTTTTTTTTGTTTAAAAGCTTTGAACTAGCTTTTGTATTCATTTAATTGCTTACCTAAAATGTGCAGCAATATTTTAGGCAAATATTTATGTGAGCAAAGTTCACTTACCCCCCACCCCAGGACAAAAGCACAGTCCTTTCCTGTCACAGTCAGCCAGAAGCTTCTCACCATTAAGCTATCGACTTGAGCCAAAAAGATTGATGGAACTGATTACATTAGAACATAAGAAATAGAAGCAGAAGGTTGCCATTCAGAGCTTTGTGCCTACTCAATAAGATCCTGCTGATCTTATATCACAGCATCACTTTCCTGCACTGACCCCACATCCCACGATTTCCGTAACATCTAAAAATTTATGGATTGCTTAATGGCAGGGACTATTCACTGATGTAAAGTCCATAAAATCCCACCTCTCAGCAAATGAATGCTTGGAAAGTGCCCAGATGATCAGCAACAAGCCAGTTCCCCAATCTGGCCACAATCTGAGCAGAAAAGTTGATAAATACCAGCTGTTACTCAAGTAACCAGCAGTCCATGGGCCAAGCAATCCAGCCAAATGCTTTAAGAAAATTAACAACCAGCCCAGGAAGACATTGGTCAAAGATTTTGGTACAAGCAAGTATCATAAAGTTGAGAGTAGCATGAGTGTTTAGGGAGAGAATCCAGAGCAGAGGATCTTGGTCTGTCAAAGGTGAAGTAAAGGGACATAGAGTAGGTTCTGATGTTCTGAGAAAGGGGTAGGATGAGTGATTGTAAGTTTGGAGAATTCACTAGGCAGAGAAGATTCTATTTGGCACTCAACATCTTCACCCTTATTTATAAAGCACATATGTATGCATTTGCTACTCAAAGGAAATCTGGCTCATAGTTCCAACATTCCAAATAAAAATGTTCAATCAGCTGCGCTCTTGTGAAAAATGTAAGTATAAAGATCTAAGGGGATTGTTTCACTTATAATGCTTGAGGTTTTGGGAAATTTACAACCAGCAATTTCGGCGTGAAATCAGCCCACATAGAGAGCAGAGCAAAACTACTTGTGTTGGATTTTCCTCTTGCGGTGCTAGCACCCTGTCACAGTCAGAAATTATATTTTGTTTTTTTATCCCCTCTTTGTCTTGAAACAATTTTGGGGACTTGCCAACTGATGAACAGCAGCCATCACATAAATTCTGTTGCTATGGGAACAATTATTTTATTTGTAAAGCAATAATTTAAATAGGGAAGTGGTTTCCAGTAGCGAGCTTGTCAATTAATACACTAGTAATGAACATGAAGAGATTCAGAAAAAAAATTGCAACAGAACATTTTTTCCCCTCAACTCTATGTGTACACATAACTAAGATGCAAGTGCTGTGTAAAACACACCTTGGGGTTGAAGTTGCTTTAGGTCTGCATTTGTGCCCAAAACAAGGGTCATGCATGAACCATTCCAATACTGAACATTGCAAAAAAGCTGGGCTCTTATTAAATTATGGGAGTCTGACTCATCTCCACAGATAATTTGCCTGTTTGAAGAGGTATTTTTTTTTAATTGATTCTTTTGAACATTTTTTTAAAATCATTTTGCTGATTGTGGGTATCATTGTAATGCCACCTTTTATTGACCATCCTAATTGCTCTCGAGAAGATAATAGGGAAAATCGCCTTCTTTAACCACTGTAGTCCTGCTAGTGAAGGTACTTTCACAGTGGAGCTGGATTCCCAATATTTAGATCCAGCATAAAAACGTCATTGTGTCCCACCTCTCTGCCAGGGTTTATTCTACAAAGCAAGTTGTTTATCGATCACTTTGGGCTCAGTTGATATCCATAACTCTCATCCTCCTTTCTTTCAACCATCAGTCTAACAAATTCATTAAAAATTCACCTGGTCCAAATCACTAACTCCATAGTCTCACACCCCTCATGTTAAAAATGTTTCTATTACGTTCCGTCCTATAATTAATCCTATTTCTGCCCACCATTCTAAACATCCAAGATGCTCATGTCTGCAAGAAGCAAAATATTTCAAATAAAATGCATGATTTAAAAAAAGAATTGGCTGCATTAAGTAAATCTGGTGCAAATCTGTGAAAATAGTTGGCTCCCAATTTCCACCAGAACGTTTATATGCCAGAAGAACATACTGTCCTTTCCAACCAAGTTTTGTATTCATGTTAAAAGCCCTTACTCTTGAGCTTTAAAGCTAAAAAGTGTAATACTCAAAGAAAATCTATATTTTGTAAACTGAACTGAACAAAATGAACCTAACGTTTTCTAAGGTTACTTCGTTTAAGAAAAAACTGGTTAGACATGAAAACAAAATTCTGATGTAAAGGAACATGAAAGTGATTTCTTAGCCAGCGCTAAATACCTTTCCACAGTCGTATACTCTGTTTCTGTCTTGTTTGTTGTTATTCACATGTAATCCATTTTCATCAGAGAGTAGGATTCTGGGTACAATGCTTCAAAATCAGTTGTATCTGGCATTATTCATGGGTGTTAGCACAAAATTGATAAGAGTAAGTAAGCATCCATTTAAAAATCCACTTTTTTTTAATAAGGATAAGCAAACCATCATCAGCGTCTTCTCCCAGATCAAGATCAAGATCATTGAGGCCCTAATCATGCTCAGTCAGCTCTGCTGGGCACATTGTTCACATTCCTGACACCAAAATCCCAAAACAGATGCTCTACTCCAGGCTGTATCATGGATAGAGTTTACCATGTGTAATATGAGAGCACATAGCTATCACATGACCATAACAACACTGACCCCGCTGGTCGGAGGATAGCATTGCTCCTTGGATTGGAAGTGACACCACTGTCAATCAAGGTGTGGTTCCACTCCACCCATCAGGTGTGGGCATGGGGATTGGCTTTGGAGAGGCACCTTTGTCCCTGAATCTCCCTGACCATTGGCCGTGGCAGGCACCTTTGTTCTTTACCTCCAAACCATTGGCCTGTCTAAATCACCTGGCTGGGCTCCACCCAGCCTCCTAGCACTATACAGAGTGTTGCAATGGCCTGGTCTCTCTCTTCTGACTGCCCCAGGAATAGTGAGACAATGCTGCAGAAACCACTGGTAAGATTGTGCACCACCACGTGGTTTGGGAGCACTTCATCAAATTCCAGAGAGTGTTAGGGCCAATGTTTGTTTGGGCAAGGTATTCAGGCATAGAAGTGTTTACCCCTTGATAATCTGTACCTTGTTTATAGTGTGTTTGTGAGTGTGTGTGTATCTCATCCTTGTTGCGATTCCACCTTGTGTTCGTGGTCTCCTGTGTGTGAGTGTGCATCTGTTCCCATTCATTATGTCCTTGCGTTTGCCTTTGTGATTAAACTACTTTTAAAATACAAAGATTGTGTCCAGAGCATTCCATCTTTAAGACTGAAAGAAACTTTTTCACACAATACCATGTGGGCAGAGAAAAAGATTCAAGGATGTGATCAAAGTCACCTTGGAAAAAATACAACATCACCACTGGCTTCTGAAATACTTGGCTCAGGACTGCTCAAAATGGAGAAAGAGCTTTCAGTATGACATTGAGAACACCCAAGGCTATGCATTAATACAGAAGTGCACTACTTCATGGATTACCCACCCACCCATTCCATCAGGCATCTCCTTCCCCAATCTGTTGTTCCCACATTGGTCTAACAAGTTACCTCAGAAGCCACAGAACTGGAGGGGAAGCAAGTTATCCTTGAATCTAAGGAACTGCCTAAGAGGAAGAAGACTTCACATTGAAACAAATGGAAGAGAAAATGGAGTGGTGTTTTTAAAGCCTGCCAACCTGTTGTGTTGGGCATATTTCAACCCAAGTATAAAAGGCCATAATAAGGACAATAAACATTCTGATAATAATGACTGCTCCTTGGGAAAAGTCATTGACACTATTTAGCTAGCCTCCTAAATTGAGCAAAAGAAACTCTCAGGATTTATGATTCAAAGGCATTCAATTTTTTTCAATGAAAAAGTGAATAATGAACAAAAGCTACTGCAAAAATAACTACTTCATTTGAAATTTTCAAATAGAAATTTCAGATTGCAATTCCAGTGGATGAATGAATCATTAACTCATGCAGCATTCCACCCATTTTAACAAGCTATAGCCATAAAAATTACTGTCAGCCAAACATTTTGACTGTCTGGTTGCCATACATAAATTTGGAGTTCATTCTTTAAAACAAGAACTGGGAGCCAGCTGCATTTTTAAACCAGTCAAAGATGTTTGTGGTATACCATTAAATTTGCAAAGAATAACAAATAAATGATCTGAAAGAAATCTATTAGGTATGCAATTGGTCATATTAACAAGAAGTTTGGATATAAATACTTAGAAGTGAATAAAGGAAACAAAGCAGGAAATAGCAACAAGGATTTTGATCATAACTCTGGGGAAAATAGTTCTTTCTTCAAGGGGCAGATGCTTTCTGTCCCAGAACCATTCCACTTCCTCTCGCCCCCACCTCTTGATAAAGTCCACTTGTTATCTTTGTCTACTGTGTTTCACTTTTGTGTGTTTACTTCTGATTTCCTGAGTAATTTCCTGTTACAGGTCAGTAATGTGATCTTTAGCAACCATTTGGCAAAACTATAAAAACAATAGTGCACATGTGACATGATCCAGTTGAACTCAATTGCCTTTTCCATAACTAAAAACATATGAAAGTTCACAGCATAATCTTACTATAGAAGGTCCACAGTACAGGCTCTTCTGAACTTGAAGCATTTCTGGTGTACCATGAAGGTGCTGCTAGTAGTGTGAATGCCAGATCAGCAATCATGAAAGAAATCTCAAAATTTGGACATCTTTGCTTTAAGAAATTGTTATTGGAGTTTACTAACTTTAAGAGATGTTAAAATCTGAGCTCATGTTTCAAAGCCATTGATGTTTGGTAGGCTTGTAGCAGTAATGGCACACACATGCTCTTAAAGGAAGCCTCAGTTTGCCATGGAGGGGGAAGGAATTGGGAAGGAGCAGAAAATTAGGGCAAGGTGCAAAGAGTGGGGAATGAATTTTAATGATACATGGGTCCCCCATGCTATAAAATAGCCTGATCTAACCAGCAAGATGAGTGATGTGAATTGGACAGGAATAAGCTTGTGGGAGCTACAACTGCACCTTATGCCACAGAGGATAGGCATATTTAGTGGAAGTAATAGCTGATTGATAAAATTTAACACACATATCCCAGTGAATTAAGCAGGATGCACTATTTTCAGCACAACATACTTGTTTTATTCTGAATAAATTCGGAAGATTGTAGGTTCCAATTTTTTTGATTCAATTTCTGGTGTTAGGTAATAAATTGTATCACTGTGTGCAGGAAGTGTGATAGACAAATGAAATCTGCAGTAGGGCAAATTGCAACAGAAAGTGTCTGGTCCAACTTCCTGATAGGCAAGGCTTCTGCCAAAAATGGGAGCTTGTAAAACAAACATTGCTGTTAATGCATAATTTCTGCACAAAACATCAAGCAAATGGTCAGATTCATAGGCACTGGTGTCACATTACATTGATCCTTCACACTTAAACAACTTAAGAGTCTAGTCAATCTAATACGTTCTTTCTCATGCATTCATGTTCATAAATCCAAATGATGGTTGAGACCATGGAATTCTTTATGCTTCACCACCATGGTCATTATGTAATTAGATTGGGGGAAAGAAACTGTCTTGAAAGAATTTGAAGGAGCATCATGGTGCATTAGAGTGTTGCTGCCTCACAGTTTAAGTCATCTAGGTTCAATCCTGCTTTCTGGTGATGCCTTTGTGGATTTTGTACTTTCTCCCTGTGACCAAGTGGGTTTCCTCTGGTTGCTTTTCACAGCTTGCTGCATGCTGGCTACAATAAACTGTTCTCAGCGTAGGTGGGAGGTTGGAGAATTGGGGTGAGGCATGTGTTGATAGCATGTGAGAGAAAGTAGATCCTAGGGAAATGAGTAAGGGAATGGAAATGATGGGATTGCTCCAAGAACCAGCATGGAATCAATGGGCCAAAGGGCCTCCTATTTAAAAGAAAAGTGAGATTTTGTAATCTGAAAAATAAGGTAATTGTATTGTGTCAGCTTGGTTGAGTTAATAATTTCTGAATCAAGTGGTTCAGAACTGAAAATTCATGATCCAGAGTGACATTCCATGTAATCATAAGGGAGTGATGCACTGTCTGAAGTGATATCCTTTGGATTATAAATCAAAACTACCACACTTTAAGATTCTAGTGGCATTAACAGAAAAGCAGCTAAAAGGTTTCCTTGTTCCTCCTTAATCAAAGTCATCTAAAATAGATTAAACAGCATTCATCTCAATTGCTGTTTGTGGCATCTTTATAACATTTTGCCCACACTACCAAAATTAGTTCATTAGATATTAAGTGTTTGGGATAACCTGAGGACACAATAAAGAACCTGTTTTAATGCAACTTTCTTCATTCTAAGATAATTTTGCAATTCATATACAACTCAACTTAACAAGGTTTCATCCATCAAAAGAAGCAATTCAACTAAAAATATTTAGCACCAAATAGATGGTTTGTTGTTAACCCTGCATGAACCGGTGAGTAATAATTCAGACGTGCTCGCACTTGCAGTCAGCTCATGTCTGTGTTGTACAATAATCAGGAACAAAATGTGTCTTGGACATCAGTACAAAACAAGCAATAGCTAATAGTCAGTCCATTTTGTACACTGCCAGGTTACTTTCTCATCAGCTTCATTGCAAATTTGCTATTTTGTGCAATGGCACAAGAGGATTTTCACTCCCTTCAATTTTGTGAAATGCAAATTGACCCCTAATCATGATGTTTGTTACAAGTGGTTCAGTTGAGATGGCAAGCTCTACCTCCAGAAAATGTGGAGCAGAGATTTAAAAAATGAGCAAGCAACATCCTTTCAGCTCTTAGTTCATTTATAATTTATAATACTGTCATTTGTTTTTTAACTGAATTTGCAGGTTGGTTTTCAGGAGCTTGTCTGAACTGCAGGGAGAGAGAAATCTGATTTCTCTAATTCAATATTGCATTCATTATACGATTACCCGATGTTAAAATTACTCCCTTCTCTTTTAGAACAGAGAACAGTAAAGTACAGGAACAGATCTTTCAGCCCATGACATTGTGCCAAACTAATTAAGCTAATGACACCTAATCCCTTCAGTCTACACATGGTTTTGTATTGTGTTCGGCACTAGTGATGCAGGTGTCACACTATCACATACACTTTGACCACCATCTGCACCTAGAGACCTCACTGCCCATCTTCCCTGGCTACTTGGTTTATCAGGAGTTGAAGACCTTTTTCCATTATTGCAAAGGGAGTTTAGGAGTTGATGAAAGCAGATGTCTGAGAATCCCTTTCCCAGGGCTTCTCTGCCATCAAGAATGAGAGGGCATAGGTTTAAGGCGAGAGGGGAGAGATTTAATAGGAACCTGACAGGCAACTTTTTCACCCAGAGCGTGGTCAATATACGGAATGAACTGCCAGAGGAAGTGGTTGAGGCAGGTACATTGACAACATTTAAAAGGTACTTGGACAGGTACATGGATAGGAAAGCTTTAGAGAGACATGGCAGCATCTATGGAGGAAATGATGAAGGGTCTTGGCCCAAAATCTCCAATCTTCATTTCCCTCCATCGACGCTACCTGATCTGCTGAGTTGATCCAGCATTGTGTGTGCTGCTCCAGATATCCATATTCTTTATTATATCTTTTCTGTGTTTCTATCTCATTGTTTCAGAATCATTTGTGGTGAATTGCCCACTCCCTGCAGTAAAGTGGTGGAGATGAACAAGGTCTATGACCAGAGCAAACTCAGTGATGGAAGTGAACAAAGGTAATAACAATACAATCCCCATTGAAACAAGAAAAATGGATGAATTAAGCTGTTTAAAAAAAATTGAGAAAAATGAAACAATGTAGGGCATTATTATTTTGCATAGCTCAATGAATTTTTGCATATAATAATATAGGTGCAGATTATGGAAACATCAAAAAGGAAGGTGAGGAGAGATCCTCGCCCAGATCCACCATATATAATAATAATAACACAAATAAATTTTGTTTAAAACCTGATTGCAAAGCAAGTTGGATCCAATGTTCATGGGTCATGCACTTCTGGAAATTTGTTCCAGGTGTGTTTGATGCACAGTTTCATGGGCATGAACTGTGATGTCAATCACTGAGCAACAGAGCCCTGCAATGCAAAATTATTTTGTTTTTCAGGCCCACAAA
>JARFYF010000094.1:97724769-97735060 GCA_030265395.1 Rhina ancylostomus
GAAGGGATAACAACAGTAGAAAATGCTGAGGGGCTTTTGGTGATGTTTTAGTGATGTATACAAGAAGGTCTGCCTCTGAGTTCTGAACTGTGGTCTGATTACCAAAGCCAATGGGGTACTGCTGGAATTAATAAACAAGTCAACGAACAAAATCTTCATCCTGTCAAACAACGTTAGTGGTGATTGGGTTCTGATCAGACCTGACTCTTTTCGAAACCAAAGCCTGTGTATTATTTGGATTCTGTTTCTCCCTTATCCAGGGTCTACCCTGCCAGTGTTTTGTGTGGTGGAGCAGTCAGACAATCCTGTAGAGACTGAAGGGAAAGAGGAGCATGCTGAATTTGTGCTGATCCGTAAAGATGTGTTGTTCAACCAGCTCATCGAGACAGCCCTATTATCACTTGGATATTCCCACAGTTCGGCAGCACAGGCTCAAGGTAGGGTCTGACTTTCTTTTTCTTGGCTGCTGTTTTCAATCTCTATTTTAGTGAGAAATTGCATCGTGAACTCTAGCATCAGAAATCGCAGAGAGCAGAAGCAACAATTGCTGTGTCTCAGGATTAATCAGTTGAGTTTCATTGCAAAATTGTCTTAGCAGTAAGCAGTCGTTCTTGACTGAAATGAAATGTAACTTCACATTGATAAAATATCACAGAATTCATATCAATAGGACATCAATTGTTTTGTGGAAGACGGTTTTGCAATCATGACAATATGCTGTATATTTTATAAAATCAGAAATTATCCAGTGGTAATTTAAAGTGGGAAGGTTCCTAACTTTATGTTTCTTGAATGGGAAATAAAGGTTTTTCTCTCAGTAACAACAAGATATTAATATCTAAAGGGGATATTGTAATTTTGCAACATGGAGCAATTTGTTTTAATGCTTGTTCAGGAAGATATTCTGATAGCTTTTTAAACGTATAACAAATCATTCTGAAATAATTGGAGAGCACTTTATGAAGGAAAAAATGAGCGTACGACTGGCAGATCAGACTGTTCTCAGAAATTGTATTTTCCACCAGCTTAGGATTCATTTCCACTAGAACTGCTGTGTTGGTGCAAAGGTCTATTGTTGTAGGCCAGAATGCATTATCAGAGCCTGACTCTATTACAGGAGCAAAACTGTGCTTTTGAGATAGGTAGAGTTTAAGAAACCATTGTGTATTCTGCAGTCAGTGACAAAAATGTTTACGTCAGTGGTATAAACGTACCTTCAGAAATTATTTTGTATTGTGCATATATTTTGCTTATCAACTGACCATGAGTCAAACTCTTTAATTCATTGTTACCAGGCATTAATTACCATTGGTGTAGGTGTTTGGGACGTAGAATTCATTTAAATGCATTAAGATGGAGATCACATGTCAGTCTATGTACACGTTGGTTTGTTTGTACAGTGATGAGGTTAATCTCTAATCTTTCATGTGTTCTGATACAAAATCAGACATAACCATATCATTCATAACCATTTCAATCATAAACTGACTTACCATGCTCAGCAATATCAAAAGTCATTAATAGGGAACCTCAGATGATTGAAGGCTTCATTGTATCTTGTACCTAAAATGGCATTTGGTTGTTGTAACTCACATATGCTTCAGTGGGTGAGTTTGATAGTTTTTTTTTATTCTGTAAAGTTTATTCAGTAAAGCATGAAACTAGTGTACTAGAGACACAAGAGAATGCAGATGCTGGAACCTGGAGCATAAAATGAGTTGCTGGAAGAACTCAGCAGGTCAGCAGCACCAGTCCTGATGCAGGGTGTCAACCCGAAACAGTGACTATCCCTTTGCCTCTGCAGAAACTAGTATACTTAGGGTCCCTGGTTCAATTTTAGTCTTGCCTGCCACTACAGTACGGTTTGTCTCAAGGACCCAGTTCCACGGCCTTTTTCTGGCTTTATGGATGGAGTTCCCAACTGGTGCCAGTCCCTCTGGGTTCATGGGAGGGTATCCCAGGTGTATTCAGTTCCAGGCTGCAGAAACGCATTTTCAGTGGGTGCTGACACCGATCACATTCATGGTACTGTAGCAGTTCAGCACAATGCTATTACAGCACCAGTGATCGAGGTTTGATTCCCATTGCTGTCTGTAAGGAGTTTGTACATTCTCCCGTGTCTGTGTGGGTTTCCTCCGGGTGCTCCGGTTTCCTCCCGCATTTTAAAGACATATGGGTAGGTTAATTTGGGGTTTAAAATGGGCATCAAGGACTTGTTGGGCCAGAAGGTCCTGTTACCACACTGTAAATAAAATTTCAAAAAAATTTAAGAAATTTTGAACAAGTGAGTCAGAATGAACCATTCCACATGCTATTGTTTTTCTTACTGAATATTCAGAGTTTATTAAAATGTAGAAAGTAGTTACAATGCAGACCTCCACTGTCTTCCTGAAACCATATTATCACCATATAATCTTGTCATCAATGCCAGTCAAGCCCAGGTTCTTTAGATAAATATAATCTGCATCTTAACTGACCCAGTACTTTTAAGATCATATATGTTTTAATTATCTTCACAACTTGACAAAACACACTGAAGCAGCCTTGATGCCAATGGTCAGTTAGAATGGAGATATGGTTTATGTTCAAAATGGGAATTTTATTCACCCAAAATAATTATGATTTTAAATGAAGGAGCTGAAGAGAGTAGTAACAGGGTCTACTTTCTGCCATTCACATTCAATCTTCCTTTTATAAACCGAAGTGAACTATTTCACAGCTATTTATCTTTCTAATCAATCCTAATTATATTTTAAAGATTTCCCGAGGCAATGCAAAATTAACAAGTTTAAGTGTAGTGTATCACAAATATTTTGGAAGGAAGCTTTAAATGTCAAGTTATGCACATCTTTTTAAGTAGAATCTCTTGTTAAATCTTTGTAGAGATAGTTAATAAAAACAGCAGGAAGGCAGATGTATAGAATTGAACATTTTCCAAATGCTTACTATTCTTAGGTCAATAACTTGCCATGAGAGGATAACATATTTTAAATGCTGATAGTGTTAAAATATTCTGCAGTATCAAACAGACTTTGAATTCAAAGTTTTACTTTGTTCCTGAGATTGAACAGAAATAATACTTAAAACTACAGAAAATGCTTTCCTTAGCAGTTTTGTTTTAAATCTGGTGGTTGGCAATATAAAGGCATAAGCAAGGGGAATGATTTACAAAGAATAAGCCCCAGTTCATTTTGCAAATGTCCAATCTCACTGACAATTAAAACACAATTCTGACACCTGAGCATAATTGCATGTTAGATCTGTAATTTGCAATTGACCCATTCCCCCAGCTGAAGAGATAACCTGACCAGTCTGAAATTTCTTAAACAAGTGCAGTTTCTAATTATATGCAAAAAATCTAATTTGATTTGTCTACCTTTGGCACAATGAAATATTTCTTATTTGCACAATCCCTTCATTTGAGCTGTTCTGGATTGCAAATGTAAAATTAAAACAAAACATGTGATACTTTGCACACCAAATGTGATGGGTGTTGCACAGCAGGAAAAAAATGTATTATCTTCAACCTGGGGACAGGAACTTTTTGCAATGCCTCTTCCCATCTGATTCCATTTGGAATAGTCTTGGAATGGCCATTAGTGTGGTCATACCAGGGTTCCATCCCAATGTACATGTTATTGGAACAGGAAATTTCAAGGACCAGGCACCTGTGTTAGTTAACTTTTTTCTTCCAGTATTTCCTTCTAGCCAGATAATCTTTCTCCACTGTAAACACTGCCTTATTCAAAGCCTTCACTTTGTAAGTCACTACACAGAATTCCCTGAGCTGTGATGACTTGTATGCCCTCATACACACAATAAATGAGTTACAATTATTACTATAAAATGATATGAGAGTGATTTTTTTAAACTGATATTGATTTTTTTTAAACTGACTAGTATGTTTGACAGAATTATAGCCAGTTATAGCTTGAATGAATAGCACAGAGGTTCATAGTTTCATAGAGTTATATGGAAACAGACCCTTTGGCCCAACTTGTTCATGCCAACCAAGGTGCCTATCCACACTAATTTCAATTGCCTGTGTTTGGTCCATATCCTTCCAAACATTTCCTATCCATGCACCTGTCTAAATGTCTTAAATTTTGTCATTTTACCTGACTACCACCTTCTCTGGTAGCTCGTTCCATATACACATCACTCTGTGTGGAAAAGATGCCCTTCAGATCCCCTTTAAATTTTTCCCCTCTCACCTTAAACCTATGCCTTAGTTTTAGACTCCCCTACCCTGGAAAAAAGACTGTAACTATCTTCATTATCTATGCCCTTCATAATTTTATAAACCTCTATAAGGTCATCTGCAGCCTCCTTCACTCCAGGGAATCCAATCCCTCCTTTTAATTTAAACCTTCCAGTCCAGGCACATTCCTGTGAATCTTTTCTGCACCCTCTTGTCTTTTCTATAGTGTGATAACCAGAATTTCACACAATATTCCAGTGCAGTCCAACTAATGACTTCTACAACTCTAGAATGATGTCCCAATTCCTATACTCAATGCCCTGGCCGATGGAGACAAGCATACCATACACCAGCTTCACTACTCTGTCCATTTGTGTTGCCACTTTCAGGGAACTGTGATACGTGTACCCCAAGGGCTCACAATTCAATAACACTTCCCAGGACTTTGCCATTCACTGTTCATTTTCCAGTCTCTTTAAACTTCCCAAAATCATCAGTTTGTACTTGGAACATTGAACCTGGAACAGTACAGCTCAGGAACAGCCCTTTGGCCCATGATGTCTATGCTGATTCTGATGCCAATTTAAGCTAATACCCACTGGTCAGACATCCAGTCAAAATGACACCCCTCCATCACTGTCCTTTGACTATTATGACCAAGCCAATTTTGAATCCAATCTATCAAGTCTCCATGAATCCCATGTGCCTTAGTCTTCCAGATCAGTCTACCATGAAGGACCTTGTCAAAAGCTTTACTAAAGTCCTTGTAGACAACATCCTCTGCCCTGCCTTAATCAATCCTCCCTGTCATCTACTCAAAAAAAAAACTCAATCAAGTTTATAAGACATGACCTCCCCTGCACAAAGCCATACTCACTATCCCTGAGCACAGTTCTATGCTTTTCCAGATGCAAGTTGATCCTATTTGTATGAATCTTCTCCAATAACTTCCCAACCATTGACGTAAGGCTCACTGGCCTACCATTTCCTGGTTTGTCTTAATTTCACTTGTGTGAACTAAATTTCATAAGCTATTCCCTTGCCCACTTTCCCAATTGATCTAAATCCTATTGTAACCTTGGACAACCTTCTTCACCCTCTACTGCACCACTAACTATTGGAATTGGTTTAATATTGTCACATGTATTGAAAAGCATGCCTTGCACACTGTTCATACAGATCAATTCATTATACGGTGTGTTAATGTAGTGCAAGGTAAACCAGTAACAGAATGCAGAATGAAGTGTAACAGCTACGGAGAAGCTATGGCGTCATCTGCAAATTTAGTCGCAGAACAGGAAGCTGCTGGGTGGCCACCTTCTGACCTTTGATCCGAACAAGTTGCAATGACCTTAATTGATTCCTATGTGTATTAAATCTTGAACATCACATCATTACAGATTTATTAATGAAAAAATAAATGAGATTGATGATTTGTCCCATTGTCAAGCCAAAACAATTCAATCAGCTGCCCTGGCTTTAAGCTAAAGAGATGGTCTCAGGAAAGTGAAAAATTATGCCATTCTGTTGTTTATCGTGCTCATTTTTTCATTCTGCTATTGTTATTTTCTGTACAATCATTTCATTTGCCATCTGAAATGGGAAAAAAATCAGAACCAGAGTGAACAAACAGGCACAATTACCAGGTTCTCTTGATTCTACAAGCCTATGAAAGCCATATTGAGCACAATCTCAATTTAGAATCATTTAGTACCTTCAGGACAAAAGCATCTAATGTTTTTATGACAGTAATAACATGTTGGTTGTCATAATAAATCTTACAGCTCCTATAAAAAGGAAATGGTTATGAATGCATAAGTCTTAGCTCATGAACATAGCACTAGATTTTTTTTAAATAATTGCAATGTTATTCAATACTGTCTTACATTTTAAATATGACAACTGTTTTGGATGTATACAAAAATATAAACATTTTAATTTTATCCTGTGAAGAGAGGGCATCAATGTAAGAGATGCAATTGTTAGCGATACAGCATTATAATTATAAAAAGTATATGGTTCCCAAATAAAACATTTTACTTTTATATAAAAGATCTAAGTACATATGCAAATGTTAAGCTGATAGGGGCCTCCAGGAATTGTTTTCTATTATATAATGAATCTATCACCTCTTGATAATCTACAACTGGGAAAAATTGTAATGCTGCAGAATCCATCATATAATGCCATCTACCTTGAGGCCCTGTCAGCTTTACTTTTCTCACGTATCTACCTGTTCTGTCAGACACAGTAAATATGCAAAATTGCAATATGAATAAAACTTGAAAACACTTTTTAAACACATGATGGCCAAGTGTTGAAAGCATTGGTCTTAAGATCCAAAGAATTGCTTCATGTGGGCTCAAGCCACACTCCTGGCAATCTGTGAAATCATGCAGTGTCACAATTTTTAACAGGTGGTGCAATTAATAGAGCCACTGTCTCTCAGCACAAGAGACCGGGGTTCAATTCTGACCTTGGGTGTTATCTGCATGGAATTTGCATATTCTCCCTGTGACTGTGTAGATTTTGACTGGGAATTCAGTTTCCCCCCCTACATCACAAAGAAATGCAGGTTGGTAGGTTAATTGGCCATGATAAATCCCCCTGGTGTGTAGGTGAGTGGTAGAATTTGGGGAGAGTTGACAACAACGTGAGAAGAATTTTTTAAAAATGGGATTTAGGTGCGATTAGTATAAATAGGTGGTTGATGGTTGGTGCAGTCTCAGTATGCCCATGGGCCTGTTTCTGTATTGTATCTTTTTATACCTCTAAGACTCTATGAAAAGCCATCAGTCTCTATGATAGACTTAAATTTTGCAGGAGTTGAACATCTAATAATTCACCACTTTTCATCTCAAAATATTTTGCAGTGAGATTGTTGGGGGTTTGAACTGGTGATAGAATGGCAAGATCAACAGAACATCTGGGACTTAGATAATTAATGATGGGACTAATTTTCTCTTAAACTAAATTAAAGGATAAAGAAACAATGAAACAATGAAAATGGAGAAGGAAGTCAAATGAGTTAGTCGAATTAGAGACAAGATCAAAGCGACAAAAGAAAAATAAACTGTACAAATTTTTTAAAAGTTTTCTTCTGCAGAGTGGGATGGCACAGTGTTGGTGATTTTAAATTTAATTTTTTATTATTTTACAGCATGGTATTAGGCCCTTTCGGCCCAACGAGTCCACGCCACCCATTTTTTTTAAACCCATGTTAACCTACCCGTACCTCTTTGGGATGTGGGAGGAAACCACAGCACCCAGAGGAAACCCACACAGACACGGGAGAATGTACAAACTCCTTACAGACAGCGAGGGGAATCGAACCCTGATCGCTAGCACTGTAATAGTGTCGCGCTAACTGCTATGCTACCGTGCTGCTTATAATTCGCCATAGCTCTTCCTTGCCAAAACTAACTGGAGGGCTTTATCCAATATATTAATAACAGCTCACATCTTTAGTTTGCCATTACTTTGTCAGAAAATTCTGGTAAAATATGTGCTTTGACTTAATTTCTTGTATTTAGAATTAAACCTATCCAATATAACCTCATCTACAATGATTGTGTCATCAAGGTAATTCTTTCATTTCAACTTCTTCAATCCAACAATTGATGAACACTGCCAGCAGATTAAGTTGATGCCTCAACTACTAACCAACTCAGAACAATAGATTTGATATGTCCATTGCATTAGACACTAAGGATATTGCTCAAACACAAATTTATGTCCCACTCCAGAGAAAAGCAAGATGAAACCTCCTGAAATAGATGGTGTCATACTTCTTCATTTTGATTTCCAAAGCACAAATTCAATAAAAAGTGAAGCCTGATTTATAAATATTCTGAAAAGTTGTGTCACATGTTTTCCAAGTCTGCCTGCTGTCGGCAAACATATCCATGGTTGCATGCAGCCAGAAGACATAAATTTCCAGCCAGGCAAGAGCAGCCAGCACAAGGACAGGCTGGGATTGAAACTCCACTTACCCATAACAGACTAGAGTACAGTTTCATGAACATGATTGAAAGGCACACTTCATCTTTCAATAACCAAACTATACCAAAATTCTATTAATTTTTTTATTGACTCACATTATTCCCTGTTATTTGAAAAGCCTATCTATTATTACTTCCAAGACTCCTTCTAAGCTTCACTGTAAAATTCAGTTCCATCCATTGTTAGCTGATAACCACATAAATCCTGCTGAATTCTCCTTTTTGTCACAAATTGGCACAGATGTTGTGTGATTATAATGGCAGCCTGAATGCACCTCCACATCTGTGCCAATTCAGATCTTCTCAGTCGAGGCAGCTGTTGATTCAAAATTTGAATCTCCAGGTTAAGAAATAGAAAATAAACATATTCTCACTAATGAGCAACATAGAAGTTGTATAGACAACAGGGTGAAAGGGAAAATGAGATCAGCTGCAATTGCATAGTCTGGGAAATTTGGGGGAGAGGAAGAGGGCATGAAGTTTCAAACCTCTCCTCTCCTACTTGGGTTGCTTCAGTAAGATACTGAGCTCTGCTTTCACCAGTAGCAAGGCTTTCACAAGAAGGGAAATACATATATTAGTTGCACTAAGCAAATCTTCTGTTGGGTCTTTGATCACTTTAATGAACCATTTTGGATATTTTTTTGTAAACTAGTTATCATGATGACTAGTTCAAACTCCCCTCCTATTTTTATGCTGGTCAGCTTTCAAAGAGAAGTCCTTGAACATTTCTGGCTCAAGCTGATTTTGGAGTATTTATGTTTGCAGTCTTAATCAGCTTCAGTTTTATTGACATCATTGGTAACTTATGGAAACTGTTAACATATGTTTCGAGATATGATCATGTCCTATTCCAGTTGATGCTCTATGAGAATTGATCAGATGGAAGAATGGGGAAAATTTGATTTGTACAAGTGTCATGAAGCGACATCCAGCTCACACTGTAGGCAAGTATGAGGCACTGTTGTGCAATTTGCATTAGCCTCATGCCTTAAGTAATAATGACCTTTTTCTATAAAATACTGCACCCTCACTGGGGTACTGAAGTTCATGGATATCAAAGGAAGCAGCACATGTTCTAATTCAGGATAGTGTGGAACTTGGAGGTGATGACAGTCTCCCTTCAAATCATAGAACTGCAGAACAATTTCAGCAAGGAAACAGGCCTCTCAGCCTATTGAGATTGCACCAGTTATCTGCAATGTTTGACCACGTTTGACAGGGCCCTTAATCACATTTCATCTGTTTCCTGCATCTCTGCTGTCACCGTTCACTCCTGGACAGAGCAAGGACAGATTTCCAAGCGCTCACCTTCCACCCACCAGCTTTCTCATTCAACAGGATTTCCTCTGCAATTTCTCATAACTCCAGCAGGATTTGTTCCCCAGGCATGTCTTTCCCTCCCCTTGCCTTTCAGCATTTTGAAGGGCCCTACTCACAGCTCTGTGGTTTGGTCTTCTGTCCCCACTAACCATTCCCTTTCTTGCGACATTTTCCCCTGCCACTGCAGGAAATGCAGCATTTGTCTTTCACATCTTCCCTTCCCACCATCCAGGGAACCAACCAATCTTTCCAGCTGATGCAGCAATTCACTTGCATTTCTTCCAATATAGCGCACTACATTCAGCATTCACAATGTGGTCTCCTCTGCACTGGAGAAACCAAACATAGCTTGGATGATTGCTTTGCAGAGCACCTGTCTGACCTCCAGCTTCCTGCTGCCCACCACCTTAATTCGCTGTGCCACTCCCTCTCTGGCCTATATGTCCACAGCTGCCCGTTCAAAGCCCAACACAAGCTTGAAGAACGGAGCCTCATCTTCCATCTGGGCACTTTGCAGCCTTTCAGACACAATATCAAATATCAAATTCCAAACTTCCAGCAAATTGCTTTCCTTGTTTGCATCAGAACTGGTCGTTTCTGCTGTAAGTCATCCTTCTGTGATATTAGCTCAGTTTTTCTCTCTCCATTAACTCAGTCTATCCTCCACAGCCCTGCAATTTACAACCTTTTACTATCCTTTGTTTATATTCTTCCTCCACCACAGACCACTGACCATATGATCTCTGCAACTTATCTTTATGATTAC
>JARFYF010000094.1:97790413-97807927 GCA_030265395.1 Rhina ancylostomus
GGGGATGAGTTGGGAATGGTTCTGCTAAAGACTTAATAGCGAGTGTAAGATCCTGTTAATGATACGGTATATAACCCAAGACTATTTATACCATTGCCGAAACTAATTAGTTTAACTACTAGTTAGAGGTAGGTTCAGGTGATAAGATCCTCAGTCTATAAATCTGTCCTGGTATCTAAACGTAAAGCACTGTAATTTTATGTGAGTCTTAGATCCATCCTTATACATTAAATGGGGATCCGCGTCTCCAGGTGCTTTAGCCTCTGTGTACAATGTTTATCGGCAAACTAATTTAAATAACTGACTTCATGGTTGCTGCGAGTTTCCAAACATAATATTCTCCCACAGAACGACTTCCATAAGTGTGATGTTGTTCCTGTTGGCCGTTCCTGCCGGTTCTGTGCATTGCCCTTGCATTACTGAGCTTCACCTATTAATTGGTCTGTGGTAATTATTGAAGAAGTAATCATATTCAATACGCATATGAATGCAATATTTCTAACAAAAGCCATCGATGTTTTGGGATGAACGTTATGGCCGGTTATTTCAATAGAGAAAAAAAAATCACTGCAGCTCCTCCCCCTCCAATACCATAACTGCCCCAACAAATTACTTTAACTTTAACTTTTCCCTCTTATGGTTGCAGGAAGTTCTACGTTTAGAGTTAGCGTTTTGTGGCCATCCATTCCTGGGACTTGCGGTTTGCTTTTGCCGGGGAATAGTTTCAAGCATACAATGAATACGGTTTGATCCCCAATTTTTTCGTTGGGCAAATATTTGGCTTAAAATACAAAGTACACCTTAAATTGTAACACGGAGAAGAGCTGATGCGTTGCATTAGAATCGCGTAAAGGATGATGGACAAATTGATTCTTTATTCCAGCATGAAAGTAAACACAATCTTAAATGTATTTACTAAATGCGTCTCTAGTCACTTGACGTGGACAGTTTACTCTCTTTTGAAAATTAGACATTTTAAACAGCTTCTTTTGTTTTGTATGCCAATGAATAAATGAACTGATTTTCTTCATACAAGACAATTATTCCATATCCGCCTCACGCTGCGACGATGTGATGGAGACAGCTTTATTATAAACAAGGTTTGTTTGTTTTTTTTTATTGGTGAACCTTTTTGGAAAACGCTTCCTTTACAACAACACCACGATTTCCAACCTTATCGTTGACTTTTTCCTTCAATAAAGTTACACATTCAACTTGACGACGTCGACACTTTTATTCATTTTGCAGAAGTTCACCTCTAATAAGCGGAACAAATGTGTTGACATTTTGGATTGAATGGAACCAATAATTTGCGCCTCTTTAAAATCTCTGACTTTGGTGGAATTGAGTTTTCATGACGGGCTGCCCTTTGCCTTCGTGAACACGGATTTCCAGAACAATAGACTAAAGTCTTTACTTTTTTTGTTTTAATTTTGTTTTAAAAAAAGCAGTCTCATACGGAGACGTTTAAACAAAGATGAAAGAGACCGAAGCGCCACCAACTATTCCTTTTCTTTCCTGTTCACATCTCATTCCCCAAATAGCCTTATGAGTCCTTGAGGTCTTTTGCTGAAATTCCCCGCCGCTTTCACAATAAATTGAATCAGTTAGGAGGTTTATGGGAAAATCGGTCGTGTGCCATCAAAAGGGAAGTTATTAACTTACGATGGTGAAATATACCTATCCGGACTTTGGGTCATTGGCGCAAAAGGAAATTTGCAAGCTTTTGCCCATATTTTAGAAAATGGCAGATTCCTCTTCCATAGATAGTTCATTTACCAATTTTCCTTTAAATGTTCTAAATATTACTAAGAATTTTCCATTATTTTAATAGGAAATGATAAGCAAATTAGTGTTATATTATTTTGTTTTAAAAGCACGTGCTTCCTGGGTCGTTCTTAGTTTTCGAGGGAGTAGGTGCGGATGCAGAGAAACTGTTCTTTCCTACTTGTGACAAAGATGTGGAATTTCTCCGTGTAAGAGTTGGGTGGGGCTTGTTCGTCTCCAGTAACGATGTGCTACATTAATAGTGCGTAGAGTACCGGCTATTTAGTGGAATTGCATTGATAGGATTTAACTACTGGAAATAAAAATATGCCATCCCAGGCAACCCTGCCTAATGGGAAAATTACGAGCGCAAAATGTTTTCATCAGGATCGAAATCAGAACATTTCCACTACCGAAAGGTTTACGCAACGCTTTATTATTGCGGTTAGTTATAGATGTAGATTACGTACACGTCGGAATCTACTCAGGCTAACTTCCTTTCAAGTCATTTGTATTGATTTTGTTAGCGAGTGCTTTAATTAACGCCACTTATTGCAATTTCCTGCTTCACACTTACGCAAGTGCAGAAGTTAGAAGGGAGAAGCCACCGCCTGAGACCTCAGAGAAGGTCCATCAGCGGTAAAGCTAATTACAGCTCAACTGACCGATCAACAGCCGCTCACAAGCTGGCGCGAACCTGCGATTTAATCAGATGTATGTGCCCTGGTTGTGATATGCTTTGAGAACCATAAGTTGCCGCGTGCCCCCACAATCTTAAAAGTAACTCCGGTCCATTATAATCACACGTTCTCCAAATGGGGGAAAAACACATAAGCATCCATTGATATCACTCCGGAAGAAAGCTTTCATAATACCTGACATGTTGTGAAGAACAGAAAAAAAGATATCTCGGTAATACAAGGGGTCTTTCCTACCTCATGTTGCTGCACAGAGACAATGCAAAGACTTTTTCTAAATATATAATGTTGGTCACTCTTATCTAACACTGCTTATGCCAGCCATCATATACATCCATCACTTATATTAATAATTTGTTGTAAAAATGTAAATTAGAGGGAAATTTACTTACCCTTAATAATTAGGTGCAGGTTACTTTGCCAATCATTTTTAGGAGAGTATTTGGGACTAATTCATCCAGGCGGTCACTACCACCTTGTCTTTTTTCCAGACTTGTGTCCTCTGTCTTCCTAGACTTGATTTAAAAAAAAACTTTTTTTGTGGGGTGGGGTGGGGGGTAGGGATGATATTCTGTATTAAACTGTTTCCCTGTGAACAGGTCTTTATAACTCAGTGACCCTGATCCTCTCAGCGCCACCTGTGTAGTTTCTGTACATGCATTGCGACTTGTTACCGAGGCCAGTGGAAAAAAAGTTGTCCTTACAATGGCTTCAAAGAGAACCAAATCACTATTTTCCCCCATTATTTATCTAAAAGTCAGATACTGTATACCCTCAGTTAACATATGACTATGAAGCATATATGAAAAACAAGACAGTTCCCAAAGAGATTTCTCGTTATTCATTTGTGAAGTCCCAAAAGCGACACAAAGGGTATCAGCTGCGTTATGAAAAATGGCCTAAGCTGAGAGAATGTCACAGTGGTCGCCTTATTATTTTGGCCCTTTAAAAATCTCAGGGAAACTTCGCTTCTGATGAATTATTTTTTTAAGAGACCGGTAAAGATTTTAAGCTGCAGCCTATAGCATAGGCGAGAGATGAAAAGATGTTGTCAGCCGAAAAACAACCAGATGGTCATATCTGTAGTAAATCTCTGCCCTTCCAAGGTAAACAGGCCCGACAGCTGCTTTGGAATTGGATAATCTGAAAGGACGGAAAATAAGTTTCCAACGTCAGAGTTATCAAGTCATCTTGGAAACTCATTTTATTTTAGTTCCATGGGTCACGTTTTGATAACATTGCATTTGTTCTTTTTCATATTGAAATAATCAAACACGATTTAATCAATCAATTGCAGATAAAGTCTCTTAGTTTGGGAGATTGGAATTAACTTAAAATAATATCGTTTCCTATTAAGATGAAATTTACAAAATTGGCTTATCGAATAGCAACAATTTCAAATATTATTAACATCGTCTTCGCAAAACTGTATTTCACATGTATGATATCTAATGAAAGTTAACCCTAAGCCTCCCATTCTATAAAATAACAATCCATCAGAAGTGGTCAAAGTTTGTTTCAATAGTGTCTCCTTATAATTTAAATGACTCACAGTGTGACTTAAAAAAAAATCCAGATTCATTTCCATAACCTCAAAGAAATGTCATCTGTTTCAAATAAAACTCTGCAAATGCCATCAGCGTATACTGACAACTGTTTTCTGCATCTTTTCCCGTTGTGTTTGTACCCCGTTTCCTATCTTTATAATAAGGAGGTTCACTTTGCACCTAAAACTTCAGCGAAACTATTTCTCCGAAACACCATAGCCAAATCGGTACAAAATAATCAACAAATGACAAAAATCACAAACACACTTGCAAGTGGATGCAAGAAAATGCAAACAAAACTTTCTATAGATCCATCCAATATAGAATACTAATACATAACGATTAGGTTCACATTTATGAGCAACGTGAAATTATTCTTATAAAGGCATAAAATTAAAGATTAGACTTTGGGTCTTATAACCTTATAGTTGTCCAAGGCTTTTGGGAAACGTGCTACATTTTAAAGTTGTTATAAATGCTGGCATCAGTAAGCTGATCTCAACTGGCAGATTGAAGTTATACTGTCAGTTCCCAATAGATGTAGTTTCACTGAGCACTACCCGCTGCATGTATATGCAGAGAAACAAAGAAGCTGAAAACGAATGTTAGATTCAAGTTGACAAAACATCCACCGTAATAACGTTTGAACAAATATAGAAGTTTCATAACCCACGTGCCATCCAGCCGGAGTTATACTGCACTCCGCTGGGAAGCCAAAGGCCTCCTATAGGGGTCCTCGTATTTTCCTGCTCTGGTACCTTGAACACTGGAATCCAAAGTTCCAACAACACTTTAACCAAGGATGCAAACCTAAAATTGTTCAACGCCGAGGCAGAGTCAATGACACATCTGTATCCTAGAATGGGATCAGTTAATTGAAATAAAAATTCTACCCCGATCAGTGGGTCAGTTTCTGCCAAGTGGATCATTTCACATCGCAGCACCAGTTAATTCGATACTGTTTTATCTGAAGTGTTTGTGCAAGATAAATCGTATACTGTCACCTACTGTATAACAACGTTACTTAACTTCTATTACTCAAACCACCGAAATCAATATCTTAAATATTAGAATCTTACAAATAAACAGGCAAAAACCGCGAACAGAGTACCTTTTATTGTGAATTCCTGATTTATGTAACTTGAATAAAAATATAAATAACATATTACAGGGGTTAACGCGAAGCCGTTTTATTTCATTTGATTAAAGCATCTTTATATTTTCCTCTATATTTTGACCGGAAAGGTAATGGACTGCTTAGTGTTGAAAACAATATTTGCGCTTCTTCCCTATTGTGCCTTCCGGACAGAAATATAATAATGAAATAGATTCAAATTGAATCCGATGTTTGGACGGAGTATAATATCTAAAATAGCAATGTGTTGCACGCATATAGGAAGCGACGGTTAAACGTCAGGTGGTTCCGTGGGCAAGTTGTCGATTACCTTGAACTTGAACAGTGGGAGAACGGTTATAATACAAAACGTGTACTGACAAGATCTTGCTAAGGGTATTTCTCCTTTCCACTGCGCACTCTGATTAAATATATTAGCTCTTTCACACAGTTACCTCTAAATGCATTTGAAAGTAACAAGCTGTTTCGAAATCAACTCAACTATTTGGAAAAAATCCGATGAATGTCAAGTGCATACAGATGTCATTAAACCGCGAATGCCACACATTTACCACTTGTCACCAGCTAGTTAATGTTAATTTTATAATTTCATATGGGTGGAGTCGTCGGGATTAAATAGCCTTCCAAACCCGGTAAAGTTGCTGCAGGAAGCTGTAGTGTCACCGCTTAAACCCATCGCACCTGAGAAATATAGTGATTATTCATTTGAATTCTGATCGGAAATGGACTTCGATTTAACCCTTTCCAATCTATTTGTTTAAAACGACATAGTTAAAGTTTCATTAATCATTACGTTAATCAATTGAGTTGTTTCACCTCACCCCTCTCCCCCGCCCCCAAAAGGCGGGAAGTGCACTCTGTGTATACCTGCTCCCATATAAGTAACACAAATACATGAGCATGGTGCATTGATTAATTGAAATCGGAATACGGGTAATAAAGACATAGTATTTTTCTCCTTATTTGTACGCGGTTATTATACGACATTGGACGATAATGAACAGCATTAGTTGATTGGGATCAAAGAGACGTCGACCCCTGCATAAAGTTACAAAGGGTTTTATTCACATATTATCTTATATGACACAAGTGTCGACAGAGGGAGCCACATCTAGCTCAGATGCTTGAAGATATTTTGCTGTTTTTCATGCAGACTAAAAGTTTAGTATTTGACAGAGTGAGAGCAAGATGACATTAAGAAATAAAATGAACAGATTGGCTTTACAATGCAGGTATGGATGTGGCTGCTCTTATACATCCTGACACGATTGTCAGCTGTGAACAACTTAGGTCTCCACAGTCAACATTTTCGCCCGCATTCTGTCACGCACATTAATTGCCCCATAAATTAAGATATAGTGTGCATAATATAAAGTAACAATATGCTTATATTCCACGTGCATGACTTAATTAAGCTATTTGCAGCCTGATGCTGCAAGTCAACGGGTGTGCAAGTGGATTAACAATATACTGTCCTCATATTCTCAGGATGGTGCATAATTACTTTACTGGCGGCACATATCAATTTTTGATGATTACAGAACACATGCTCCCTTTACCAACATGCACTTTAACAATTCTCCTCTGTGTATTAAAAGTAATTTCTTGTTTGGGAATAAATAGCAGACTCTAAAAACAAACGGTCAATGCAAATTGAAATTCAAAATGCAATGCACAAAACTCGTGCGATTTTGCATTCATCAAGAGTTTAATTTACATTCCAGTTACTTTATGCTACTTGGTACACTTTTATATTAATCTGAAAGAGACAAGGTCCATACATCTGAGAGATTTAAACTCGCAATTTCACTCCCCACAAACCTTTGGGGCGGTCAAAAATACTCAGGAAGGTTCGGCTGATGCAGGTAACTACATTGACATGAAGTATATTCTCACATGATATCGTGATTTATTTAGTACAGAAGGAGATTAATAATTTAATGGGGACGCTTACTTTTTCTTCTTTCCAACTGGATCGCAAGAGGGGGCAATTAAATTAAGAGAATGCCTGGGTTCAAGTAGTCACCAATGATATCCCATGTGGACCTTGCGCATGGAGGTTTGATCAGAGTCTGTTCGAGTAGTCACATTACAGAGTACTTGTTTTACCACATGTTCATGAAATTTGTAAAATAAGCAATCGAATTATACTACTTGATTGCATTAGCTTCCAACCCAGTTCTTTATATCTTCGAGTCTTTGTTGCGAGGCAACCCACCAAAACTGGTTACTGAAATTGAATTACTCATAAAAAATGATTGACATTGCCTAGTATTTAATTTTAATATTCCTAGATTGCAAAGGAAAGTATGATGACCTGTCTTATTCGCAATCAAAGCGAAGAAGTATTAAAAGATCATAACATTTCTAAAAATGGGGCATTTGAAAAGACGATTTGCAAAACAGTGTTTCAAGACTTCTGGGTGTTTGTACTTTGTTCTTCTGATTAATAGAAGTCTGGTGTATTGCTCTTGTCTTCATAGATGTCATGCGGGGAAGAGCTCTATATTCCAACTATACAGCATGAATTTTGAGATTAAATTGAGATGAAGGGGGAAATAGTGCATATAGTGCCGCAGCTGGTATATCAAATGAATTCTAATCTAATGTTTTCGAAGACATTTGGAGCTCTCGCATTCGCTTTTGTACATTTTAGAGTGGGAAGGCGTGCGTGTTTTTTGTACCTGTAGCAGGTGACATTGACGCAGAGACATCTGAGTGACAGCGGGAGTGAAGAGAAAATCTAATAAAGCCTAATAAGCCGTGATAGCCTAGATGTCATTAAACCTGCAAATAGACGCTTGAAAATCAGAAAAAGGTAAATGTCTTCATTAGTCGGATCTCCAAAGACCCCACAACATTTCATTAATTTATAATTTATGATTGTTTGACAAATATTGGAAAGTATGTAAATATGGGAGACATAATGTCTTTTCTGCGGGAGACCACACAATGACCCAATGGTATGATGTCTCGTAAAGTGCGCAAAGATGAATTTATATATCGAGGACAATAGTTTCACTTTGCACAACATTTTGCGCAACTGACGTGTGAAATAGTGGAGATAAAAGAACGTGAAATATTTTATGAAAGGAAAAAGCTATCCATCTCTTGTCACATCTTGGGTAAGGTGAGGAGAAATGTGCAAGTATTATTTCGACCTCTTTACATCACACCTGTCTCCACCATGCACCGCGCTTTGCTCCCTTCGAATCTGCTCCAATATCGCTCAGTGTATGTCTACGATACTGGAAATCAACTCTCATGACTAACACTCCATATGCAGAGGCCCCAATATATTTCGCATCCTCGTCATTTGGTCTTAAAATCCTACTTAGAAATGATTTTTTTTCAAATCCATTCCGTATAATTTTGATCGAGTTGCATTGCGCAAGAAATTCTTTAGAGCAGATGGTACAATTTTGCTTACCTGCACGCACATTTTTTTCAATCTACTCATATAAAGGTTTAACAATGAAATATGAATAAACTGCATTAAACCAGAAAAGATTAATTACGAAATTAATAATCGTTGGAAAATTAACGTGACATGATACGTCTTTGTATACAACCCAATGTATTTCGAATATGATATCCAGAAATTAGATTTGGATATTTGGGTAATCGATCGGTTAGATAATAAATTAAAACCATTTTAGTTTATTTCTGATCTGTATCCATAATATTCACTTTTAAGAATTGGTAAAGAGAATTATTGAAAGCGAGGGTCATTTGTAAAATATCCATTAGTATGAATTGCACCAGGCGTATTTTAAATTTTCTTTTTTGTTATTTCTCAATTGCTGTGGATTGAATAAACCGTATTTATTTCAGTAGAGGTCATCCCATCTACCAAACCAATATTGTCGTAATACCTTGCTGCCATCACCTGCCGTGGGTTAATTATGCCGTTCAACGAATTAAATCTGCATCTTTATAGTGTTATCGTAGAAGTTATCTGGAGTTATCATCTCCACAAAACCTACTTACCTGCAAAGTTCTGGTATGGTATAATTCGGAATTACAAGAGCGAATTAGTGAGCAGAAAGTTTTGATTCAATAACAATTTCGCAGCGTCCTTAACGAATATAAACGAATTATTTCGTTACCTTTTTCAAACATTTGTAACAAAACTTTGGCTATATGTTTAAACCTTTGTATTTTTTTTCTGAACAAAACTTTAGAGTTTTTCTAAGCAAAGCTGCGGGAAGCAATTTACGTCATAAATTGAAAATTCCCATTAGTACATCTAAAGGTGTAGCCCCTCACGGCTGCCTCTGACAAACACAGTTGAGGAGGAAGTTACCTCATTGAGTATTCTCGTGAATATTTCAATGTTCCTGTTGTTAAAAGTTACACCATGGCGAACTAAAAGAGAAGACTTCCCACTGGGAGTGTTATAGCCATCTCCCTTGTTCACCAGACATATTAAATTTGATACTTCAAGAAAATACCTACTTGACACACTATTGAAAACCGATTTATGGAACAACAATATGAAACATTTTACTACTGATCTTGAAATTGTCGAATCTGGCCAATGCTTATCATCTGTAACACCTGGTCTAAAGTGTTGCTATTATAAACGATTCATTAGAAACCAAGTGTAACCCTGACTTCTTTCGAATGTATTTTTTGAATAGATCAAGCACACTGTACTTTGTGGGCGGGGCTCTGAAAGAGAGGAGATTATGAGCGGTTAATCCTTTCTCTGAGGTCCATCTTTGTTTGACGAAAGGCTATAACATTCTGAAACAAAAACAGTTGTTTTAACTATTTATCTCAAAAGTATGGCGATGTAACGATTTTGGCCAGAGGAGGAAGAAGGTCAATTCAAGATGCAGAAGGAACAGAATCCTCTTGCATTTAAACAGCAGGGTGGTGGCCCCTTGGAGTGTCCCTGCGTTTGTTAACACGTATAGTGTTACACTCAATTCATGATACCGTTTTGTGTTTTACTTATAAGGAATGTAAAATACACTTTTATAAGTGTAATCCATACTCGCGTATGATGTATAGAGGGAAAGGCCATCAGAATTAAGACTTAATCTATCTTAATATTAATTTAGTAAGTGAGTTATTAGCAGAAACGTTTTTTGCAGTACCTTCTTCATTTTAAGTCAAAGGTGCGAATCATAGTGTATTAAATACTTGTTATCAATTCTGGCAATATACATTTAGTTTTGTATCTTCATTGGATCCCGGAGTTGCCTGTTTCTATTCTTTCCCAGAGTATACTGGGATACTTCGGCTTGTGTGAAACTTCTTGTAACACAGCCACTTTGGATTGTGCTGTTACATCTTATAGTACAAAGTGCAGATTCTCCCTGACTTCCTCGACAGCATTGGCTTCACCGCTTGCGTGTAATTGGTTCAACACCGTTAAGGCAATTCGCCTGTTTCAATCCCCGGTCCATTTTTCATTCGCTTTCTTGAACTACAGTTTACTTGATTTCCTCAACTCGGTTACATTTTGCTTGGTGAATCTGAAATCATTGAAACAAAATGGAGGTTGAAATAGATTATATTGGATTATGGTGCGTCAGTGTATGCTACCAGTCTACTTCTTTAAAAAATCCAATTTATCCAGAATTTATCTGTTACCCGTATTTGTTGTTTTATGTATAAAACAGAGCCCTGAATGTTTTCGTCTTAATTACCAAGCAAGTGTGACATGGAAATTCTTGTATAGCAACATTGTGTTCATAAAACAGAAAAGCCGAGGGACACTTTTGTTTGTGCTGGGACAGAGTGGCACTCGTTTTGTTTTTGACGGTAGGGTTTTGATGACTTATAGTACGTACATAAAACAAACTTTCCTGCAGTGTTAGTTTCTTCTCTGATCGTCATGCTTCCTTCGAGACTGCCAGATGATTTTAAAAGACAAAAAAATGATAAATAGTGTCGAAGAACTAATCGCTGGAGGGCGCGTTTACCAATTCATAATCATTTGTTCTTGGTGATGTATGACCCTTTCTCTTAAAACTGAAAAGCTTCCATTTGAAGGTGTAAATAGCTTTTTTCTTCAGTAAACCTTGCTGCATTAGGCGTGATTGATCTGATGTACAATTTGTCCCAGAGTGCCATTTTAGAGAGAGAACACAGGTTTAGGAGATTAACAGGCAGCCCTGTTACATATTAATGAAGTCGAGAAATACATTGACGTGCAGCTAATTTAGTTAGTTGTTTCCACTGCATTCGCCCTTATTTGGGTTGTGATAGACCCCCGCGGTCGTTGCACACAGAACTGAGAAAGTAGGTTGCGATATCTTTCCAGAGACTACTGAACACCTGATGCAAAAAAAAAGAACCCACAAATGTTGACCAGCTCTATAGGGTTATTTCCTGGTTAACATACCAGAGACCCAAAATTATTATAGGAGAGTTGAGACCAAAGGCAAAATAAATAACCAAAAAAGAGCACGTTAATATGGTAAATTATCAATCATATATATTTGTACCCTGGTGGTTCTTTAAAAAAAATAAACATTTATAATGTTAGTTGTTTTTCAGTAGATTACATCATAGATTGTTTGCATGATTTAGAATATGACTTTTGTTACATTCCAGTGGTCTAGATTCTGACCTCGAGGAGCCCCGGGTCACTCAGCTTGCTACCTTTGCAGTTTAGTTCCAGGGCACTCCATTAGAGTTTATCCTGCAGGGATTTTCACAGCCACCCCTTCAAGAAAAACAAACTTCCTGAAATACACTTGGTGGATTACTAGTTTGATTATAAAAAAGAATTGCACTGGCGCAAAAAAAATCCCCTGTAGATATATTGACATGAAATTGAATCCACTGAAATAGATTGATCGTGATCTGTGTTGAAATCAAACATGTAGCAACCCCTTTAGTTTGTAATTTTGCATCTCCCTCTGTGTAGCGCACAATAAAATGTCAGATCTCGACAATGGTACTGGGAAAACATTATTGCGGACGGTTTTTGCAAACGATTGGGTATTTGCTGAGAAGTTTAAAGAAACGAGGAATTGGCCAAATATGTTTAATTTATTAATATCTTTCCTTCTGGATTCGGGAAAGCACCCTTAGCCGTTCAATTTTAAAATAAACTGTCCAGTACTGCTGTGCGAAATCTGTTGTATACCCTTAATCCTTTGTGTGTACAGTTAAAGGATTTCTGTAACCCTCTCCTTTTAATCGGCGCGATTAATTAAACAGAAGGAGATTGGCCAGATCTGACAAAATCAATGTTTGTGAAAATGTCTGCAACCTATTTGTGGAAAAAAAAGTTCTCCTACTCAAGCTGTCCGCCACTGGCACTCCATGTTATGTTCGTTTAAACACCATTTTTTAATCGTAGCGTATAAAGACCTTTATTGTATTCTGCAACCTTGCAAAACTATGAATGGCTTAAAATATTTCCCAAGAAATATTGTTTTTTTTTCTTCTGCTGATTTTTGCTCCTTTAAAATGTTTTGGAAAGTGTTTTTTTTTAAATTTGGAAACGTTGTTACAAAGGAAAGGACAAATTAGAAGAAATTTTCTGTGATCAAAGGAAGAACAGAAAAGCAAGTATGGGCATTCAGGACGCTTGACTTATTCAGACAACTGCTTTGGAACAGAAGGGCAACAAGCGTGTCTTATATTCAAAAGACCGATCTATTCATAGTGCAGGTGCGAAATAGTGTGGCACATTCTGCCACATTATGTAAAGGTTGTTAGAGATTAGTGTTCAGACTTAATAACTAAGGCGCTTGATTTACATTGTCGAAAGCCTCTTCATCCGTGAAAGCAAAATAATTTAACGCGTGATCATTTGGAGTGCGGCTGATATCCTAATACATTTATTGTGTTCGAAAACTAGTGGAGTACTTTGCATTGCTTCTTTAGAAACCTATCATTTACACCCACTGCACTAATCTTAAGATTGGGCATTGACTCTGTGTGTGTGTGTGTGTGTGTGTGTGTGTGTGTGTGTGTGTGTCTGTGTCTGTGTGTCTGTCTGTCTTTCTGTCTGTCTCTCTCTCTCTCTCTCTCCCTCCCTGTCTCTCCCCCTCTCCCTGTCTGTGTGTTTAGTGGGGGTGGGGTGGTTCTCGCGTGCGCGTGTAAGAGAAGGGGGAGAAGGAGGAAGGAAACTGAAGGGAGTGGTCAGACTGGAAAAGAGGTAAGTGGCACTAATGGAAAGGAAAAAGGAATGTTGAAACAAATGAGTGATTGCAAAAGCCAGTCAAGTTTGTTAAAAGAAAAAATCAAGATAAATAAGGGGATAAATCCTACTTAGACAGTCATTTGTGGATCGGCTGGTTATATTAGTTGGCCATTTCTTGCATTTGTTTCCAATATTATTGGGGGAAGTATAGATCGGCTCATTCTTGTTATTTTAGTCACGTGACCATGTAGACACCACAGCTTGCTCACAAGCATTTTGGGGGCATTATTACTAATCATTCAAATTGTACGTTAATAATTTAAATCGTTACTCACACGTGGACATATAACAGTATACATAATATTAGATCTATCATAAACACACAAACATATGTGCAAATAAATACAAGCAACTGTAACTAGTTTGAACGGAATGTAAGAACGATATTGTTATTATTACATTGAAAACTGTTCCAAGCAAAAACCAAAGTAACCTGAAAGATAAACATCCTAAGTATAAAAGGAAAATGTATATCGTTCATTATAATTTTATGGATTGAAATTTTCATCGTGATTCATTATTTCTCCAATTTTCATTGATCTCAGGTATGTGTGATGTGTAGCGCAACTGAACTATACCTGGTGGTCACCTCAAAATTTTCAAGATATGAACAATTCACTGACAGGAGGTAATATTTAAAGCCAATTTTGATAGTGGAGATTGGTGCTTGCGGAAGTTTGGCATCCATATTTTTAGCGAGTGAAAAAAAGACAACGTATAACTTTTATTTTAGCAATTATGCTGAACTTTGCCTGAGGTGAGCTACACACAGCAGACTGTAGTTTTCGACATCTAGACTTGCGGTACACTGTAGGGGGTTGTACAGTTTCTGTGCATTGACAGTAGACTGCAAGTTCCGTTTGTCATTGGACTAGACACGACTAAGTTATGCTGAATCTAGAAGAGATACAATTTACTAAAAAGTAGTCTCCCTAACATATAAGCCGTGAGTTAAATCTTAAAGATTGTTTCCACATAAAAGGTCGTAAGTCAGTCCATTGCCGTCTGACCCTTGAGTTCCTTGTTAAAAGCATTATTCACACAGCCTCTAACAAAACCTCCTCAGCTTTCACGGAAATGTTTTTATTATTCTATTTTCTTACATGATTCGTTAATTAAGAAAGCTGAATGATTAGAATAGCACCTGCGTGTTGTCAGGACGATTTCTGCATACTAATCTGTACATCTTTATATCTAGTAATTATAACATAAAATAAGACATTGAATAGAACGCAAAGATTTTTTTCTAAGGCTTCTACTAATCCCCTATTAAAGGAGTCTTGTTAAATAATTCAGGACAGTTTCCGGAAGTGGGATTACCGACTCCATTATTTTTCAATGAAATGATATTTCACACTCAAATGAACCTCTGTATTTCTATAACAGCCTCTGAAAGGTCAGCTTCTATTTTCCAGAAATTAGAAATCTAAAGGGGAGCTTGATTCTTTTATGAACACAGGATGACAATAATCTCCTTACCCACAGCCGTAATTAAAAATGCAATGAAGAAACTAGGCTTTTTTTCCCCCTAATGTGGAATTTCACTATTTGACTGCATGTCGCCAAATATAAATGTGAACTTTCTTACCAGGCCACTGAACATACGACTGTTTTATTTCAGTTTCCCGATCTTTTTTTCTTAACACTACTGCTTTGATAAGTTTATGTGTGAATATTTTCTGTATCAAAATCTCAATAGCATGTTTTATGCAGATAGAAGTGAAAGCCTGAATCTCTTGGCAAATACATTATTTTGTCGAAAGAATGCAAGCAAGAGAAAAGTCAAAACGGCAATTTAACTTTCTATGATTTCGAGTCCGAAATTATTAGAGTTATACTGCAGTTGCTTCGTTTTCAACCAGCATGTTCATAATATGTTCTGCCAGTTCTCAAATACGTCATACAATTTGTTTACGTGTAATGTCAGACAGAGAAATACACCCATATGAGTATGCACCAGAAATATTGGCAAATTTAAATGTTATTGTTCATTTCTCCTCATATATTTAAATATGGAATTGCGCTACTGTTGCACCAAAAATCATATTGAGATATACTAATGATTAAGACATGCCTTACAAACACCAGGCTGGCTGTATTTATCATTTTTGGAAAGCTGATGTTTGCAAGCTTGATTGATTTATGTGGAACAGCACCAGATGCATGAGGAACACTGGAGCACTGCATGTTATTAATCTAAACTTTGGGAAATGAACATCACCATATGCATATCACCAAACTTCGCATTACCTGAACGACAGTTGTCGCTCACTACCCCGAATAAGGGTTTCAGGGTTATTTAGAGAAATACCAAGTTTGCCAGAAACCAACATTTGCCAAAAAAGTTATTACAATTAGAACAACACACTTGACGGCCATAATTTTGTACCTATTTATTGAAAGCTTACAAAACATATACCATATAATACAAGTGATGTATGTTTCAGCTATGTAATGTTAACATTAATTGACTATATTTTGATTCTCTATGTTTAGGGTTAAATGTCGCGTTTGAATGCAAAGGGGATTTTCCAAAAAAACATATTAATAAGAGCATGTAATTTTCATAATTGAATGTACAAAATTGTTAAAAGTTTCCAGTGGCATTGAATGAACCTTTAAGAAGTCGTCAGTCATCCAAACTTGCATATCTAGGCATCATTTCTACACAGTTATTGATGCTAAAGCAAAAAAAAACCCGCAAAAATATTTGTGTCTTCGTTTGATTTTATAGAAAAAGCGAAAACAGCAAAGGGGATATTTATCGAGAGTATTTAAATGAAAGCTATCTTTCTTGTGGTTGATTTATTACAATTTATATCATGTCTTCAACAAACTGTTTGTGCATCACAAGCCAAATGCAAACGTTAGCTATCTTAGGTTATACGGTGCAATTTCACAATTGCCCCTCTGCAATATAAATCCTGGCGAACGTGGTTTCAGGATCCGTTTCGGTAGGATTTTAAAAATAAGATTAGAAATATAACATTTCAACGGGTGTGATTTTAGCTGAGCTGCTAAACGCCATCAAGATTAGTTAGAATAATTATTATCATGTACATCGAAATTCACGAATACATATGCCAAATTTGTGCGACAGTCTGTATAGAATCATCCTATTTCAACAACATGCATCCTTTATTTGGATTGCTTAATATTTATAAATATCCTTATAATTACATCAACGCTATAAACTGTGTTTTGCCGCTTGGATATTTTATTGAGAGTATGTACATGTGATTATTTAAGTACTCAGAGTCAAGATTATAAACTTATAATGGTTAAGGAGCATTCTATTATGAATATGATATCTTAAAACTTGTTCCACAGAAGGACCAATAGTAGATTGTTCGATATTATTGACAAATGCCATATTTCATTCTTATATAAATAGGTTACATGTATAAACTTGAACATGGTTCTTGAAGTAAAGATGTTGATTATTCTTTTGGAATGGCAGTAAAATAAAAATAGATTTTGAAATGTTTATTGCTTGAATGGGAGAGTAAATAGATTTTAAATATCATTTGGATTCTATGGAGACTCAATTCAATGTTACTAGATCGGTTAAACTGTGCCTTGCTTCCTCTTTATCCTCCTCTGCGCTTTTACCTCTCATATTTAGGAACCGCATTCACCACATCTGATGTTACTACGGTTTATTATGAATTGTATAAATCAACATATGGTCCACAGCTTCAAAGGTTGACCGAAGCTGTACGATTTTAATAAGTCATGTGGGTGACATTGACGACGTCAGAATCTCTACCAGGGGTGATTGCTTCGGACAAATATTGTTTCTTAGAGCGAACTTCCGTCATTTCTGCTCCTTATTAGTTTCACTATAACTAAGAGTTATTAAGAAGCATTATTCAAATTACGTTGTGGCGGGTTTTTTTTAACCAAGTTGCGATTATTCCCTTGTTACACATTGAAAAGTAGATATAAATAAGAGGGTAAATGTTGCAGGATCTAACGGTGTTCGGTTGGTGCAGACTGAACATGTTTTATTTTGAACCAATAATGTATTCGCCTTGCAATCTGATGTCTTTAGACTGTCATTGAATAATATGACATAGGTGCCTATCATTCCCTGAGAGGCTATACCGCTATTAACGTTACTTGCATTTAGTAGGAGTCAGCTTTTCCCAGAGAAATTCATTTTAAATCACAATAGAAGTGTTTTTTTGTTTT
>JARFYF010000094.1:97948957-97960123 GCA_030265395.1 Rhina ancylostomus
AAAAATCTTTTTTCCTCAGATCCTCTCTAACCCTCTTAATCCTTCCCTAAACCTATTCCATCTGGTTTTAGATGTCTCTATTATGTGGAAAAGTTTCTCAGTATTCACCCTATCTATGCATGTACCTCTATCAGGTTTCCCCTCAGCCTCCTTCACTCCAGGAAAGATAAACCCAACCTATCTAGTCTCTCCTCATAGCTGAAACATACCATTGCAAACAACATACTGGTAAATCTCCTCCGCAATTTATCTGCACTCTCCAGCATGATCATGTGTGGTGACTAGAACTGCACACAATACTCCAGCTGATAACTAAAGAATATTTTACAAAGTTGTACCAGGACCTCTATGCTTTTAACTATTGTGCTCTGGCTAATGAAGGCAAGCATTATATATACCTTATTCTCCACCTTTTATACCTGTGCTGTCACCTTTAGGGATCTTTGGACGTACATCAAGGTCCTACCCTTCCTCAATACTTCCTAGGGCCCTGCCTTCATGGTGTATTAATACTGCAGACAAGCTTGAAGAATATAAATGTGGAAGAATGAAAATAGAATGGAATTTAGGAAAGTGGAGAGTGGGCATGGAAAAATAATATTCAGACAAATGAAACAAAATGAAAAGATGTTTCAATGGTACATAAAGAGCAAAAGGATAACAAAGGAAAGTGTAGGCCCAGTAGAGACCAAAAGGTGGAGGTTAATGGTAGTGTTCTTAATGCATACTGTGCCAGAAAGGGTGACAGAGTAGTTAAGAGAATGTGTGAAATATTGCAGGTATAAATATAAACACAGTTGAAGTATTAAGGACTATAACATGTTTTAAAATGGCCAAAATTCCATGCTCAGGTGAAATGTATCTCATGGGTTAAAGGATTCAAGCGAGGAAATTATAGAAGTTCCATCCACCATTTTTCAACTATCCCTGGTTACAGGATTGGTGCCAGAATGTTCATGTTGTACTGTTGTTGGAAAAGGGAGAAAAGGAATAATTACAGGCCTGATTATTTTTAATTTCAGAGTTGGGCAAATTATTGGAATCAATTCGAAGGGACAGTATGAAACTTCTTTTAGAAAGGCACACCTAAAGGGATAATGGCAAATTAGACCTAACATTGGGTCTGTGGCAGGAAGCAGAGGATAAAACTTGAAATATGCCTTTGTGGCTGATAGGATATTACCACCAGGGTTCCACAAGGTCCAGTCTATTATTTTAATTGTGTATATTGTACATATTCATTTAAATTTTAATGTAGGACTCATGATAAATAACTTTGCAGATGTTTACAATGAGTAGGAAAGCTTTAGACTACAGGTATTAGATAATCTGGTGAGCTGGGCAAAAATTGAATTTAATCCAGAGAAGTGAGAGGGAATATATTTGGATCAATGCAAAAGACAAGGAAATATACAAAAATAAAAGAGGATATTGAAAAGTGTGGATGAACATAGGGACTTGAGATCGCATGTAAAGAAAGCAGGACAGGTAGTTAAGGTAGCTACAAAGGTATGCAGGATGTTTTATTAGTTTAGGCATTGAATGTAATGCAGGGAAATTATGCTGAGATTGTACACAATGTTTGTTAAACCACAATTTAAGAATTGTTTTGGTTACCGAAGGACAGAAAAGATGTGATTATCCTACAGAAAGTACAAAGAGGATTTATGAAGATTTTGCCAGACCTGGAAAAATTTAGCTATGAGGAAAGACTTTGATTGTTCTTTAGAACATAGGAGACTAAGGGAAGACTTCATTGATATGAATAGAAGTATGAGGGGCCTAGATAAGTAAGGATCTGTTTCCCTTAACTGAAGGATTAAAATCTATAGAGACATAAGTTAGAAAAATTAGTTGGGATATGAGGAAATCTTTTCTCATGCAGAGGGTAGTCAAGGTCTGCAACTCACCACCTGAAAAGATGGTAGAGCCAAAACTTTCCTGACAATAAAAAACTCCCTAGCTATATACTTGAACTGTGATGTGCAAGGTGACAAATCATGTACTGGAAGATGGGATTAGGTTGGTTAGCTCCTTTTTGATTGGCACATGCACAATGGGCTGAATGGCCCTCTTTGTTGATGTAAATTTTCAATGATTGTATTATTCTATGATACATAAAAGTTGAATTTCTTTTCTGGTTACTTTTGTATGGGATCCATTTTCAAATATTCATACATCAAAATTTGCATTTAATTAAAGGTGTAGGTACTTGTAAATATTTGGGCAAAATTTATGGCCAAACCATATCAGCCATGAATTATGTCTATTCATCTTTAACTGCAAAATTATTGAAGTCTGGGAATGGAATGGGGATTGTAATCAACTGCTAAGTTTAAAATCGAACAGCATTTTTATGTCTAAAATTCTCCAACCAGCACAGCCAATCAGCATATGCTGTGGCATGGTGCCACATCGTATTTGCTTGCCAAGTGGGCATCCCAGCTGTGCTGTGAATATTTCAGATGCCTGTATGAAATACTTAAATATTCCTGTAAGAAATGAGGCAAAATCAGGCATGCAACTGGTTGCTATTTGTAAATCTTAACTTAACAATGATTAATAAGATGGAGGGAACTAGAACAAATTCAGACTCTGTTATCTCTATCTATAACATTTATCTAATGGTAAATGAGAAGTCAATTGTACTATATAGAATCCATGGTACTTTTGACAAGTTTTTCTTTCCATACTCAATCACAAAGCCGATGAGCTGGTATAAAATCTAATTGCACATGTACCTGCACATTTTATGTAATTAAGATTCATTAAGTACTAAATTGAGTCCTGAATCTGGATAGAAAATATCAGAAACCAAAATACAATGTCAAATATTTGGAAAATCCTTTTACTGTTGTGCATTTGAATACTACTCATGCATTTTGCTTAGTGGAACATATGTGATTAGTCACTGTTTATGGATCAAAGTATGATATCTGGATTTCATAAAATTATTAAATATTCCAATACATTAAAATGGAGATCACAATGGAATGTGGTTTGGATATATATTAGCTTATGAGTATTGTAGAATATTTTTCCTATCAAAATCTAAGAACTTCAGTCTTGATATAGGAGATAAGTATATAAATATAATTTGCATGGTTTTGAAATTCTTCTGCCCAATACTGTAATGAAATCCTCATCTCATTTTAAAAGTAATACTGTCACAAAAGTAATGATTTATTACACAAACTATGACATATTGGAAACTGAGAGAACCACTGGAAACTGAGAGAACCATGAAAATATAATAAGCAGCTGTTAGTGTATGTAAATCAAGGAAAGTAAAGCGGAAAATCTAATTGAGAACATGCAGAATATCCTTGGAAAACTATGTAGTCTGTGATTTGAAAACAATGGGGTAAAGTTTCCACCTTGGTAAGCCTGGGACGATTGGCAAAATTGTCCCCATTTCAAAGTGCATTTTCTTTTGGCATGTTTGTTCAACTCAACATATGGATGAAAAGTCTGCCAGTAATCAAAATAATAAAGCAGTGTGTAAAAATGTAATTTAAGGAGGTCTTTTTTTCAGAATTTTACCCTCATAATGCTTGATTAATAGAGCTGAAATTTGGTTTGTCACAAAACTAATTATTTTAAAATAATTGTTACTCCACCTGTGAATAACAAAACCATCAATTTCAGAAAAAGACCTTCAAAATTATTTTCAAAGTGTAAACAAATTAGTTTCTCACTGGATTGGAATTAAGTGGACAGTCCCTTAGAAAATTAAAATATACATTTGTAAAACTTTCAAAGTGTCCCTGTTGATGTCCTTGAACATAGAAGTTACAAACTAATTTTTGTAGCCCCCTTGATGACCTGCAATTGAGCAGTTATTGGAAATAAGCAATGATGATTAATTCGTCCAAAGAATTTGCTCAGTTTTATGGGCAGGTCCTGCTTTTAGCACACAAACCATTGCATGTAATTATGTTCCACTGAATGCAGCCTGTCCTTAAATTTCCTTGGACTTTTTTGTTGATTGCACTGATAGAGTGGTAATTACTTCAAAATTGAATCATAGAATCATAGAGTCATAGAGCATGGAAACAGGACCTTCGCCCACCAAGCATGCATTGGCCATCAAGCCCCATTTACACTAAACATACACTGATTGCATTTAATTTTCCCCACATTCCCGTCAATGCTACTCCCACCCTCCTCACCACCACCATTTCAGTTTCAACCAATCAACCACATACCAGGAACAACTTACAATGGCCAATTAATGTCGACAGCTCAAAGTATGGCTAGTAGTGGTGGAACAATGAACTTAGATGATCAAGAGGACATAATTGTTTTGTGTGAAGATGCTTTAGAAGGTTGTGGTGTTGGTTCAGGTTACAAAGGTGGGGTGAGATGACACCATGGATTTTGTTGGATTACGTATAATCATTTCTGGATGAACTTAAACCAATCACAAAATTGAGCCACGTACTTCTGAGCAAGATCTATGAGCATTTTGACCTTAATGCAATATAAAGCATGTGTCTGATGACATAAGTTTTGCAATGCCCAATTATGCCTGTACTGACATAAATAGGAGCTCAAAGCTCCACACCACAATTATTGTTGAATTGTCTCATCATGGTAGCTTTCTACTTTTCTTGGTATACAAAGCTCACAACACCATCCAAAGTCTACTATAACTGAATGTGTTTTCCAACATTCAGTGTTGAGATATTCACTCTACCTTGCTGATCCAATTGTGTCACGAATGGCAGCACTCCACTGCAGGAGCCATCTAATGGCATGGATGGTCCCTCAGGAATATTGTTTCATTTTATTCTGCACAACTTTTTTGGTCATGAGCATTTCTTTGAAGGATGGATCCTGGGGGAAAGGAGCAAACTTCTATTTCTCTGGGTATTCTCACCAGTGCACTCTCTAATAGGCAGCTGAGCGTACATAGAACAAGAGCATTGCTGAATGAAATCAAACCAATCATGTATCAGGACCACAATGCAAAATACCATAGGTCTCCTAAAGAGGAAGTCTTGTTGCCTGCAGGAATCACATGGCACCTTGCAGTGCACACCAAGTAGACTTCATTTTCTTCTGTTGCATACTGCACAAGTTTGAAAATTGAAGTGACCAACCAAGTGACCATCTCCACACTATAATCCTTAATACTGATGAAGTACACCATTAATCATCTGGGAGCACACAGACAACATCGTCTCAAATCCTGTTGTGTTAGTCCCCCCTATACTGAATATAGCAGTTCATGAAAGGTTCCCTGACTTGATAATATAAATGGCTTGCTAAAAATTTTCCATATTTTCTGGTAAGTGGCATCTAAACAAATCTTTGCATAAAAAAAACATTTTCCTTTGATCAGTTCCATTCTGCAGGTCTAAACATTGATCAAGATCTTGAACCCTTTGGCCGATGATTCAATATCATTGCTGGCTAGTCAGCATAGTAACTATAAGGGGAGAGAGCAATGCACATAACATACTGATCAGGTTGACATTCAGTGGGTGTGGAGATGTATTGAATGGCTAATATTTCAAGCTGATGCAATCCACAATAATTCAGCAGTGAGAAGACTGTCATGAAATTCTAGGTGGATATACATTTCAAGCAATTGCATCAATTGACCTTTTCAAGGTACTCAATGAGCCACAGCTGATGAAATATAAGCAATAGTAGCACCACATTTCACTCAACTCATAACAATTGTATCTGACCAATGTACCATCACACTTTCCTGCACAAGCTATCACTCCTCACTAACACTCTCTCATCTAATTCTGTTATTTGTAGTCTCCACATAAAGAGGGGTTCCTAGAGGAAGGACAATGTAAAGCAGATATTTCATCTCATCATGTGAACTTCCTCAACTTCTTACAGGAGTCCCTTAGGAGCATTAGGTATAGTAATAGCAGAGCAAAGTAAGAATTGCATGTTCATAATGAACTTTGATTTACCTGAATAGCATAGTATTTATGGCATGAGTATAAATATTCCATAATTGTGTAATCCATTGTAGTGAGGGTAAAGTTTTTAAGGGGAGAGCATCAAACAATGTCAAGTCACAATCAAGGTTTCGCTTGATCATGTCCACATGACAGTCATGACATCAGCAACTTTTCCTGGTGAGGCACAGAAGGATATGCAGCAATACCAACAGCTGCCATACTATTGTGACTTACCTCTGCATAAGTTAGCATGTGATTTGCCCTAAATAAGAACATACTTCAACAGTGCTAGTGCAACAAACAATCTGCTGGAATAACTCAGCAGGTCAAGCAGCATCTGTGAGAGAAAAGGAACTGTTGGCATTTTGGGTTGAGACCCTGTATCAGGACTGCAACAGTGCTAGTGTCTTAACAATATTTCATATAAAACCAAATTAAATGATACCTTAATGGAAAATCATCACATTTTTTTGCAAAATTACACAGCCTCATATCTTTCCCATTTGACAAATATAAAGGTAGGTTTCGCTGTTTGGCTGCTACATTGCAGTATCCTCGGTTGAGCTCCAATCTGATTATTCAAAGATTGCTTCCTTTCAATTTCAGTCTGGACAAATATCTTTGATGCCACTTGAGAAGCTCTTTCCCTCGATGGGCTTGCTTCAGATTGCTGTCTGGAGAAAGTTGAATAAACTGTCTGGTATCCCTAGCTTAGAACACAGGTGAGAGGTTTGAGGAGATTTGGTATGTCACCAAAAATTCTTGCAAATTTCTACAGATGTACGGTGGAGAGCATTCTGTCTGGTTGCATCACCGCCTGGTATGGAGGCTCCAATGCACAGGATCACAAGAGGCTGCAGAGGGTTGTAGACTGAACCAGTTCCATCATGGGCACAACCCTCCCCACCATCGAGGACATCTTCAAGAGGTGGTGCCTCAAGAAGGCGGCATCCATCACTAAGGAGCCTCACCATCCAGGACATGTCCTGTTCTCATTACTACCATCAGGGAGGTAGTACATGAACCTGAAAACCAACATTCAATGACTTAGGAACAGCTTCTTCCCCTCTGCCATCAGATTTCTGAATGGCCCATGAACCCGTGAACAGTCCCTCATTATTCCTTTTTTCCACTATTTATTTATTTTGTAATTTATGGTAATTTTTATGTCTTTGCACTGTACGGCTGCTGCAAAACAACAAATTTCACATCATATAAATCAGCAATAATAATCTTGATTCTGATTCTTATCTAATTACCTGTAAGTGAGTGGCAGATTCTGGGATGAACTGATAGGAATACATGAAGAATAAATTAGGTTATGGTAGGTTTTGTGTAAAAATGGGTGCTTGAATGGATTCACTGTGTCAGAGGCCCTATTTGTGTGCTTTATCTCTCTGAGACTCTGTGACTTAATATTGCCGATGGACATGACATTTGCACTGATGATGATCTTAGCCTGCCTACAAACTTTCTGCAAAAGTGACCATTCTCTTTCCAGACATTTTTAGGCAGCTTCCATTTTGTTGAGTGGCCAATTCTTAAAGCCCAGTGGCCTAGAAATTAGATAGCAAGGTGCTGTTTATTTCAGTGACCGAAAATAAATGTTGTACTGAGTGATATGCATCAGCAATCATTTGTAGGTGACCTACAGTTTTGTGAACTGCCAAGGTTTCTAATTAGCTTAAAATATTGCAATAAATATTTCAATAGAGATTAAAAAATACAAAAACTCACAGCAAATATGATCTAAAAGTTAGAAGGCTATAAAATATTCAGCACTTTGGGATTAACACTCTGTTATCAGATATAAACAAGACTCAAGGCAATATGCCTGACAGACCAGGATTTCTATGCACCAACATACATAAGGCATACAATGTGGAGCAAGCAAAGAAGTTGAGTACAACCCAGGCTACAGGGAAAGAGATCAAAAGATCATAAGAAAATGTAGATGAGCAGTCAGCCCCTTGCACCTTCTCTTTTTTCAGTAATATAAAGGAATGGGGAATGCAGATCAGAGAGACATGGAACAAACTGGAGGTGTTAGGGTTAAGGATTGAGAAAGCCAGACCTTCAGACAGATGGAGAATCATGGGCAGGCCATTCATACAAAAGCAGACCACATACCTTGTGATTAAAACATGACCACTGGAAATACTTAGCAAGTCGGGCAGCATCTATGGAGAGAGAAACAAAATGAACACTTCAGGTCAATATCTTCTCATCAGTGTTATGCCACTAGCTCTTTAGTTGGACCTCCCACACTTTAACATTTAGAATGACATAACACTCTCCTGTTCTCGAGGATGACAGAGATATCTTCATAGGATCCATGGTTTCTATTATCAGGTCCTCTATGGAACTTTTTTGGCAGGAGAGGGGATATTTTAAGAGAACATTGACAGATCAGTTGGATTTGTGCAGTCAAAGAACAGCAGTAGCTACCTTATGATCAGGCTTTTGATTAAATTCCTACATGCAGCTCTCAATTATTTCTAGGTCCCTATTTATTTATACCTTAGCTCAGCCACTTTCAGACAAATATTGCCATCAAACATTGTGAAATTTCTTTAAGCAGGCCTATGGAATTTTTATAAATTAAATTCATTGTTTCTAGCTCTCCAACATACTGAAGTTTTGGTTTAATCTCAATGCAAGGTGGTGCAACTTGGCAATATTAAGAGAGTTATTTTCACATCATTCTGGAGATCCTGCTGTTCCTAATAAACAGCAGCATTTGGCACAAGTCAAACATCTGAAAAGAAAACACAAGCAATGAAACTTTAAACTGTGCAAATTAAGAAAACAACCAAACTCACCCCAGACAGGCATGGAATTCCTCTGGAATGTCAGTGAGGAAGGCATGTTTAGGAGATTGAACTTAATGATTGTCCTAAATTGCATTGAGGGTTGATAAACAAATGGATGATGTTTCTTTTAAGAATATGGCACAATTTATGAAATTTAAATCTTTAACATCATGTTAAATTTCAATCATACTTGTGGAAAGTAACAACATAAAAAGATGCAATTTAATTTTTTTTAAATTCACAATTTGGACAGAAACAAAGAAGGCAAAATAAAATCTTGATTTCTTATAAGTTTTCATTTGTAAAAGACAACAGAATTAAAATACCTAAAATAAATCACTCCAAGGTCTTCCCCTGTCTCCTCCTTATTTAGATTCCCCATAGCTCTCCAAATTTGTTCCCCAACTAAGTCTCCCTCCCCTTGAATCCTAGCAGGATGGAACTGCTGGTACAAATGAAGCCCACACTGCCTGCCTTTATCTTCCATCCGTATATCTGAATGTCCCTTTCTTCATTTGTTTCCTCATTGTTAGAATTAGCTATCTAGAACTGGACAAACTGATCCTGCGACCCCATCACTGTCAGGTCCGATCAAATGAAAGTGCAGGGTATGTGGTCTGGAGAAGCTGAGGCACGTACCGATGATTGAGTGCGGCACATATTTTAGGTGAAACAGAAATGGTGATCCCTCTGGATTGTACAATAGAACCTGGCTATCTGGTGGTCTTGGTGCTGCTTGTGTGGCCTATACCCCCAGCTTTGCCTCAGCAATCTTCATCAAGCTGTTTTCTACTTTATCTGGAGATCAAAAGTGTACCATATCCTCAGAGATGCAAAGTACAAATGTCCAGATAAAGGGAATAGTAATGTACCTTCCCAGTTATTTCCTTATGGCACAGATCCTAATGCAAACACCAAGTGTCACTATTTGCTAAGACTTCATCTTTCCATGATATTGCAAAGGATGGGTCTGGCTATGTCACTGCAGAACCTTCCATTCAGTCGAACTGTGCCATGCTATTTATCCCTCGTAGAAATCATACAGAAAAACACCTTTGACCACAAATCAAAGGCAGTGGTCTGCAAGGAATGTCCTTAAATGCCTTGTGGCAAAAGGATTTAGGTTGATCTTGGCAGATGGTTTCCTGAAGCAGACTGCCAAAGTCATGAGAGAATGATTCATCACCAGGACTTTTAAACAAGGACCAGAACCTTGCTTGGCTGATGGTGCGAAGAGACCTCCCTGTCAAATTCTTCATTCAGGGTTAGAGTCTTGGTGATTTATGGTGGCAACTATCTTCTACAGGAATGTGCATTTCTCATGACTAGCTGGAAAACAATGCAATGGTGATCCCCGGAGTATTCCATAAAACAGGATACTTTCCTCTACACACTGTTCCTAAGGATGTACACTGAGGTTAACACTAATTACTACTTGAAGATCACCAGCTCAATGAAAGAAACACTCTGGACTGCCTGAAACTGGTCTTCTAGTGCAAGGAGTTGCTCACCACCAAATGTTGCAGACCGGCACAGTCCAAGGACCAGGACTTGGGCCCAAGAGACACAGTTGCATCACAAAGGATCTTAGGACCCGACCACCATTGCAGAGGCTGGAACTTGTGAAAAATCCCCTCAGGCTGTTTGACATGGAATATAGAGAAATTTATGTTGGGTTTGTTTAAAGTAATTAAGATTAAGATCTTAATTCTTGAAAATAAGTAGAAATGAGGCACTGTGTATAACAAGTGTATTGTTATATACGGAATGAATATTCTCTGCCTTGTACTGTGAATGGTGGCTGATGTATTCAATAGCTGCAAATTTTACTTTAGGTTATCACATCAGGTTGGCCACCTTTTTGCTCTGCCTCTTGCTCCACCTCTCCCTGAAGCCCCTAACTGCACCACTCCCCACTCTAATTGTAACACCAATGGTGACTCCTCCCCTTCACCATGACAGTAAGTTACATGATATACAGAAAGTGGGCAGATAAGTAAAGTACACAATTATGAAGGCAAATAGAATGTTGGTTTTTATTGCAAAGGAGATGGAAAATAAAACGATGCTAGTCTTGCTACAAGTTACAGGGTGTTGGTAAAATATCGGTAAAGTTTTGAATAAAAACTGAAAATACTGGAAATACTCAGCGAGTCAGGCCGCATCTGTGGGAAGAGAAACACAGTTAACGTGTCAGGTTGAGATGCTCCATTAGAGCTGGGTATTTCCAGGATTTTTTTTCTTATTTTAGATTTCCAGCATTGGAATTATTTTGATTTTCATTTACCTGTATAATTTTGGTCTTTTTTGGGAAAGGAGTAACTTGGAGGCAGTTCAGAGAAGGTTTACTCTTCTCATTCCTGGGATGAAGGAACAACTGAACAAGCTGAGCCATTGCTCATTGGAGTTTCGCAGTGTGAGAG
>JARFYF010000094.1:98147725-98161320 GCA_030265395.1 Rhina ancylostomus
GTCCTGCTATAGGAAAGATGCCATTAAGCTGGAAAGAGTGCTGAAAAGATTTACGAGGAGGTTGCCAGGACTCGAGAGACTGAGTTATAAAGAAAGGTTGAGCAAGTTAGGATTTTATTCATTAGAGCATAAGAGAATGAGGGGTGATTTTATAGAGATGCATAAAATCATGAGGGACATGATAGGGTACATGCACACAGTCTTTCTCCCAGGGTTGAGGAATCAAGTCTAGAGGGCATAAGTTTAAGGTAAAATGGAAGAGATTTAATTGGAACCTGAGGGGCAATTTTTGCACTCAGAGGGTGGTCAGTATACAGAACACGCTGCCAGAGTAAATGGTTGACGCAGGTACATTAACAACATTTAAAAGGCACTAGGACAGGTACATGTATAGGAAAGGTTAGATGGGAACCTTGGTCAGCAAGGACAGTTGGGCCAAAGGGCCTGTATGACTCTATGACTCTGTTAAGCCCCTGTCTACCTAGAAAAATTGATCAGAGTGGATCAATCTGGATTCTGTGAAGACTAAAGAGACTGCAAATGCTGAAATCTGGAATAGGAAAATAGAGCACTTGTAGAACTCAGCAGGTCAAGCAGCATCTGTGGAGGCAAAAGGTCCAAGTCAACATTTCTAAAGAGAGTGGTCCTTGCAGAAAGCAGAAAGGAGGGGAGAGGGGAAGATACAACTGGTGGTGGGATAGCGCTGGAGTTGGTGTGGCATGTGTTGGATGGAGAGTCTGGTGCGGTGGAAGGTGAAGACCAAGGGAACTCTATCACTGTTGTTGTGTCTGTGGGGGGGGGGAGGCGGGGTGTAGGGGATGGGAGTCAGAGCAGACATGCAGGAAATGGAGGAAATCCATGTCAGGTCTCCAACAATGATGGCAAAGGGGAAGCCATGCTTCCAGAGGAAGGAGGAGATTTCAGAAACTCTAGAACAGAAGTCCTCATCTTGAGAATAGATGTGACTGAGATGGAGAAATTGAGAAAAAAATGATGACATGCTGACAGGAGGCAGATTGGGAGGAGGTATAGTTGAGGTTGCTGTGGGAATGGGTGAATTTATAGATGTCAGTAGCAAGTCTGTCACCTGAAATGGAAACCAAGAGATCCAGGAAAGGAAGAGGAGTGTCAGAGATGGTCCAGCAGAATTTAAGGGTAGTGCGGAAATTGATGGTGAAGGTCATGAAATTGACAAGTTTCATTCAGATTACATATATTCCTTTTCTAAATGCTGACAGCAGAATTAAAGGCTATACAAGTAATCACAGCAGAGATTACTGCTAATTTATTGCTACATGAAATAATAATATTTAATTTAGCTATTGATCTGAATCATTAACTTTGTTTCTCTCTCAACAGCCCAACCTGCTCAGGATTTCCATTTTTAATTTGGATTTCCAACATCTGCAATAGTTTATCTTTTTAATTTTTGTTTTCAAAAACTTTCAGAGGGATAAGTGCAATTTAAGTTCATTGAAACAAAAATTTGGAGCCAAGTACTTTTATAAAATCACCTCAAAATATAGAATCACAGAGAGATGCAGCAGAAACACAGGCCCCTTGGCCCGTTGAGTCCATAGTGGCCATCTACACTCATCCTACATTAATCCCATTTAATTATTCTCCCTATCTAAACCTGGCTCCTAGTTTAAATCAGTTAACTTCTCTAAATGAGTGACCATAGTGCCCTGATCTTTTTTTAGTCTGTACTACACTGAGATCATCTAATTCCATCACTGCTCTACTTCATTGTCTTAATGTTTGGCTTGGTGTTTATAGTTTTAACCAATAAAAGCAGAAAATAAAACACAACCCAAGGCCTACTAGGAAAAACATTTTTGTGTTTAATTCCAGCAATGAAACATTGCATTGACAATTAATGTTAACCATGCAGAATTTACATTTCATTCATTTTTCTAAATGCATACAGCTTTAAAATGCTGAAATTGATCTCTGACCAATCCCATATGTTTGGGGATATACCGGTCGGTGGTGTGAGATGGTGATAAATTTTATTGGTAACAAAAATTTGAATTCTCCTATAATTACTGATATCAGTTTAGTTGAGCATTTTCAAGACTGAAAGATGAGCATCCCTTTATTGAAGATCTTCTAATAACCAAAAATATCTGATTTTGTCAAACATGAATAGAAAGCAAAGAAAAAAAACTAAATGAGACATCAAAAATATCATGTTCCATTTTACATAATTTCCATCTTGTTCTTCTTGCACCTTTCACCCACAATGCAGTCACACACAAGTAGCTGCAAAACCTCTGACGTCATTTGTATCTGCGTGCTTTTCCCCTGGGATTTGCACCTCGAGTGCTTTAATGACAGGATAAAGCGTCTTGACTGTTGGATCAGCATGTTAAGTAAATATAGCTTTAATTTGGCTGCATGAAGATGCTGCAGTTCAGAATAGTCACAAGTACCATAATTGAGAGAAACGTGTCATTGGCAATATTCACAATGTTTCAGAACATGGTTACAGCAGAAATGTCATAACCCTTGTGTGGTGTGCCAACTATAATTCAGAACAGATGTAGTGATTCAACAGTTATTATATTTAAAAAAAAGTGTTTTAGACTGAATTAAAGTGCTAGGGAACCAAATTTAAATCATCTTTCCAAAAGACACATGAATCTTTCTGGCTGCTTTAAAGAGGACTTAAAAATGAGATCTGTTATTTAAAAAAAATCAAAATCTATCTTTTTGTCGCCTTAGGATTGCTTTCAGAGGATCAGTTATCAACGTAATATAATATTGCTGACATAACCATGATGTATCGAGAGCTGAAGGCAACAATGTATTTTGCATTAATAAACTGTCGTGAAGTGAGCTTTTAAAAAAAGCAAAGCATGTCTTTAAATCAGAGGAAGCCAGCTATGAAACATGTTCATGGTGGTCTTTCCATCACTACTAGCTATGGTCCATTTGTAGCCATGACATTTATCAGTGTGGCAGGAAGTATTAAACTACTGAAAGACAATCATTAACTCCCCTAAACTAGATGCCCACATACCTTAGGCTCACAAAGCCATGGGAAAAATTCACTTGGCATTTTGTCTCCTTCAACAGTACTGCTGTTCATAATTTGATGGAAAATTGATTAATCGCACATTTAACTCAATGCAAGATTCTCTGCACTGTAATAAATTATGGCCATTAATCAATAAGTACAAAGTAATTCCAGGAGTCTGGAGACATGCTGGTTTCTAATAGAAAAACTTGTGCTAAGGCCTCTCTGCCAATGACCACTTCGTCTAAAGTATTTTGCACCTGCCTCAATCCAATTAGATGACATAATTAATGAACCTCGATGAAGTTGATAATTTGTTATCTGAAAGAGGGCTGTTTCAATACATCCATTACATTTTGACATTCAACACCTTGGGATAAAATCGGAGGAAAATAAAAATCTGATTGAGAAAACTTGGAAAGCTGGAGCTTAGTGAAGAGAATAGTGAAAGCAAAAGGCTCAAGACAAGGGGTAATTGTTGAAGGCTATTTATTGTAGAATATTTGCCCTAAAGTTGAAACAAAATAAACTAATGTCAGAATAAGACATGTGAAAAATTGGTAAGTTAATAAAATTTTGCCTTTGTATTTTGTCTTTGCTTTACTTCTCTGTCTGAAGTAGTTTAGAACCTAGATATTATTATCAGTTAATCTGAAGCTATAATTTTGAGTTTTTGCAGTATTTTTAAACACTTTTGAGGTAGAATTCCAACCAAGAAGAAAGTAAAGATTGTTTCCCTACTCACTAATCAATAATCTGTTAGACGTGGTGTTTCTCAAATGTATGATTTCAGAATGGCATCTTAATGCGAATCTGTAATTATGGCAAATGTGTCTTTGTTAAAAGAGGAAGGTGTTCACTTTGTGTCACCACACAACAGAGCAGTGGAAACAGCAAGCTTTCATGAGTAACAGTGTAAGGTTCAACTCTTTGTGGTCTCTGAGTAAATGGTTTGTTCTTTCAGTTTTGTGGTTGCTGTCTTTAGAGTACATTACTCATAGGTCTCCAATAATGTGGGAGTGGGAAGCCATCTATTCTAGGGTTCTCCATCTTCTGCTTTTAAAAAAATTATCAAGTAACACAAGCTGGTTTCCTGCTCCAATTTTCCCTTTCCTCCTTCACTATGTGTTGCCCCAGATGTCCAGATGACTACCCCATGGATACAAATATAAGGATGGCAAGTTATTGTCCCTGTTGCAATGATCAAAATACTAAGTTATCAGAGTTCTTTGGTGGAATATTTGAGTTTAATGTCTCGAGAATGAGACAAAAGTACAATCACAACAGTACAATTGAGGGCTAGAAATATCATTAACTCGTGTTGCTGAGTACTGCAATAAACATTATTTTGGCAAAAGTGGGCTGATTTCCCTATATTCCTTTGCAAGTGTGTGAAATGGCTTTCCTGGTGCAGGGTTAAACTGGATTTTTGACTATGTAGTTCGGTGCATCCTCAGCTAATTTATCATCCTGCCCAATAACACCCACACCTGATTCATTATCCAAAAGCAAAGTACTGCAGATGCTGGAAATACAAAATGAAAACAGAAAATATTCAGCAGGTCAGGTAACATCTGTGGAGAAAGAAACAGATTTAATCTTTCAGGTCAATGATCTTTAATCAGAACCTTGATTGACCTGAAACATAAACTCCATTTTTCCCTCCACAAATACTTTTAGCATCTTCTGTTTATATATATAAAAACATATATATATATATAGCTGCTTCACTAGCACTTGTTTGGCAATAACATTCCATCGCCACCCTGTCCTCTCTCCCATGACAAGGTAGGGTATGCAACTTTTGAACTACCACGAAAGTATATCTGCTTGCCAAATTTGTTTCACAGTAGGAAATGATCATGTGAAGAGTTGTGTGGGGAAATTCATGGATGAATGGGACATGAATGCTGGAATGGGGGATGTGGCAGTGTCATAATACATCACGAAGGAGGCTGAAGAACCACTATGTTTTTGCAAAGACCCCACTGTAATTCACGGCAACGCATCAAAGTAGATCAGGGAATAGTATAGCTATCAGAGATTCCTGTGACCTTTGAGGACAGTAGATTTGGGTACTTCCTGTATAGTGGCTCTCAGAAAATGGAATTTCTAACCAATTTGTCGGTGCTGTTTATAATGCCAATCATAGCAATCCTGGCTAAAAGTCTTAACCAAGGACAATAAATTCCAAAATAATTGTAACATAGATCAGTGCTGGAAGGTCCATGGGGAGCACTGGGGACACATTTCTATTCCAATTATTGAGGAACTCTCTCAATCTCAGGCTGGACAGCATTGTAATATTTTCTGAGATACAGCTCAATGAAGATAATCCTCATCATAATATAAATATAATAACTTCCCTTTGACCCTGGATGTGAAGCTGAAATAGATTGATATTTTACAGGGAATCAAGGATGGTGGGGACCAGGCAGTGAAACAGAGTTGAGACAAAATCATATCATAATCCTACTGAATGACAGAAGAGGCTTGTGGGGTTGTATGGCCTTTCCTATCCATATACTCCTCTTGGATTGAATGGTGGGAATCCCACTTTTATAGATTGTATTTCTGGATCCTTTGTCTTCAGGGTCAATATGCTGAACTGTATAGTATTTCTAATCAACAAAATATTCAACAATACAAAGTAGCCAGGCACTCATCTGCTCAATGCGACCAGATGCTAATAAGTTCAATAATACGGCATGTAAAGCATTAACTTGGTCAAAGGTACAACAGATCCAGTAATAATATATTCAAAATTCAACATAACCAGGCCTAATTGGCTCAACAGTACAATGTATACAGGCATTAAGTGTTTCATGTCCTTGTATTTGCCATCACCTAATAAGCTAATAGCAATTCATTAGAGATTAAATAGTGCAATGTACAAATTTTAAAACTATTTTGGATCACAGTCGGTTCAGAGGCCATGGTCGATTCTGCCATTGCTAATCTTATTTATGATACTGTCATTTTCTTCTTACAGGCCTGTGAGTCATTAGACAACAGTTGAGCTTTAAATTTTGACTAATGCGAGTTGGATTCAATTTAGTCCTTGGTGGAAACAGGAGAAGGGAAGATAAGGTCAAGTCAGGTCAGAAAGAAACTGAGGGGTCACCTCAGAGCCATCATTTCATTATACTAATTTGAAAAATCTCTCAGCTGAATGATTTTGTTTCCCTACTGATTCTTAATCCTCCAGTCAGAGCATTCTCTGCTCAGTCATTTAGACTGAATGAAGTATCATGATGTCACCTCCTTATAAAGCTGTTATATAGATTCTCTGAAAACATCCAGGGAGGAAAAATATGACAAAAATGTACTCATTCTCTAATGACTATTTTTACTTATTTCAATCTTGACACAATGCTCTTATGTTAATACATCCACAAAATATAATGCAATTATCAAATACACTGTGTAATATAATGTCATTCCTTTGCCCTCTTCATAAAGCATGGGCTTAATTCATTAAGTAGGAATGAATCTGGAATGACATTCCTTACCCATGTAAAACTTGGCAGTCCAGGTAGTTTGAATAAGTGAGCACAGTGCGCTTTTACTAATGGATCAAGAAGCAATTGAGAGACATTGACAGTAATTAAATGGAGAGAACAGTGTGTAATGTAAAGGGTTTGACCTTAGCACGAAGGCTTAGTTAATTCTCCTTTAACTCAGATTTGGAAAAGCTTCAGTCGAGGATCATGTGCTGGAAACCATTGCTGATCCTACCTGTAAAATACTTTGCTCATTCAATGCCTTTTTGAGCTGTCACTGTATGGCTGAACTTCAGTCCTGGTGATTAATGAAAGGCTGTGGGGCACAGCTAGAAGCTAAGGGCTCAATTATGAAAAAGCAGCAACTAGTTCAATGTGCTGATGCCTTCATAGTTAAACTGACAGCTGTGAAAAATAGCGAAATTTCCAATCATGCTTTAATAATTTAACATTAATTTATCGGCATGTTCCACATACTTTACTTCTTCTGTTCTTTGTCTTCTTTTCACCAGCACTGACATTTTGACCTGCAGGGATCAGGATAAAACTAAAACTGTCACAAGCTGAAATATAGTGTCCTGCACGCTAAATAGGACTTGGCAAAGTGCCGCAGCTATACTTCATGAGCCTCATCAGCAATTAGATATTAACTCACAGAACTGGCCCTCTCTACAGAATTCTTTCTTGAACACTGGCTTGGAAGCCTTTTCAGAGTTTTCCCTGCATAGTTTCACTGCCCTCCAGAAGGGTTTTGTTTTCTTTTTGATTCATAAAATCTCTCAGCAAACGCAGTGATATTCTCTGTTTCCCATGCAGTGTTCAATGAAAATCCTTGTATCTGAATCCATAAACGATAAACACATGAACGACTCCATGTAATTTATCGGTTCTGCTGCTTTCAGTTCTTGTAACAGTTCCAGCCTATTTTCTAGAGGTTGCCGAGAGTACAGAAGCAGGGCCAGTGGCAATGGCAAGGAATCAGAATGGATATGAACCGGTATAACAGTTCTTATGCTTAATTAGATTAGATAAGTGCATTTTCCCCACTCTTTTTCTGGAATTGGTTACATTTAGCTTGTCTTTCTAACATGTTGAGTTATAAACTTGCAATAACTTATTTTAGACGGGAGTTAAAAGTCTTCAAAGCAATTTAAAATGGTTCACCATTAAAAACTATTTAATGTTATTTTTTGTAGATGCGATAGTAATTACTAGAATATGATTTGCACATTATATCTTAATTTTCTACGCATTTAAGATGTTGTTGTAGGGTGTCATAATAAAACAACTGCTTGTTTTAATTGTTCAAGTGACACACAGCCATTTGATCTGAGTTATACTGCTTCCCCTGAGTTTCTGTCTAATCATAAATATTCAAGTACTGGTTAAATTTAAATACGAATGAAGAGACAATAAGATACCAGATCTCTGAAAGGGTTTAAAAAGTGTACTTGAAAATTTATAAAATAGTCCAACATACAATCTGGGAATTTTTAAAACTTAGGTTTATGTTAATTTGGGACCAGAACCATCTGCTCAGAGCTATCTTGTGTTCCTTTTGAAAATATAAAATACCATTGCTTCATGTCCCATTTGTACTGAATGGCCAAAGCTTTCCAACACTCCTTTCATAGGTCATAAACATATTTGACCATGCTATATTCACTATCTAGAAAGTGGGGAATGGCTTATCCTACAGTATCAGCAATAAATGTGCCTGGTAGAAAAAACATTCTTAATGCAAATTGAATGCTTCAGAGAAAGTAGTTTTGTCTTAATTCCCTGGATATTATTTCTCTATTGTGTAAAGAAGTCACACTGTGTAAGCAGATGAAAATGGATCTTCAGAATTATTATTGCTTTTATACCAGATCCTGATGACTGAGCAGTTTCTTTTCCCAGAAACTGCAGGAAGATTTATATTTTTCTGAGATATCAGGTTTTAAGTTTAATATGTGTCTAAAAGTCAGTGGCGTAAAACTGTGTCCACCATTGTTTGTCAACCTTTTTAAACTGTGCTGCTCCTCTCCCTTCACCCACTCCTTCCATTCCTTCTCATTTTAATTATTCAGGGGATTTGGAAGATGTTCTGGAAAAACTGGATAATTAAACTGAGAAGGAAAAACAAATGAGTACTTTGAAAGTGATAGCAATGGACTCTGGAACAGAATATGTCAATATCTTGATTTGACTTTTGATTAATGCACTTAGCACACTTAATATTTTATTGAAAGTAAACCCTTAAAGGGAACCATTGCCATTAATGGAGATATGAAGCATTTTTGTTACTTGTAGATGAGAAGATCTTCCATTTATAATTAATGTTTAAAAGCTTGACCGTAGAACCAGACAAGCAGTCCTCAACACCTATGCCATTGAGGATTGTACAGGTTTTTCACATGTACACTTGTCACAGTCTTGTAATTCTAACTATTTGATTTTGAATTATTCATGTCAACTTTATGCTCATCAAGGTGAGTGCTTTTGGTGTTTGAAAATGAAATCAACCATCTTAGATCTATGCAAAGTTAAGCCTTTGGCTTTGGCCCCCAGTTACAGGAATTCATTCTTTATGCACTTCTGTCGCCATTCCGACTCCCACAACAGCCTTTCTGAGCAATACTGTACATTCAGCACTCATCAGCAGCAAATTGTGGGAAATTTTAGAATAGAGGTCAAGAATAATGTTCCTTTTGCTGGTTTCTTTCAATGGTCAATTTTTTTAAGATTACTATGAGAAAATCTTCATTACAACAGAGGACAACAAAAGTTTATTATTATGGGCTGCAGTAACTTCTAGACTATGAAAGCTTGTGCACTATGAAATTAGTTTAATTTATTTCCTGACAGTCATTAGAACAAGGACTTCAGCTATCAGTTTCTGTTGGATCCTAGGCCAATGATGACGTGTTCCTTAGCTCTCCCTGTGCTAACTTTTCTTTCTCCTGGTCTGTGGAGGCCAAACAGCAAAATTCATAAGAGGCTGGGACATGCCAACAAGTGCCAGCAGTCCAACATGCAAGTATGGAAGTCTTGAACTTGCCAGCTGAGCTCCACCAGCAATTCCCCTACCACACTCGGCTCCATGTGGGGTCCAGTGGTGGAGCATGAACTTGCTCAAATTTCCATGCATAAATACTGAGGAGGATGCTTGTTGATTTTTCACCTGTTTAGATTCAGCTGGTTCACACTGCTCCGTACAACTGCCTCTCCCTCAGGGCAACATCTCAACAAATGTTGACGATATTGGATCATTGGAAAACTGTCAAAGCCCCTTTTGAACATTGGTGTCTAGAGTATGCCATTTTCTTCAGTTTACTCCAGCTGAGACTTTCACTTCTGTGGTCAAAAACCAAATAATTTCCTGCGCAATTGCTGTTGCTGGTACTGATTATACTCCCTATTGTTCTGCAGAAGGGAGAGAAGTATGTTAATGTATTTGGGTCATGTGGTTACCATGGTTGAACGGCTGGCAGCATGTCGGTGAGAGGTGTGGATATGAGGCTTGGATTTATGATTACTGTGTAAGGGTTTAGTGGGGTATTTGAATTTTAGGTAGAAGTCCTGATTGAAAGAAATTGTCAGTGAGTGAGTGGTGTAGGACCATTAGCACAATTGGCCAGTAGTGCATTGGTGGATGATGAGATGTAATGATGTATTCACTGATCCTGCCCATTCATATGAGGTAGTTAAAATTCTTATGACACTGGATCCATGTTTCTGGACTTGATTCCTGTCCACCTTGGTTGATTGCCTCACTATGTACCTGCAGGGTTTCATTGTGGGTGGGTTATCTCTCTCTACCCATCTCCCACCAAGACCTTCACAGCTATGCTGGAAACTCTGTATATGTTTGGTCATAGCTTCCAGCAACTTGCTGACACTTGAAAGACCTTGAATCATGAGCTGAAGTCACATGGCACCTCCCATTACAATATGCAAACTGCATTAATTGTTGTGACTAGCATGAATTTGTAAGCCTGTCACAGAGTAGAAACTTGAGTGTATGCTCCAAGGCTGGTTGTTAACATTATGTTAATGAGGTTCTAGCATGGATTCTTTGACCATTCTGCAATGGTTCAATTGGTTAAACATATGTCATTACTCCTAAGCTGGTTTTGGAAAACAAATAAGACTGTAGCTGCTGGAATCTGAAACATAAGCAGAAAAGCTGAAGAACTCAGCCAGTCAAGCAGCATCTGTGGAAAGAGAAACCAGTTAATACTTCAGGTTGAACACTCTTCATTGCCATCTTTGACTGAAATGTCAACTAGTTTTCCACAGATGCTACTTGACTGGCCGAGTTCTTCCAGCATTTCTGTTTTTGTTGCCTAAGATAGTTTTCCAGTTCCATATAATTTAGTTCCGACTGACCTTTCCTGAAGAAAAATTCAGATCATGAGAAGGGAAGATGAAACAGAAGCTAACCTATTCAAATTATGAAGAGCTTTAAGAGAATAATCATTTATATAAAGGCCAAGGTTTATGTCCCAGACTTGAAACATTAACTGCTTTGCTTTCTTCAGATGCTGCCTAACTTGCTGAGTGTTTTTGGTATTTTCTGTTTTTATTTCAGATTTCTAACCTCTGCAGTTGTCTGATTTTCAGACATGTAACATAATAGGCAAAAGAACAAGCTGAGGAGACTTGTTAAGATATTTATGTGTTGTCATATGGAATGAACTGCCAGAATAGGTGGAAGGTGCAGCTTCACAAGTAAATTTCGAAAGGAGATTGGATAGATACTGTAGTTGAAATGGAAATGGTTGCAGTACCTAATGGAAAAGGCAAAGATGTTAAAGCCAATCGGATAGTTCTGGCAAAGACATGGCATAGGAATGAAGGACTGAATGGGTTCATCCTGTGAAGCACATAACAATAAAATTCAACTTTAATTTGTTTAGTAGAATGTAACAGATTGGCTGAGGAGAACAACTGTTTATATTTGCAAAGACAGTGAGAATTTTATTATTCTATACATAAATTATCACATGAGGTATTGGATTATAGAGTAAACCAGGGAGTAATTTTTAATAAGGTTTTTTTATGACACACTGTTGTAGCAAAGTTAATGAACAGATAGTTCTTGTTATTTTCAGTTGTTAATGATGCTTTTCGCGTCAGTGAATAAAAGTGATCGAAATTACATATTAACAGCTTCTGACGGTACAAAGTTATCACTCATTTTTCATAACGCTCACCAGAAGCTGCGCCAACAAAATCTACTTATTTCAGTGGGCGTGCAATGCACAAGTCTGACAGAGAGTTATTATAACTGACTTGGAAGCTTCTGAAAATGACTTATGACAGAAAAACAGCCTTCAGTCAGCGTTACTGTAAATATCTTTTGCTGAATTTAAGGAGAGGTTGAATGATTTGACCTAATGCGGGAAGACGAGGAGCGGATCTGAAACATGCATAATCAGCAGGGTGGAAAGATATAATTACCAGAATAAAGAGACAAGGTAAAAGACTGTCAAAAAAATTCATGGAATTTTCACTTGACAAATCATGTAAATTCAGAACAATCTGAACCTTTAGAACTTAAACGAAGCAACAGTACAGTGTAAATGAAAATTTGCAATAGCCCATCCATTATTCCAGCACTGTAGGACTGAGGGACAATCAGATATCTGATACAATAAATCAGGGTTTGACTGATTCTGACTTAAGCACTGCCCCACATTGGCAAGTTTCTTACCAGCATCCTTATTTTACACCTAGACTGTTCATGAGAGAAATATTATGTCATCTAACAGCTTTTATTCCTTATACTTAGCATGCACTCTCTCACTCTCCCATTTTCCATCACAAGCTTTCTGTTTCCTGATTTAACTTCTCTATCACAAGTCAAAAGACTTATTGTTTCAACATTAAGTTTTGAATGTGTTATATATTACCTGCCGTCCCTTCTTCCTTTGTTCTGACTAGCTTTAGATCAGAGATATCGCAACTTTAGGACATCCCACAGCACTTTACAGCCAAATATGTTTGTAGTGTATTTGTTGTTGTAATGTAGGAAATATATTAGCAAATTTTCACATGTCAAAATCCTACAAATAGTTATGTAATATTGACAAGAAAATCTATATTTTTAGTGGTGCTAATTGAGGGATAGATGTTTACCAGGATACCAGAGAGAAGTGGTCTGTTTCTCTGCAGAATAATGCCACAGTTTCTTACGTGTCCAACAGAGAGCTCAGATGGTGCCTAAGCTTTACATCTCAGTCAAAAACTATCCCTGCATGTTCTGCCATTGAAGGATCAGGAGAGATTCTGTGTTCAAACCTCTGCAGTGGACCTTGAACTCACCACATTCTGACTCAGAGTTAAATGCTTGGTCATGGAGACATTTCTGAAACTCAAACTCAGAGCTACTTCATCAAAGCATCTAGATTTACCCCATTTGGTTTTCTTCTTTGGTATGTCTTGGTAGTCATGATGTGTATTTTTTTCAGGACTAAGCAATCCTATGTTTTGAAGCAAAGAGTCTTTAATTGTATTGTTGGATCAGAGGTCATGGATTCATATGGAAACTGACCAATTAACACACGTTGACCATTGAGCACCCATTTGCACTCCACATTATTCTCCCCACATTCACATCGACTCTCCCCAGATTCTGCTGCTCTTCAACACACTTTATAGTCAATTTATAGTGGCCAATTAACCTATCAATCAGCACTTTTTTGGGATGTGGGAGGAAACTGGAGCACCAAAGTGAAACCCACGTGGTCACAGGGAGAATATGCAAACTCCACATTGCACCAGAACTCAAGGTCAAACCTAGTCACTGGAGCGATGAGGCAGCAACTCTACACACCGTGCATCCATGCTGCCCTATAGGATGTTTTCAATAAATCTGGAAATAGGCTGAAAACTATTCTTTACAGAAATCCTTTAGATAGCTTTATTTCCTTTTTGGCAAATAATACAACAGGGAACAGAACATAGAACAGTACAGCGGAGGAACAAGTGTATCTGTGTCAACTATGATGCCAGTCCAAACTAATGTCTTCCTGCACATGGTCTATATACCTCCATTCCCTGCCTGTTCCTGTGTCTAAATG
>JARFYF010000094.1:98217025-98228305 GCA_030265395.1 Rhina ancylostomus
GATCCTTCCTGTTTTGTTAAATGTAACTTTTGTATTCCCAGCTGCAAGGGGAATTCAGCTATTATTGCAAGACTCTCAAAGGCTCAGGTATTCATTGAGGTTACTCATGCCCTTAAGATACCTCCCTAGCATGAATGCTCTCTGCACAATGATGGGTCATCTTCTTCAGAAGCTCATTCAGGTTCCCTAGCTCCTGGCGAAGACTCTAACACCAACAATCATCATTCAGATCAATGGGGTTGAAATCCTCAACAAAAACAAATTTTGTCTGTTAAAATCTATTGGCTAAGATGGACATCAGGAAAGCAGCACATGGAAGAAGTTCCATCATTAATGACTGGTGTTAAGTCATCCAGAAATATGCAATATTTGTTAACACCACGTGTCATATAAATGAATTTCTTGTGACAAGGTTTGAATACAACAGCTTTGATTTTTCCAACTTTCATTTGGAGGAAGCTTCTGCTTATTCTGTATTGGATATCAGACAAGCAGTCTGAAAGTTTGGAGACAGTAGAATATTCAAGAGATGATGATAACATTAAAATTGGTGCTATAGGAATACAAATGGAATCTGACACTGTTTTTGGATGACTTTGCCAAGAGCAACCTACAGATATGAGGAAGGAAGAGACCAAGGTTAACTCAAGAAATTCTGCGAGTGTGGGAAGAGAAGCCATTGCTGGTGATTCGCGGGCTTTCACAAATTCTTTTCTCCTGAGGATCTGTGTCTTGTGAGAATTAGTTGAAATATATTGAAAAAAAAACAGGATCATTCCTGGAAACTTGGCATCGAGATTGGTTGTATTACCCTTTACAAGACATTAAATTTATTTCCAGTCATGGAAATAACAGCAAGCTATTGCAAACCACATTCTTGTGCAGTTACAGCTATTTTGGAAATTGACTAATTCTATGGTGTCTTTAACCTTGCAGGGCAGAAAATGTTGGATGAAATTTTATTACATCTGTTTCTTTGATAAATGTGTTCATTTTCAGATCTGTTTTTATACCTCAGCTACATGGCTGTGTGTTTGCCATATGCATTTTATATGACATTGACAACAACATTAACTGTCTATCCACCAAATAAGCAAATAGTTCACTGATTCTTGCAAATAAGTTTAAACAAGTTCACAAGTTGTTGGAAATGGATGAGTGATTAGAATTAGTGGGGTTTCATGCAGCTTAATTCCTTTTATAGTTATATATACCATGAGGACCAAAATAATCATGCTGACCAGTCAATGCTTCTTTATGTATCGGTTTAAGCTTCAAAGCTCTGATTCAGTGATTAGGCTGACCCAATGTTTTTGGAAGGTTTTTATTTATAAATGGAGACTGATGTAACCTAAGAACTAAAACCACAAGAACTATGAACAGGAGTACCATTTGGTCTCTTGAGCCTGCTCTGCCATTCAATAAGATCATGGCTGTTCCAGATTTCCTCGAACAAAAAACAAACTGTTGAACTCAGCGGGTCAGGCAGTATCTGTGGAGGGGAATGGCAGACGATGTTTCAGGTTGAGACCCTTCATCTGGACTGACCTGAAATGTTGACCGTCCATTTCCCTGCCTGACCCGCTGAGTTCGTCCAGCAGTTTGCTTTTATTTGCTCCAGACTTCTAGTATCTGCAGTCTCGTGCCTCCAGCTTTCCTCAAGTCTATTTTTGGATCATTTATCTATACCTGATTCGCTTACTGATTAACATTCTCTCTCAGCTATGAACACATTCAAAGATTCAGCCTCCACAATATTCTGGGGCAAGGAATTTGAAAGACTCATGACTCTTTGAGAGAAGAAATACTGCCTCATCTCAGCCTTAAATACACAGCCTGTTATACTCACTCAGTCTCTGCTGTCCAGTTCTAGACTATCCACGAGGGTAAACATCCTTCAGCATTTACCCTGTTTATCTCCTTAGAATCTTATGTTTCAATGAGATCACCTTTCATTCTTCTAAACCTCAAATAGGCACAGAAGCAATCTGTGCCACCATTTTTCATAAGGCAATCCCTCTATATCTAGGTTCATCCTAGTGACCCTTCTCAGAACTACCTCCATTGATAACATATCTTTCCTTAGGTGAGTGAAGCAAGACTTACTCACTATACTCTAGAAATGGCCTCACTAGTGCCTTGTACAGTTGCAGTAAGACTTCTTGCATTTATACTCTTCTTGAAATAAAATCCAGCATTTCATTCACCTTCCCGATTACGCCTTCTCCTGTGTGCTCACATGCTGTGTTTTGTGTATGAGGACCTTGGTGCTGCACTTTCCTGCAGTCCTTTTCCATGTTTCATCATTCTTCCTTCGAGCTTGAACAACCTTTCATTTTCCCACATTCACCAGACCTTTGCTCATTCCCTTAACTTATCAACATATCTCTTCAAACTCTTTGTATCCTTCTCAAAGCCTGCCTTCTCACCTACTTTTGTATCATCCACAAATTTGGCTACAGGACAGCACTTTCTTCCTCTTAATCACTAATACATATTATAAATTATAAATCCAGGACTGATTCCAATGGCACTTCATTGGTTACCGGTTGCAAACCTGAAAATGACTCTCGTTCCTATATACTACTTCCTGATATTTAGCCAGTCGTCTATCTATGCTAAAATATTATCTCTATCAGCAAGAGCTCTTATGTTTTGAGTAACACCTTGAAAGTCCAAATATTTTACATCTACTAATTCACCTCTATCCATGATAATAATAAACCAATTTACCAAATTATGACTTTCCAAATGTTCTGTTATAAATGGATTATAGCATTGTTCCAATGCACTTCTTCAAATGAACCTCACAATCCCAAAATGATTGAGAGTGGATTTGCTGGAGATATGTATACAAGATCATGTCCAGTTTAGACAGGGTAACTGGAGGGAAACCATTTCCAGATGGTTCAAGGATCAGGAGATACAGGTTGTACATTTCAATGGAAGAGGGATGTGAGGAAAAGCTTTATTACTCAGGGAGTAGCTATGATCTGGAATTCCCTGCCTTTAGGAGTGCTGGAAAAGGAATTAATCAGTGCCTTCAAAACCACATTGAAAGGGTGGGAAAGTATGACTGGTGGGACACTGCACTAGGAGCCAGCAGATTTGCTGAACAGAATGGCTTCCTTCAGTGCAATAACAATTATGTACTGCACTGACTCTTTGCCATTGAATTATTTAAGGCAGGATGAAGAGTAATAATAAGGGCTTGAGGCATCTGATGCCCTTGCTGAAGAGTGATATGCAAAAATCTTTTATTTTCCATCACGAATAATCCTCGCCTTCAAGATTATAATACTGTAGAAAATATCAACTAAAAATGAAAACTATTCCTTGCAAGCAAGGTTCACTGAGGAAAGCAACCAAGATAAATCTACAATTTGTAAAGCACACTAAACATTCCTCTTGTGTATGTGTATTTTAAAAATAACCCTGTAATTTTCATGTTCACATATCAGAAAAGCGATGAGAATAAGCCTGTAATTTTCATCCTTTAACATCATTCCTCCATTGTTTTTAATTACAAACATCATTACTGGTTTTCCACCTATGTAATCTACTCACCTATGTCATCTGTTGATTGTGACAATTCATTCATAGACTTCACTTCAGTTCACATTACTTTTTTTCTCTAAATAAAGATTTTTTTGTAATACATAAAGTAAACAAAACACAGTTGAAATGGATTGGAAAGACCTTGTTTAGAGATTTTTGCACTAATTCTTAGTCCTGTACAATTCAAGCAAGATGGCAGACACTGTACGTGATGTGCTGTATAATACCGTACCTTTATAGGGGAAAGAATATTGATTCTTCTTAACAGACTATTGGAGGAACTCAGTGGGTCAAACAACATTTGTGGAGACAAAGGGATGGTCGATGTTTCAGCTCAAAATGTTGACCAAGCCTTTGCCTCCACAGATGCTGCTTGACCTATTGTTCCTCCTGCAGTTTGTTTTCTACTCCAGATTCCAGCATTTGCAGTCTTTTGTGTCTCTCCTGCTTCATCTTAATTTTTATTCTCCAGTATCATTCAGTGGTCTCAGGTTGATGTGCTGGATAGAAAATCTATTTCTATTGGTAACCCCAGCTGTGAGGAGGTGCAGAAGAACTGTCTAGGTTGGTGGTCTCATTAAGTTTATTTTCCTCATGGCCTGTTTGGGAGCTTAATCCTCTCAGTGCACTGGTAGTTTACCACATGAGTAATTCCAAACATAAGATTATATTCAAGAAAATAGGGCAGCTTCAGTGAAGGGTGGCAGGCATAAGAGATAAGCCTGTCCTGAGCACTTTATCCTTTAGATAGGGAGGACCTTGAGTGTTCCCTGAGCAATTAACTACACAATGCAGTAAATGGCTATGCAAGCTTGTAATACAGACAAGTAACAAAATGACAAACCAGCATTTACATCCCCTTTGATATTCATTTCCATTGAAGTCAGGCACAAGTGTTCCATTGCCCTTCTGGACAATCCCCCATTCTTCATCCTTTCTGAACATTAGCTCTACTCAATGCATCTCACCATCTAATGAAAGACCTACACTAGCAACACCATGGTCTCAAATTCTTCTTCTCATACTTAAGGCCATTTATGGCTTTATCCCATCCTATCTATTTTCTGTCCTATCCACATCATAATTCTCTACTTTATTTGTTCTGGTCTCTTGTATACTGCTCCTCCTTATTCCTGCTTTGGAGACAAACTTCATCAAGCTAGCCTTTATATTTTGCTGTTCTCTCCTTAAAGTACTTCTGTCTGTGTGATGATATCCAGTAAGCCATCAAGTACTCCACAGTCTATTCTCTCATTTTCCTTGACCTCTTAGGATTTGAAAGGTTGCTTTCTCTTGTTGACATAATTATCTGGAAGCAGGCAGTATTGAGTTCTTTAAAGCTAGACAGCTGTCTCCTTTAAAGACTAATAAACAGTCTGTATATTTGGAAGGTTACCACCCTTGTGCCTATTATATATGCCAACCTTATGCAAAATGGCCTGCCATGTTCTTCAGGTGGCACTTGGTGCTGGTAGTGTTATGTACCACTATAATGTGTAATACCAAATGCATCTTTAAGTGCCAGTCACAAATTTAACCTGAAATATTTGGACAGGTGTAAAAGGCTGTGTCTGTGCTTCTTCTGCTCTTCCCATGCACACTTAACTTATTGGCTGAATATCAGGTGTGAAGCGCATTTTGATATGCTTCCTCAAGCATTAGAATTCCTCCTGTAGACATGGGAAACAGGCACCTCCTGTGGTTCTTGCTGTATATATTGGTTTCAGTCCCAAAAATTAGTTGGTTTGCTCTCCTACAACAGTGCAATCATGGAAGGGAGATCCTTCCCAACATTGCCAGTTTTCCAGATCTGCTCTTCAACATAGTCAAAGCAAACAATTACCCCCACTGTGTCCCCAATGGTGACAGTCTACACAGTTAAATGAATAGCATGAACTGGTTGGCTGATGTCATTGGAACAACTCCCCTCTCTAACTGCATGAAGGGTTAGAAGAACACAACAGTTCCAGTTGTTTTGTTTGGCCGTGACCATTAGGTTTGCCCTTTTGATGACAACTATGTGCTTGAATTTAAAGTGTTGGAGACCTGAAATATGAATGAAGTAGAGTTTTGGAAAATATGGCTTTCAGTTGAAAGCACAGGAAAAAAATGAAGCTCAGTATGCCTCTGAAATCACGGTAAGTGTATGATATCTGATCTGATGTTGCTTAGAGTCATACAGCATGGAAACAGGCCCTTCAGCCCAACTGGTCCATGTCATCCAAGATGCCCCATCCAAGCCAGCATTCGGCCCATAACCTTCTAAACCTTTCCTATCCAGGTGCCCGTCCAATTATCTTTTAAAAGTTGTTATTGGATCTGCCTCAGTCACTTCCTCTGGTAGCTAATTTCACATATGTACCACCATCTGTGAAAAAAAAAGTTGCCCTTCAATTCCTATTAATTTTTTCCCCTCTCACCTTAAACCTATAACCTTGGTTTTACACTTTCATCTGGTTATCCCTGGAGAGGAGAGGAACAGAAAATTCCAGGTGGATTCACAAATGCTAAAGTTGTGAGAAAAGGAAAACTGGATTCAATTCTACTATTTATACAAACATGAATCCATAAAGGAAAAATAGCGATGTTAAATCTTTGCAAGATGTTGGTTAGATCACAGTTGGGATACTGCATGCAGTTTGGGCACCCCATTGTAGGAAAGATATAAGAGAAATGGAAAAGCACTGCAAATATTCACTAGAACAACACCAAGAATGACAATACAATTGCGTTCACAGCTTAACTTCTCACATTAAATCACAGGCATTTCCTGAAATGTGTGTCTGGTGAGTGATCACTCATAACATCAGCTCTGATGAGCCTATGCTCCAGAAGATTAGTTGGCAGTTGACATCAATAATAGAACAAAAATATTTGACTTCAGAATATCAAATCTCAGAGAACTGATGGATGAATTAAAACACAATTCAGAGGCCTTCTCTTCCAGTGCTCGCCAAATGCTCATAAAGATGCATGGTCAAACTTGGCACAGAATAAAACAAACAAAGTGCTGGAAATACTCGGCAGGTCAGGCTGCACCTGAAGGAAGAGAAAGAGAGTCAATGTTTCTGGTCAGGGACCCTTCGTCAGAACTGAACATGAGTTTCTTCCTACAGAAATGGCCTGATCGGTTGAGTTTACCAACACTTATATTTTAATTTTGAGTTTGAACATCTGCAGTTTCTTTCTGATTTTCACTATATTTTAGGTACAATAAAGATGACTGGAAATAATAAACATAAGCTAAAAAAATGAGGAGTGGGGTAATTAAAATGGAAATAAAAACATGTAGTACATAAATTATGCTGAGGAAAAAAGGGCTGAAGTTTGGGATAAAGTAAAATAAATCTGGGATTACTTAAGAAGTCAGGAAGCATCAGTGGAGAGAGAAATATAGCTGCTGCCTGACCTGCTGAGCATTCCAAGCACTTTTTATTTTATTTCATAATTCTAGCATTTTACAAAAACTGAACTGCTGGAGGAACTCAGTGGTTCAGGCAGCATCTGTGGAGGGAAATAAAGAGTCAACATTTCTGTTTGAGACTCTTCATCTGGATTGAAAGAATGGAGCGGAGACAGCTCGATAAAGAAGCTATCGAGCTCTCTCCCCTCTATTCTTTAGTCCGAGTTCCTCCAAGAGCTCATTTTTTTGCTCTAGGTTCCAGCATTTGCAGTCTCTTATGTTTACGGCATTTTACATTTAGCTGAAGATTGGAAAGTATCCAGGAATATGCTGATACAAGTTAAGAGAAGTACTACAGATTTTGTAAGCTTCTATAAATGGAAATAGTTACTGTTGCTTGCCACTATGGTCCACTGCACATCAAACCATAAGAAAAGCCAGAAACCTGCTTCAATGCATCAGACAAATCCTTAACCTATCATTTTAACTCCTCATTTACTAATCATCTAAAGTTTATCAACCAGTCAATTAATTAGGAATTAATAATGTCAAAATCAGACTAACTGAATTGTCATAATTTATCTAGTTTTGGTTATATAAAATTTATCCTGCTTGTTAAGCACAAGGTAGTGAATGAACAAATGCATCCTTTCTTGCCAATTATCAAACAGGAAGTCAGACAACAAAGTCATGAACCAATAATTGTTTATTAACTGTAAATTCATATTTACTAGCATTTAAACATAGGGTATAGAAATAATTAGTAGATAGGGCTCATTGACAAAATAAATAACAGATGCATTTTCCAGTTTTACAGAGGAGCCCTTCCACATATACGAGGCTTACATCTTCAACTGTAAAATCAATCAAAAGAACCACATATAAATGTAAGTCTTTTCTGTTTAAAAAAAACTCAAGGAACTTGGAGGAGAAATAGGTGAAAAACGTGGGTGGAAAAATTGGTGCAAGATTGAGATAAAATTTGTGTTCACTCTTCAGTTTGCTGCTTGTGGAGCTCAAACAACAGTGATTTGTATATTGCACTAATGTTTATTTACTGGGTATAATTTAGTAATTGTCCAGCACTTGAAGCTAGTTAGTGGTGATTGAAACCATAACTACATCTATTAAAGGGGAGCTGCTGTTTGCCTTCAACTCTTGCTGGTAGTGAGGGGAAAACCTGCTGAAACATATCAGTAATAGGACCCTGTTGTTGTTCAGGAATAGGTCAGTGAGGAGACCTTTTGGTAGCTCAGGGTGTTTTGGTGAGTAGGTTGAAGAAAAAGAGAGAGTTGCTTGGTGAATGTCCTGGGTTCAACACATTTTAAGGCTGATAGTGAGATGACCAGAGGAAGCATCCACAATTAAGGTCCACACCCAGGACGTGGATGGAGTACTTGTAATGACCTTGGAAGTGTGTTCGATGTTAATGACAGAATTGATAAACCTATCTCCAAATATGCATCACTGCAAGACATATTGCACCCCCATCACTTGATTTTAAAAAATATCCTGCTCACACAGCCAGCTAGAAAACTTGCATCCATATCAGATGGAGTACACGCTCTCCCAGTTATCAGCTAGGCATATTACATTTCCTTCTCAGGAGAAGGTTGCACACACCAGTTCCAAAAGCACAGAGTACCTGGGATGGGAGAGGTAACAGGTGAGGGTTCGCCGTCAATGTGGTGTGACAGAGAGAAAGCTGTCACTAACTGGGGTTGCTACCACAATCCAGCAATGGCACCTTCATTGGAGAAAATTATGGTATCTAGCCTACCTTCTCACATTCCACCTCCTCTCATCTACCAATCTGTGTGAGCAGGATATTTTTTAAAATCAAGTGATGGGGGTGCATTACGTCTTGCAGTGATGCATATTGGGGATTGGTTTATTGATGCAAGGAATACAAGGAAGGGTTTTTGTCTTTGCCTTCTGCTCCCTCCACCTCTTCCTCCTACAGCCATAAGCAAGGCCCCTTGTGTCCATACAAGTTGTGATTATAGAGCAAGGCCCCCTCTTTTGACCATTTTTGGATGGGTTTCCAGACCAACCCAGTCATTGAAATCTTCCCTTGAGTACTCCAGTTATAGGCTCTGCTACATAAAACAAAAACAAAGCTCAGAACAAACATGATCAAATACAAAAACAAATTTGTTTGACTTGTTCATTGTGCTAAAATGGTAATTAACTTTGAGGTAAAAATGAAAAGGGTTCAATTCAGTTCACACAAACAGATTTTCCTAATTAACTTTAACTTTACTTTAACTTTATTTATACAGCATGGTAACAGGCCCTTCCAACCCAATGAGTTTGTGCCACCCATTTTAGACCCATGATAACCTATCCGTACGTCTTTAGAATGTGGGAGGAAACCGGAGCACCCTGAGGGAACCCACACAGACACAGGGAGAACATATAAATTCCTTACAGACAGCGGTGGGAATGGAATCCGGATCACTGGCACTGTCACAGCATCATGCTAACTGCTATGCTACTGTACCACCTCAAAAGATTACAGAAAATTCCTACAACATACAGAATAAAAATACATTGTATAGAGTTTGGAATGTTCTGAGGAGCCATAAAGCGATTAAATTTGACACTAGCAGGCATCTTGTCTGGTGATCTGACATCACTAGGGGATGGTTGTTCTTCAGTACAATAACAATGTGTTATTTAGGCATTGGTGGTTTTGCTACAAGACTGATACTATTGGCCTTGTTATTAATAGAACGCAAGATAGCCTGAAAACATAGCCACTGTTCAAATTACCAGCACTTGATTAATGTTTCTGACATTAGTCAGGATATTTTAAAATGATTGTTTCCTTTTGCCCAGAATGACAGCGTGATAAATATGCAGCATTCTCTGCCAGTACCTAACTGTATCATGGGTCTGGTTATGAATTTTGTATTGAAAGTTTTGAAGGGTTCAACCAGAGTAAAAAATACAGCAATAATCTTAAGGCCATTTTAACAGAATAAAACACAACCTACTTCCATTCTATATTCAGGAGCATTAAATCCAGTTGATCACCAACCTCACTGATCTCTATAATGATGACACATGTTATTGTGACTGTGCTACAGACTTCTGGCTATAATTTTTAATTCTTGGGGATTTACATTTTTTTCAGATTCAGGAAGATTTTACTTTTTTTCTCCAGATTCAGGAAGATTTTACTTTTTTTCTCATGGTTTTTTTTATCATGGGTAGGGAGGGAACAAAAATCTTCCACTTAGTTCCTAAATGCACTCTCTTATGCTCTAATGAGCACTCCGGCAACATTTATTTTGAGTTTCTCACTTCTTTTGAAAATTTTCTCAAATCTGACAATATATGAGAAATGTCCTTCGATCATCTCCTTTTGTGTGACACCAGATTTGTTGACTTTCCTTGAAACTCTTTATCCTTCAGACATCAGAGGCTTTATTGAATCCTTATGCCCAACCTCAAAGGCCAGTTTACACATTTTAGCTGCCCCTACATCTGTTTCACAGAAGCTGTGGATTGTACTCCAGCACTGTGACTACCTAGCTTGATAACCAAAGTTCCTATGGACAGAAAAGCAAAAAGGTGCAAATGCTAGAAATCTGAAATAAAGACACAAAACATTCAACAGGTCCAACAGCATCTGTGAAAATAGAATCAGAATCAGGTTTATTATCGCCGACTTCTTTGTCGTGAAATTTGTTGCTTTGTTGCAGCAGTAGAGTGCAAAGACATAAAGGTACAATAAATTACAAAATAAATAGTAATTTTTGAAGAGAGTAGAAAGTAAGAGAGAAACAGACATTGTTTCGGGTTAATGACCCTCATCGAGCATTGACCTGAAATGTGAACTCTGTTTCCTTAATACACCAGATCATCCAGAAATTATATAAAAATGATGGTTCCTGCTTGCATATCAAAAAAGGCAACTGTTTACTTCTGTCAATGCTCATTCCATGAGTAATTTGGCCCCTTGCTGGTTAATTGGGAAAGACATATTTAGAATAGTTTAACGCAATTGAGAAAGGGAGATTGAGAGGAGACGGGAAGGATCATAAAGTGAAAATCAAAAAGAATCATAGTTGGGACTAGAAACAGTCATGTGTCATTTCTGAAGAGAAGAAAATTGAAAGATAAATCATCAAATCCATAAAACAATGACTGACAGACAACATTAGTGCAAACAGTTAATGTAAAGTAGATTATTATGTTCAACTTCCCTTCTTAGCAGCACTTGGGAAGTACCTTGTCCATGTGGACAGTAAAGTTTCAAAAAAGCAGCTTGTCTTTATCTTGACAAGAACATCTGGGATTGCTATTGAATG
>JARFYF010000094.1:98537818-98548647 GCA_030265395.1 Rhina ancylostomus
TTTCTCTTTGGAGAGAAGGAGGATGAGAAGTGACTTGATAGAGGTGTACAAGATGATAAGAGGCATAGATCGAGTGGTAGTCAGAGACTTTTTCCCAGGGCGAAAATGGCTAACACAAAGGAGGCATAATTTTGTGACTGGAGGGGGATGTCAGGGGTAAGTTTTTTTTTTACACAGAGAGTGCTGGGTCCGTGGAAGGCACTGCCAGCAGAGGTTGTGGGGATAGATACATTAGGGACATTTAAGAGACTCTTAGATAGACACATGAATGATGGAGAAATGGGAGGGAAGGGTTAAATAGATCTTAGAGCAGGATAAAATGTCAGCAAAACATTGTGGGCCGAAGGGCCTGTACTGTGCCGTAATCTTCTATGTTCTATATGGAGAGGAGTAGGCCACCCAGCCTATTGAGCATGTTCTGCCACTTAATAAGATTGTTGTTGATTTGATTGTAACAGCAACTCCTCATTCCCACTCTCCTTTGGTAACCCTTCACCCAATCTATCTCTTCCTTAAAAAAAGTTAAGAGATTCTGCTTACACTGTCCTTTGAGGAATAAAGTTCCAAAGAGTCAAGACTCCTTATTTTCAAACACTGTTATACTTCCACAAGAGGAAATATCCTCTCCACATCCACCCACATCAAAACCTCTCAGGGGTCTCATATGTTCCAATCAAGCCCCTTCTCACTCCCCTACTCATGAACACAAGAAAATAGGAGCAGGCATATCCTCTCTGGCCCCTGAAGTGTGCCCCAGTAATCAATATGATCATGACTGATCCTCCTCAGGTCTCATCTCCTCTTCTGTGCCAGCCTGCAATTCCCCTCTCTCAAAATTCCACCTCCTTTTTAAATACCCTTTAAAGTGATCCAGCTTCCACAATTGTCGGGGTGAAAGAATTTCAGAGATTCACTATCCTCTGTATGAAGAAATTCCTGCACACCTTAGTTTTAAACAATCTCTCCCTTATCTTGTAACCATGGCCCCTTACTTGACATTCTCCCACTGGTGGAAACATCTCAACATCTCGTCCAGAAAAACAAATAAAACTGCAGATGCTGGAATCTGAAACCAAATCAGAAATGCTTGAAGAACTATGCCTGCCAAGGAGCATCTGTGGAAAGAGAAACCAGTTATATTAGATTAGATTAGATTAGATTAGTCTATAGTCATATACGTCAGGGTGGAATGAAACTTTTGTTCACATGAAGCTCACAGAGTAAACAGTGTACATATTAATGATAAATACAACAGTAAATACAGCAAAGACAAACAGCAGAATGGTACAAAGGTTGTAGTGCAATCTGAAGTCATGCAAAAAATATATTAAAGTGACAATAGTGGACAAACCGAGAAAGGTAGAGTAAAGAGTTTGAGAATGTGGCAGTATCATCAGGAAGGGGAAGTGAAAGAGGTGATTGGTTCAGAAGGTTGATAGCAGTGGGGAAGTTGTTTTATGTCTGGACATCTGGGCTTTCAAGCTCCTGTATCTTCTCACAGAAGAGAGAACAGGAAGTGGCAGGCATCCTTGACAATTCATTGTGCTTTCCTGAAGCAATGCACAATGAAGATGGATGTAATGGAAGGAAATGGTGAGCTTGTGATGGACTAGGCTGTGATTATCACTTCCTGCAAGGTTCAGTCGGTCAACGGAGTTGCCATATCAGTCTACGATGCAACCCATCAGAATACTTTCTATAACGCATCTGTAGAAGTTTGAGAGAATCCTGGTGGACTTGGCGAATATTCTCAGACACCTAAGAAGGTTTCTGGTCCGCATTGTTGATTCTCTTTGCTTTCAATCGCTAACTGACATGAGACTTTGCACCCAAGTGTAATCTTACAAGTTCAATGCCTGGATTACAATTCCAACATTCCTTTGGTCACGTCCATGATATTTGCACATTAATTATTCAGTACTGAAAATTCCTCCACTATAGTCACAGACCACAATGAAATACACAAGCACACTCCTGGCCCTCTGTGTCACTCCATCTGCCAGACCATATTCTCTCTCCAATTCATACAAATCTGTCCCTCATCAGAGCATTCACATTCCTGGCATTATGGCCATGTATTTCTTCGCAAGTTGCCTTCAGTAAATGGATTTTGATGACAGGGCTGTTAACTGGAACGCTGCACAGCTGGATTTCAATGCTGACTCATTAACATTTTTCAATTTCTACTTTTCTAAAAAGTGTTTTCCTGAAGCTAATAAAAGGGGCCTTTTTAATGCACAATATGTGTCCTCTTGTTCCTCACCATCCAGCTGCTTAGCTTTTCTTGCAACATTCAATTTGACAGTGATTTTTTTTTGACATAGCAGTAAGTGATTTTTATTTGGCAAGTCTCGCACCATTGATCTTACCCAAGAATAGTCCCAGTTTCAGTTTAGCTTTAAGGATGTATAGGAAACTGGCACTACTTGGAGAGACATTATCCTAGAGATACAATAAATGCTGCCATTTCCACGACAACAACTGTGCATTAGATTCAATCACAAAGCACACCTATGTTAAACCATCAGCCCATGTGGTTGACAGATTACTTTAATGGATAGCTGCCATAGCATGATGAATATACGTGCAGGTTCTGCTCCAGAGACCAGAGCACTACGATATATGTGAATATGAGTCCATCTTTAGTAACTGTAAAGTAAATGGTATGGCCTCTGATATATTGCTGTGCAAGCCATTGCTGTTAGTTGGATTTTCTACCTTTGATAAGAAATGCTTTCTCATTAGAAACACAAGAAGACTGCAGGTGTTGGAAGCTGGAGCAACAAACAATCTGCTGGAGGAACTCAGCAGGCCGCAACGTCGACAATTCCTTTCCTCCCACAGATGCTGCTCGACCTGCTGAGTTGTTTGATACTTTCTCATTAGCTCTATCCTTGCCAACTTGCCTTAGAGAACAGCATTGTAGAAGAACCTATAGACGTTACTCGTGAGACTGGGATGCTGCTGCTTGAGGCAACAGCAGGGCAGTAATCAACTATGAAGTAGTGGAGAACAGGGTCCAAGTTTAAGCTTATTGTCATGGGCATACATACATACCCAGGGTAGAAACGCCACAAAAATTAGCTTCTTGCAGCAGCAGCACAGTGCATTGCAAACATGACAAACATAAATTACATAACCTTAAATTAACAAATTATATATAATTTACAAAACAAAACAAACAAAATAAAAGATCTAGCTAAAGTAGTAGAGATGGAAGGCAGAGAGCATATCAGTGAAAAAATATAAAAGCTCTCAGCCATTTGTTTTTCCCTGGAATGAGTGGAGATTTTCTTGACAGCGAATATATTGTCACAGTCCTGGAAGAAGACATGGTACAGAGGACATGGCCATACACAAAAAGTGGAAGGTAATAATGTTTCTGAGTACAGGCCACAAAACATGTGTTCCATTAGGGAGTCATAATCAAGGTTTATGATCCTTATGTATGTGGACATCACATAAGTCCTGAAGAAACATTTTCACACAGCATCTTCAAATGTTTTGGACATTTATAAATTTAGACACTGAAAGACTGGTGTCAGTGGCTGCAGCTCTAAAAGAGTGGTCCTGATGAGTGAAAGATCAATGGCCATTGTTCCACTACCTGTGAAGTTGAAAGAAGATGAGAATATGGTGCGGTTAGGTGGCTCTTTGTATGACAACAGGTGTGGTGATCCAGGTGTGCGTAGCAGTGTTCTGACACCATTACAGATGAAGTTTGATGGTAGCCCTCCTGCAGAGGGGAATGAAGGCTGGAGTGAGCTGAGTAGCTAAATGTTAATTCCTTTCCCTCCACAGGTGCTGCCCAACCCACTGAGTTCCTCCAGCAGATTGTTGGTTGCCTCTGTTTATTGTCACAGCACTTCTGACAGTGCAGCACTCCCTCAGTATTACACTGGGATCCCTCTCTATATTTTATGTTCATAATGCCTGTTGGCTCTTTTGTGTTGCTGTTCACTAAGGCAAGTAACAAGGACAGAGCCACCGGCAAAATATTCTTTATTGAAGACAGTCAACACTGAACTTACTGCCTTGGCTGGATGTAGCAGATGCACAAGTAACATAATAATGCCACAGGGATCTTTTATACCCACAAGAAGCAAAATGGACTTGCTTTAAAGTCTTATCTGAAAAATTAGCTATGGCATAGGATGGACTGGATAAACAGGCTAGGAGACAGGTCAGCAGATGAACGGTGGCAGACATTCAAACAGCTGGTCTGTAATGCTCAGCAAGAGTTTATCCCGATCAAAAGGAGGGATTCTATGAGAAAGAGGCACAGTCCACGGTTAACAAAAGGAATAAAGATAAGGTTAACTGCGGGGCGGCATGATGGCGTAGTGGTTAGCGTAACACTCTTACAGCGCTAGCGATCAGGGTTCAATTCCTGCCGCTGTCTGTGAGGAGTTTGTACGTTCTCCCCGTGTCTGCGTGGGTTTCCTCCGGGTGCTCCGGTTTCCTCCCACATTCCAAAGACGTACGGGTTAGTAGGTTAATATGGGTGTAATTGGGCGGCGTGGGCTCGTTGGGCCGGAAGGGCTTGTTACCGTGCTGTATAAATAAAGCTTTAAAGTTCTACTTGAAGAGCCAGATACACAACATGGCAAGGGCTAGTGGTAGATAAGAGGAGTGTGAAGCTTTTGGATCCAGCAGCAGAAGACCAACAAGAAGCGGGAAAATGAGAGAAAATTTGCACGTAGTATAAAAATAAACAGTAAAAGGTTCTATGGATATATAAATAGGAAAGGGGAGACTCAGGCAACTGTGCGTCCTCCAGAGAATGAGGCTGGTGAATTAATAACAGCAAACAAAGAGAGGGCAGATATGTTGAATAAATATTTGCATCAGTCTTCACTGTGGAAGACATTGCTAATATCCCAAAGATATCAGATGAGCTCATTTTAATCAATATAGTAGAACTTACAAAATCTTCATTACAAGTGGAAAAGGCAGACAAGTCACCAGGGCCTGATGGATTGCACGCTAGAGTTTTCAAAAAGCGGATGCAGAGATAGTGGACCTATTGGTCGAAAATTTTCATAACTCGCTAAAATCTGGGAGGGTGCCAGAAGATTGGAAAACAGCCAGTGTTAGTCCCTTGTCCAAAAAAAGGAGAAAGGCAGAAGGCAGGGAATCATAGGCCAGTTACCACAGGCCAATAACAGATATTGTTGGCAAGATGCTTAGAGTCAGTACTGAAAGAGGAAATAGATAATGATTCAGGAAAGCTGAATATATTTAAACTTATTCAACATGGTCTTATGAAAGATAAATCATGTTTGCCAAATTTGCTCAAATTCTTTGAGGATGTGACAGGGAGAGTCGATAGAGGGGAACCTGTAGATGTATTTAGGTTTCCATAAGGCAAATGAGGCCGGTGCATAAACTAAACCCCATGGTACTGGAGGAAGTGTGTTAGAATGAATTGAAAATTATCTGTCCCATAGAAAACTGAGAGTTGGAATAAATGGGTCCTTTACAGACTGGAAGGAGCTAACTAGTGGAGTTCTTGGCCGATAGCTGTTCCCTGTTTACATTAATGACCTTAAGAATTAATGAACAGCGTGTAAGGTTTCCAAATCCACAAAAATAGGTGAAAGGACATATTATGATAACTGTACTATGATTTTGCAATTTGATATAGATAGATCGAGTGAATGGCAAAAGACTGACAAATGGAGTTTAATGTGGGGAAGTGTGAGGTCATGCACTTCAGAAAGAGAAATCCAAAGGCAGATTATTATCTAAATGGAGAGGGACTGCAAGTGACTGAACTTCCGAAGAATCTAAGTGTTCGAGCGCATGAGTCACAAAAAGCTTGCTGGCAGGTCCAACAAGTAGTTAAGAAGGAAAATGGCATTTTGGCCTTAATTGCGAAGGGGTTGGAGTTTAAAAATAGGGAAGTTTTATTGCAATGGTACGGGGTGTTGGTGAGGCCTCACCTGGAATACTGCACACAGTCGACCTAAAAAAAATAGTACAAAGAAGATTTGGCAGGCTAATCACTGGGATGGGAGGGTTATCCTATCAAGAGACCAAATAGTTTGGGACTGTATTACTTGGAGTTTAGAAGGATTAGTTATAAGATCCGAAGGGGGCTTGACAGGGTAGATGTGATGATTTCATTAGCGGAACAGTGTCAAACATGGGGTCATAACTACAAGGTAAGGACCAGCCAATTAAAACTGAGATACGTAGAAATTTCTTTTTGCAGACGATGGTGAATCTCTGTACTTATCTGACCCCGAGGCCAGTAGAGACAGAATAATTAAAAGTATTAAAGTGGATAAATATTTGTAAGATTGAGGAACAGAGGGGTATAGAGAAATGGCACAGCAGTTGAGACCAGCATAGATCAGCTGTGATCATATCAAATGCTAAGGCCATTGAAGGCCCTGATGGTTTGTTCCTGCTCTGACTTTCTTGTGTAATTGAGATCTCAGAGGCTAATTGGCCCACTCCTCTTCCTCTGAGATACAAACATGCAAACATCCAATGGAGTAGGAGTGGGTCATTTGACCTCCCGAACAAATACTGCAATTCCATTCGTTCGTGGCTGTTCTGATTGCATCTCAGTTCCACATTCCCCCCTACCCCTGGTAACTTCTCATCTCCTTGCGTGTCAAGAATCTATCGAACTCTGCCTTTAAAGCCTTTCTCTGCTTCCACCAACCATTGAGAAGGAGAATCATGACTTACTGGGGAAAAAATAATTCCCTCACTGTATGAAAAGGGAAACTCTGACTTTTAAACAGTGATCCCTTGTTTTAAATTCTTCCACAACAGGTACAGTCTTTATCACATCCACCAACGTAATCAGATAACTTGCTTTTCCATGATGTTACTCGAGAGATAACTATTAGCCACAACTTGGGGAGAACTCTGCTTAGTTTAAATTACATCTTTTCCATCCACCTGAGAGGCACTGAGGACTTCAGTTGATTGCTTTGTCCAAGCTTGGATTACGTGTCTAAGTTTTGGGACTGGGGCTTGAATTTACAAGCTTCTAATTTAGCAATGAGAGTGCCAACAGTTAACATCCAGACACAGATAATACAAATGGTGGATTTTGATAGCATAAGGGTTAAATTGCTGGACTAAGAGCTAGAGTTCTAAATCATTGATCCGGAAACAAGAGTTCAAGTCCCACCATGGCAGCTGGAGAATTTAAATACAAATAATTAAATTTTAAAAAATGAAACTGTTAAAATTGCCAGCCTCAGTTATGTTAACCAGCCTCTTTTCAGCTACCAATTGCAGAGTAAAACCATTTTGTTCTTTTTTGTTTGCAGCCAATTCCAGCAATAACATTGGGATGGGAGTGACGTGCAGCAATGCATGTGCCAATCAAAACCATTCAGAGCGACTTTTCCAGTTGTTCACTGGTTGGATTTCTTCTTCAATCTGATTATAACCCTCTACCCGTCTTTTCTCATATCCCTGCAGATTTTTAATAAAGCAACTGTAATTCAGAAGACAAGATCACCGTGCCAAAATTAGAGTACTTAAACAAAAATAAGGTGGATTCACTTCTGGATTTCTATCTCTTTGCTCCCCAGTAGCTCCACACGGACGAGGCTTTTAATGGTAAATCCACATTTAGACTTTAATCTGCAGACCACTATTTCACGTCCAGTTCACATAAACAAAGGTGAAAAGGACAGCCTGAATGCCTAATCAGATTACACATTTGTTCCATGGCCAAAGAAGTTCATTAGAAAGGATCCAGCATTTTAATCGCTTTAATTTCTAAATATTCCTTCATTTCAGCAAGAGTAATTTACATTTAAAATACAAAAGAAATAAAATCAATGGGATCTTTTGTGATTTTAAAATGAAATAACTGTTCAGGAATTCAGCCTGTGTCCAGAAGTTTACTCTTAATTGAAAGAGGAGCGAAATTGAAACAATTCCTTGTATGCAGAATATATTAAAATAAAAGCAGGACAACACACAATGACAGACATACAAACTTTTCTTCATTTTACTCTCAAGCAATATTGGCAGGGAGGAAGACGGCACTTGACTAAAATCCATTGAGTGATAACATTTGTGCCAGAGCAGTGCCAATCAATGATCAGATAAGATATCTTTATTAGTCACACGTACATCAAAACACACAGTAAAATACATCTTTTGCGAAGAGTATTCTGGGGGCAGCCCGCAAGTGTCGCCATGCTTCCCATGCCAACACAGCATTCCTAACCCGTATGCCTTTGGAATGTGGGAGGAAGCCAGAACACCCAGAGGAAACCCACGCAGACATGGGGAGAACGTACAAAGTCCTTACAGACAGTGGCCGGAATTGAACCCGGGTCCCTGGTGCTGTAGTAGCATTACGCTAACTCCAACAGAAGAAAGTCTAATATACCCTTGACATTCAATGTCATTACCATCATTGACTCTCCCACCATCAACATCCTGGAGGTCTCTATTGACCGGAAACTCAGTAAGACCAGTTTCATAAATTCTGTGGCCACAAGAGCAGATCAGAAGCCAACCAACACCCCTATTTCAACTATCCACAAGGCACAGATCAGGAGCATGATGGAATACTCTCCATTTGCCTGGATGAGTGCAGTTCCAACAACTCTCAAGAAGCTCATCACCATCCAGGACAAAGCTGATAGCTTGATTGGAGTCCCATCAACTATTTTAACATTCAACTCCCCCACCGCTGTGGCACAGTGGCTGCAGTTTGCATCATCTACAAAATACACTGCAGGCACTCACCTAGGCTGCTTCACCAGCACCTCACAAACCTCATCCAAATCACATAGCATCTTGATTTGGAAACACATCGCTGGAACTCCCATCAGCAATGTGGGAGAACTTTCACCACAGAGACTGCAGGGCTTCAAGGAGGCAGCTCAACATCATCTCCTCAAGGGCTATGACCTAACGCCATCTTCCACTGACCTACACTATGAATAGTTTACAGTGGCCAATTAACCTACTGGCTTGCAGGGCTTTGTGATGTGGGATTAAACTGGAACACGCAGGGAAATTTATGGTGGTTACAGGGAGAAGACGCAAATTCCACACAGACAGTACTCGAGGTCAGGATTGCTGGAGCTGTGAGACTGCAGCTCTGTTGGTTGATTCAAGGGAAAAAGGAATAAGGCTACCTTTCTGTCCCTCACTCCTGCAGTAATTAGCATTGCTCTGTTTCACCTCAAGCGTTCATCCAAGCTAGGTGGTACTAAACTATTCTAAAGATGCATGGGTAGGTTAATTTGGGGTTTAAACTTGGTGGTGCGGACTCGTTGGGCCGAAGGGCCTGTTACCACGCTGTAAACAAAATTCTTAAAAAAGTTTTAAAACATTCTTCTTTCTTCTGGTGCCCAATATCAGATGGATTAGCAGAGTTCTGACACTTGAAGGTTAAATTCTTATCCAGAATAAATAATGCACTGCTCTGCTGGACCAAACTATGCTTGACCTGGCCAGACATGAACCGTCAATGTCGGCTAAACCTACACTAATCCCATTTTTTATTCTACCCACATTCTCATCAATGCTGCTCAGGTTCTACCTGTCACCTACACATTAAGAGCAATTTACAGTGGACAATTAACCTACCAACCCACACATCTTTGGGATGTGAGAGGAAACTGGAACAACTGGAGGAAAAGAAGAGGGAGAATGTGTAAACTCCCCTCAGACAGAACCTGGGTCTCTGGCGCAGTGAGGCAGCGGCTTTGCTAGCTCTGCCACTGAGCCAACTTTTGTTCAGTCCCAGGAAGAAGTGCCTTGTATAGCCTGATATAGCCTTGTATGCCACATACGTCAATCCTTGAACACCGGCTGATGTCCCCAATAGCCTGCTCCACTTGGCCTACCACTGCATGCCAGATGTGAAGAATGTATTGACTTCAGTCATCATTGATGAGATCTCAGGATCCACCCGCCCCTCCAGACAAGTAGCATGAGTATGAACATACAATATCTCAAATCTGACATCTGATGGTTGGTTATGAATAAAAAGGACTGCCACAGGCAGATTTCACCCCTTTACATACACAGAGGCTGAAAGTACAGATGATGCTGATGCACTTGCTGGTGATATTGATATTACTTTTATATTTTATTGAAGTCACTATTATCATCTTGAGGGAAATACTGTCTACTATTTCAAACAATGTGAGCCAGATTATCGTTGTCTGTTTACTTGCCTGCACATTACAAAGGTCAGAAATATAACTGCATACATTGGTCCGATTGGAATCCATGCTTACAGTGAATCATTACTGGGACATGAGAATGGGAATAATTAGAATTCAGTGTCTATGTGGGAGACAGTGTGATTTCTTTATAATGGTCTTAACACTGTAGCACTGAACTCAACAGCAATAAATTAAAATGCAGAATTTCATTACCCTAATTCTTATTACAATGGGAATGATTGCAATGCCATATTAGGTAACTCAACAAGTGAATCTTGATCAACGAGTTATGAGCTGATGTAGTGTCATAGAGTGTCAACCAAGGTGCCCACCAAAGCTAATCCCATTTACATGCATTTGGCCTGTATCCTTCAAAATCTTTCCTATCCGTATACTTATCCAAATGTTGTTTAAATGACCTTCTTGTACTCACCTCAACTACTTTCACTGGCAGCTTGTTCCATATACGCATCACCCTCTGCGTGAAGAAGTTGCCCCTCTGGTCCTTTTTAAACCTTCCCCTTCTCACCTTAAACCTATGTCCTCTAGGTTTTGATTCCCTTTCCTTGGGAAAAAGACTGTGCTCTTTCACCCTGTCTATTCCCCTCATTATTTTATACACTTCTATAAGGTCACCCCTCAGTTTCCTATGCTCCAAGG
>JARFYF010000094.1:99009330-99024152 GCA_030265395.1 Rhina ancylostomus
TGTACATTTATTAAACAACATACCAGCTGGGCTTGCTTTCCCTCTTTTTTTACAGCCACTTCCTGTTCCCCCATGTGACCCCTTGAGTTGCCTACTGGGAACTGTAGTTCTTTATTATAACTACATAATAATGCATGTCATTTTGCTTTTTTTATCCAAATAGTAGAAATACTAGGCATAGAGAGAGTGCAACAAAGATTTACCAGCGTGATTGCTGGTATGCTAGGGCAGCCAAGTGGGGAGAGATTAGGTTGACCAGATATGTAATCACAAGAGTTTAGAAGAATGAGAAAGATTGTCAGCTGTGTTAGAGTTGAAGGGCCTACTGTTCTTGTTTTCTACATTTCTAAAGGTACTGCATTTACCATTTTCTGTTGTAAATGCTGTTTGGTTTTAAGTTAACTTTGTTTTCAGTTTTAAACATTGTCGCAAACCATGACTCCATTTTACTTGACAAGTAGTTTTACTTGATTATTCCTACCTGCGACATGCACTTGATCCTAGTGCTGGGCCACATGGACAATCCTACCTGGCCAAGTCACTGCAAATTAAAACAGTGGATGGGCTGAATGGCCTAATTTCTGCTCCTATGGTCTATAGTTAGTTGCCTGATCTATTGGAGCAACATAGTGTGAAGTTTTGTTTACATCTCCGCCGGGTAGCCTGCTCCCCCACCCCCTTGGGACTGAGGCTGAACAAGGTTTAGCGTTAAGCTTTGGTTCAGTGCCTCCTGAAATGGTGGGGCACAGGTTTAGATTTGGGGTCTTCTATACAATGACAGCTTGATTTTGATCAGCAGTCTGAAGTGAGAAATTCACTGCAGAGAGTTGCTGGGTCTGTGTTATCTGTGTTGTGTTGTTGGTATTCCCCTCCAAGCAGGTCTGGTTCCCCTTCTATTGGCTACGGATGGTTCAGAGGGAACTTGCCATAAAGCGAAGCTAAAGAAAATAATCCAGTGGGCAATACCACACTCTTGATGCTGACGTGACTGTTGCAGCCTTCCTTATCCAATTGTACAGGAACTGGTTGGAATCACTTTGAGTCATCGCCTTACCAAAGCTGAACAGGGTGCTGTCCTTGCACCCAAAACAAAAATCTACTTTCTACCATTATAAAGCATTTGTCTTGAGTGAATAAGGGGGAATATTTTCCCTAGCGAAAGGAGGCAATGGAAGCAGTGGGGGATGAGGATAACTATCATGCAAAAGTTGTTTTATTCTGGAATGCAAGGTGGAAACTGATTGAATGGTGATGTTTGTGTATCTTCAAATGGAAACATTGCAGGGCCTCTGAGTTGTGTGCTTTCATGATTGGTGCTTTTAAAAGTCTGAAGTAGGTGTGTAATTCTCTTCCCCCAAACCCTCCCATCTAAATCTCACTAATTCACTCCATTCCAGTTTTGAGCTTGGGTAACTCATTCCACCAATCACAGCCAAAAGGAACCATGGTACCGCCAATGCATTATTCACTTCTGAAGTCTTTTTTTATGTTGAATGTTTGTCACGTTGAAAGATAAATTGTAATTTGTTTTTGTTCTGTTCCAAGGCGTTTTGCACCAGATCTGTCTCATATTTACTTGGATGAAAAAACCTCGCTGCACTCTGTACAGCTGCTCCCAATATTTTCTGCAGGTACTGCAAGATAGAGCGCACTGAACAGTGTCAAGTTATACTTGTTTGCTTTCCTTCAGCCTAGTTTTATGCAGAAATTTCTGCCTCAAGTCTGCACTCAAACCCGGTGGGGTTTAGGGGTTGGGTGGGGGTAGTGGAAGAATCCACAGCCTGCTCACTCTGGTGGAAATTCTGGGAACTGAGGTGTGTGTGGTTCTGTCAGAAGAGGAAGGAAAAGAAGGAAGTAGTTGAACTGAATTGTAGAGCTTACGAGCTTGCTCATTGATCTGCCCGTGCTAGTTACTTAACAGCACAAGTCAAGCAGAACCAAAATAAACTCTTACAGATGAATGTATAATCATCCATTCCCAGCACTTTCACTTTCTGCATATGCTTCTTAGTTATTTTGGCCCATGTCCTTTCGGGTTTTCCATTTTATAATATTTAGCTTCCTTCAAGATTACATCTGCCCTTACAGTGTTGGAGGCAAGTCCTTGTGCACATGTACTTCTCAACCACTCCCAAGTCATTTCCCTTTCATTCCCCACCCCCCTCGCCCACCTACTTCCCCCCACCCCCACCTCACCTGGACTTGTCTATCACTTGCCAGCTTGTGCTTCTACCTTTTTATTGTGACTTCTGCCCTCTTCCTTTCCAGTCCTGATGATGGGTCTTGGCCCGAAACATCAACTGTTTATGTCCCTCCATAGGTGCTGCCTGACCTGCTCAGTTCCTCCAGCATTTTGCTCCAGATTTCCATCATTTTGCAGAATCTCTTGTGTGTCCACATCCTCTTGCCTGCCTCTTCCAACGCAATTAGCGCCCCTCCCATTTCCAGCACCTCTTGAGGACAACTGCACTCTGAAGTTCTGGTGGGCCCTGACTCGTCTGCCAGACCTGATCCAGCCACAAAGTATGGACAAAGTCAAGTTAGAAGTTGGTTTTAAAGGAAAGAGAATGCGGAAAGATGGAAAGGTGGTCAAAGGAAAGCAAATCAGAAGTTAGTTTTAATATAAACAGAGTGATGGGGGGAAATCCACGGTGCAGTGGAAGACTGCAAAAATTATACAAGTCAGAATAAATGAGAAATGGGAGAAAAAGAAAACCAGAAATGGGTATACAAGAAGAGGAAGAGACAAAGACATTCAGGCTTCCCAATTACAGATAAAAGCGAATGCAGAAAAGTTGAAGTAAAATGGGAAGTGCTAATAACGTGCCATCAAACTGCTAATGTGCTGGAACAAAGGTATGTTATTGTTAAAGTTGAAGCTTACTTCTGATGAGATCAGTTTTATCACATAACTTGGGGATTGACACAGGTTATAAGAAGTTTGTACATTTAGTAAATTGTGATGGGGTAGTAGCTAATATGTTTTTGTAACAATTTTACATATAACTCTATCATCTGGGATAAGTTTATGACACCATTCATGTGACAACATAAGCAAAAATTATAAACAAACAGGCTGGGAATGCAGTAAACACAATTGTCTTATAAATCTTATGCAGAACAGAATCCAAGACCTCGCTAATTCGCCAAGTCCTTATAATTGAGCTTTGTGGCCTTAAAGGCACTTTTAAATGCCTTGGCAACAGAGCAATACCTTCTGCTATAATAAGCCAATCCTTTCCAGGCTGTGTGCCATCTAATTTTCAATAAGAGGAATGTTTAATACATCTGCATTTTGTATTACTACCTTCTAGGGTGTCTGTCTGTGTGCTTGGGGGTCAGGGGTGAATTGTCAGCTGAAATCCAGGTGTTCCTGACCATGACTACACAAAGCCAACTCCCTGTATTTTCTACTTTGGTCTAGGAGACTTGGAATCGAACAGTTCCCCAGGGAGGAAGAAGAAGCAAGTGCTCAGCCTCTTCTGTTTCTTTTCGTTGCCACACATAGGCTACCTGTACTCGGTTGGCAATATGGTGCAGGAGCTCTCCACTTACAGTTACCCAGAGAAGGCTAAACAAGCAGTGCTGACTTCTCAGCTCTTACATGTCATTACCAGGTACGACAACCCCCACAGCAAGGAGCATTCTGGCATCAGAGCTTGAGGGTATGGCCTAGGCACTATGCTCTGTCTGTATTGAGGCACAATGATATAGAAAGAGACTTGCATTTGTATAATACCTCTTGCATCCCTTTTGGGACATGTCAAAATGCTCTATTTACAATGAAGCACCTTTTTAAATATAGTCACTCTTGTGATGTAGAAAATGCGATAGGTGATACGGGCAAGGAAAGCCCCACAGACAGCAGTCTGATGATAACAAAGTAACCTGTTGTTTTGACGTTGATTTAAGGCAACTGTGAGAAAACTCCCCCCATGCTCTTCTTTGAAAGACTTCCCTGGGATCCTTTACCTGACGGTGCTGAGACATTAACATCTCATCCAAGCATCTCCAGTCGTACCCTCTCATACCTGCACTGGGTCAACAGTCTAGGTTCTTTCATTATGCTCTGCAATGGGCTTGAACACTGGACTTACCAAAACAGTGGTGAGTGCGTTACCAACTTAGCCTCCTGAAGAGATGAATTTGCCCTGACACAAGCAATACAGTTTAATTTGTGTGTAAAGCCAGCAGTGTAATAATCTGGTGGAGGGGTAGCTTTGCAGTACTCTGTTTTACAATAAGCTGCAGTTAAAATTAGCCTTCAAAAACACACCCACAGTTCATTAGATCACTGTAATATCAATCAGCTGACATGAGTTCTAAATATTAGAATCCAGCTGCTTACTGGATGTTGGTGAATGGAGCTCTCTGTAATGCTTGCAACCACCATAGAACAATGTGTTGATTCAAGAAGACAACATGTGAAATAGGAGCAGGGTTGGTCGTGTGGCCCCTTGCGTCTGCTCTGCCGTTTAGCAATTCCACGTTTCCTCCACAGTTCCACGTCCTCTAATTCCTTTTAGTGCCCAGTAACCTTTCAGTCTCTGCCTTGAATACATAGTGACCAGGAATCTGCAGTCCTCCAGATAATAAATCTTCCTAATCAAAGAAATATCTCCTCCTCATCATAATACAGCATGGAACAGACCTAATGTGTCCATGTCAGCCATCAGCTACCCATCTATTCTCTGACTTAAATGGCTTCTCCTCCTCATCCTGACACTTCACCCTCTGGTTCTGGATCTCCTAGACACAATAGCAATATTTGTCATCTAGGAGACACTACACCACAGATGCTAGGATCTGGTACAATACAAAAAATACTGGAGGAACCAAGTGGGTCAGGTAGCATCTATGGAAGGAAATGGACATCTTTCAGTCTAGTTGAAGAGTCTCGACCAGAAGAGTCAACCATCCATTTCCCTCCTTAGATGCTGATGGACCCACTGAGTTCTTCCAGCATCTTGTGTGTTGCATTTGTCATCTAATTTGCCGAGCACTCTGCAAATGTCATCCGTGAGAATGTGATCACCTCCCACTCCAGGAAACTTAGTCCTAAGCTGTCTATTCATAGGACATTGCTGTCATTCAAGGAAGTAATCCAGTGAACTCTAATGCAATCCTCTGAAGGTTCAGAATGAAGTTCATATCACCAGAAAATTAAATCTAAAGTTTAGGTTGTTTCACATCCTTGATATCTCCTTTTGTAAGTTGTTTTTTTATTGTTATCGCTGTAGGGTTAGACTCAGCTTGCAGAAGATGAGCCAAGACAGTTTCTTTAATGTGTCCACCTTTCCAATACAGAACTCGCGGGTTGCCATCTTTGAACAAAGAATGGACGAAGAGATATTATACGGCCTGCCTCTCATCCCAGCTATAGCTCTGAAGTGTTTATAGTGTAGTTCTCATTCTTCATGTTGGCTCTCGATTGGCCATCTTGGGTCTGATCCTTGAAGGTGGCAGTGCAGGTAGATAACATAATTAAGAAGGCATATAGGATACTGGCCTTCATTAGTCAGGGCATTGAGTACAAGAGAGGGGAGGTTGTGCTTCAACTTTTTAAACCATTGGTCAGACCTCAGCTGGAGCACTGCTTGCAGTTCTGTGCACTACTCTATAGGAAACATGAGATAGCACTGGAGAGGGTGCAGAGGTGCCTTTCGTGTTGGTTATTTGAACTAATCAGTGGACCAACTAATTAGAGATTTAGAGGACTATTGCTGTCTTGCTTTCATGCAAATACAACTTGGGCCTCCATCCCAACACCCGAGACAGCTGTGGTGCAGATGAACAATCGTCCACCTCGTGGACTATGCCTTTATCAATAAGGTGTGGAAAAGGCTGTTGTGGTCCTTGTCAACATTTATGCTGAGCAGCTGCATAACACGGGACTGTGATCTACAGACTGTTCCCAGGGATGTGCATTGTGGCAAACATTGACTACTGCCGGAAGATCATCGAGATGTACGTTGGTCTGCCTGAAATCTGTTGGTCTTCCAGTGTGAGAAGACGTCTCCAAGTGGATGCTGCTAACTGGCACGTTCCAGGTTGCAGAACTATGTGCTGAGGGATGCACTGAAGCTCGGTGCAGCCACTGCAAAGGCTCTGTGGAAGAACCACAATCTAGGGTCCTGCCACCTCTGGACATTGAGGGGCTGGGCACTCTTGGACAGTTCACTGATGCATTGTTTAAGAAATAAACATGAGTGGCATTATTGGATTGTAATGGAATGTAATGAATTGATGTTACAATGAATGTAGAGAAACCATGTCTTATGTCAGTGATGGGCACGCTATTAGAGAGGATTCTTAGAGACAGGATTTATGAGCATTTGGAGAAGCATAGTCTCATTAGGGATAGTCAGCATGGCTTTGTGAGGGGCAGGCCGTGCCTCATGAGCCTATTTGAGTTTCTTGAGGAAGTGACAAAACAAATTGATGAAGGTAGAGCAGTGGGTGTGGTGCCTATGGACTTCAGTAAGGCATTTAACAAGGTTCCCCATGGAAGGCTCATCCAGAAAATCATGAGGCATGGGATCTATGGAGACTTGGCTGTGGGATTCAGAATTGGCTTGCCCACAGAAGACAGGATGGTAGTAGAAGATGAAGAATATTCTGCCTGGAGATTGGTGACTAATAATATTCCACAGGGATCTGTTCTGGGACCCCTGCTCTCTGTGAATTTTATAAATGACTCAGATGAGGAAGCGGAAGGATGGGTTAGTAAGTTTGCAGATGACACGAAGGTTGGAGGTGTTGTGGATAGTGTAGAAGGATGTCATAGGCTACACTGGGGTATAGACAGGATGCAGAGTTGGGTGGTGAAGTGACAGATGGAGTTCAACCTGGAAAAGTGTGAAGTGATACATTTTGGAAGAATGAATGAAGGCAGAATACAAGGTTAATGGCAGGATTCTTAGCAGTGTGGAGGAACAGAGGGATCTTGGGATCCAAGTCCATTGATCCCTCAAAGTTGCCACACAAGTTGATAGGGTGGTTAAGAAGGCGTACGGTGTGCTGGCCTTTATTAGTCGGGGGGATTGAGTCCAAGAGCAGCGAGATAATGTTGCAGCTCTATAAAACTCTGACCACAGAGTGAAACTAGTAAACTGTAAAACTAAACCACACTCAGAGTACTGTGTTCAGTTCTGGTCACCTCAGTATAGGAAGTATGTGGAAACTTTTGAGAGGGTGCAGAGGAGATTTACCAGGATGCTGCCTGGATTAGAGAGTATGTCTTATGGGGAAAGGTTGAGCTAGCTGGGGCTTCTCTCTTTGGAGCGATGCAGGGTGAGAGGTGACTTGATAGAGGTGTAAATGATTATGGGCATCGATAGAGTGGACAGCCAACACCTCTTTCTACAGGGCAGCAATGGGCAATACCAGAGGACATCTGTTTCGGGTCAGAGGAGGAAAGTTTAGGGGAGATGTCAGTGGTAGGTGTTTTTTTACACAGAGTGGTGGGTGCCTGGAATGCACTGCCTGGGATGGTGGTGGAGGCAGATACAATAGGAACATTTAAAAGGCTCTTAGATGGGCACATGGAAGTAAGAAAAATGGAGGGTTGTGGACTGTGTAGGAGGGAAGGATTGGATTGATCAGGGAGTAGGTGTTTATATAGGTTGGCACAACATCATGGGCTGAAGGGCCTATACTGCTCTCTGTCCTGATAGCATACATTATGATTTAAGGTATATTTTTTGGAGAAGAAAATTTCTGATGTGAAAAGTATTCAAGTGGGTGTGGCCCAAAAGAGATGAACCAAAGGTAGTTAATGTTTTACAAAACAAAGTTTGTATTCTCCTGGAGCCATAATAAGAGTTTTATAATATAATGGAGCTTTTCATGCACTGGGAAGCAGAAGGAATTGAGATAATCCTGTCATGTAAACTGTTCTGCTCAGTCAACTATTCTGGTTTGTCAGTTTGCAGTCATGGCTTAGTTTGCCAGAACAATTATCAGGATATCACAGAGACATTTGTGGGGACGTTAATGACCAGTGATAATGGACTTAAATGTCTCCTCTAACTCTCTAGCAGAATTTGCCATGTATGGCAGTCTCAGTGGAATCATGTTCACTGATTAGTCTTTGTATGATGATTCCTGTCTATAATACATGTTTCCTCATTCCGTGACAGGAATAACTTGCTGTGTTACAGTGTCAGATGCAGTGCAGTAGCTGCTCGAGATATTGATCCAGAAATTGACACCAATAACAAGGTACCGCTTTAGCTAATAATAATACAGCTGTGACCTTTTGTTCTATGTGGTGGCTTTTAAAAGTAAAATGAGTTAAACTTTATCACAGTGTCTATTAAATCAGTGTTGTTAATTGAAGATAAATTGTTGACTCGGGAGAAACCACAGAATTCTCAGTGAAGTGAATCCCCTCTCTTATCGAAAACTGCCACAGGATCTCCCGAAGTCTAGAGTGAGTTGGGAAGGAATTTGATCTCGGAGGTTTGGAATTTTCCATCGCGGAGAATGTGCATGCAGGATCATTAAGTATATTCAAAGCTGATTTTTGGACTATGGGGGAATCAAGAGGATGGGCAAAGGGCCAGAAAGTGGAATGACACCAACAATTGGATCAGCCAAGATCTTGCCGAATGTCAGATCGTGCTTGAGAGACCATTTGGTTTGCTCCTCCTATCTGTTATGTTTTAGCAGAATTGCTAACTGGAGGCTTAACACTGCACAGGAGCATCAGTCATATGTGTCTAGGTGCTGGGATTTAATCCCACAGACTAGAGTGTTATCATTTGAGCTGAGCTGGGATGTCCATCAAGATACTTTCTAGAAGTAGAACTGGGAAGTAGTGGTGGTTAGCAGAGTATGCCTTACAGTTAAATGCCTCCCCTTATACCTCATCTATATATAATTATTTTTCCTCTTGGTGTTTTTTGTGGTTAGGCCTGTCCACCGTTCTTCCTACCTGTGTCTGCTCTGCGAATGCAACTCTTCATCGGGCTGAGAGCTGTGTGTCATTCCAGGAACCGCTTAATACTGCTGGCCAAAGCAGAGGTCAATGCACAAAACAGACAGAATGAATCCAAAAAAGGATCGTGAGTAATTTTATTTCAGCCTGTCATTCCATGTCACTTGGGTGTGATGGCATTTGTTGGACCATCCATCCCAAAGGGCAGTGTGCAAATCAGAAGCAAAATCTAAATGAAGGCTGAGGATAGATTCATCATTATATCCAATTTGATTTTTATTACCTCCCTCATAACAAGAAATATTTAAGGACATTTTACTACAGTTGAGTCTGAGTGATTATAGGACATCTTTGAGTTGCATGTACATGGAAACACAGTGAAATGCATCTTTTTGTGTGGAGTGTTCTGGGGGCAGCCCACAAGTGTCACCACACTTCCGGCACCAACATAGCATGCCTACAACTTCCTAACCCTACATCTTTGGAATGTAGGAGGAAACCCACGCAGACATGGGGAGAACATACAAACTCATTACAGACAGCAGCCGAAATTGAACCTGGGTTGCTGGCGCTGTAATAGTGTTATGCTAACCGCTACACTACCATGCCTGCCCTCCGCTACACTACCATGCCTGCCCTAATCCCTAGATACCAAAACCAATGTGTGTAATGTATTGAGGGTGTCTGTGGATTGCAATGATCCAGTTCTATTGGATTTCCCTCGATACACTGAAGGCCTATTCAGTTCCATTGAGTACTTAAACTGTGCCTTAACATTAACTATTTTTTGAGTCATCACTTATTCGAAAACTGGCAATCTGAACACAATGCAGTACGACACAATTCAGGAATGGTTCTCGGTATTTAAATTACAAAGCTAATAATCCAGAGCCCTGGAATAGTAATCCAGAGACCAGAGTTCCAAACCCATCATAACAGCTGTAGAATTTAAATCTAGTTAACCTAATGAAACTACTGAACTATCATTTAAGAAACAAAATCCATTAGGTTCACCATTGTCCTTCAGCACAGGAGATCTGTCATCCTTTCCCAGTCTGTAATTCCAATGAGTTGACACTTGAATACCCTGTGAAAAGATGGCATCAGAAATTGGAGTATTATCAAGGCTAAGCAGACAATCTTGTTTTTCTGTCCCAGTTGAAGGACAGTGAATGCTCCCCCTGCCAATGTTGCTCAGATGCTGAGAAAAGAATAAATAAAACATTGAGGCTGTGGAGCTTGGCTAAGGTACAGCTCTGTGGACCAGCAATCTCCCACATGCACTTGGGAGCAATTGTGAATGGTGACTATTTAGTCCACGAGCTAAATCCATCAGTACTGGGCAGGCACAGTAGTGTAGTGGTTAGTGTAATGCTTTACAGTGCCAGCGACTCAGGTTCAATTCCGGCCACTTAAGGAGTTTGAACGTTCTCCCCATGTCCGCGTGGGTTTCCTCCGGGTGCTCCGGTTCCAAAGACGTACGGGTTAGGAAGTTGTGGGCGTGCTATGTTGGCACCGGAAGCATGGCGACACTTGCGGGCTGCCCCCAGAACACCACACAAAAGATGCATTTCACTGTGTGTTTCGATGTACATGTGACTAACAAAGATATCTTATCTTATTATGTATTCATTTATTCCTCGGATGTGGACATCATGGGCTGAGATAGCATTTATTGTCCATTTCTAAAAGCTTTAGAATGACTTATACTTAAGAATTAACCAGATCACTGTGGATCTGTTGTCACACACAGGTCAAAACCAGTTTTCTTCCTGTGGGGGCACCATATAATATTCTAGTAGCTGAATTGCGATTTTTAGTGAGAGCCAGCTTTTTAATCCAATTTTATTTTATTTATATTCCACAGCTTCCAAGAAACATTTGAAGTTAAGTCTTCCAATGAATTGCCCAGCCCATCACTAACTTAACAACTGTGCCTTGAGCTAAAACACACAGCATGTGACCTTCCAAAATAGACCCAAAGGAGAGCAAAGAGGGCCTGGGAATCAGAGGCAACAGCAGAGAAGCAGGTCCTTCAGTCCACTACACCCTTGCTGGCCATCAAGTACCTGTCTATACTCATCCCATTTACCAACACTTGGTTCATTGTCTACTATGCCTTGGCAATTCAAGTGTTTGTCTAGATGCTTCTTAAATGTGATAGTCTCTACCTCCACCACCCCTCACGCAGTTTCAGATAAGTTCTTCCTCAGATCTCATTTAGACCTTTCACCCCCTACCCTAAACCTGTGTCCTTTAGTTTGAGAGGCATAGAATATAGAACAGTACAGGCCCTTCAGCCCACAATGTTGTACCGACATAGTTAATGCCTCCTACCTACAGAATGCTCATATCCTTCCCAATTTCCTCTCATTCATGTGCTCATCCAAGCCCCTCTTAAAAGGCCCCAGTGACTTTACCTCCACCACCCTATCAGGCAACGCATTCCAGGCATCCACCACTCTCAGTAAAAAAAATGCACCCCTCGCGTCTGTTCTAATCCTACCCCCTCTCACCTTCAATGCATGCCCTCTGGTATTCGATCGCTCAATAATGGGAAAAAGTTATTGCTTGTCCATCCTATCGATGCCCCTCATAACTTTATACACTTCCAACAGATCACCCCTCAGCCTCCGCCGCTCCAGTGAAAAGACCCCAAGTTTGTCCAGCCTCTCCTGAAAGCACGTGCCCTCTAATCCAGGCAGCATCCTCGTAAACCTCCTTTGCACCCTCTCTAAAGCCTCGATATCCTTCCTGTAGTGAGCTGACCAGAATTGTATACAATATTCTAAATTTAGCCTAACCAGAGTTCCGCTATGGGGAAAAGTTTCCTACTCTATGTCCCCTTTGACACTCACCAACTTTTATCAATGCACCATAGAAAACATCCTATCTGGATGCATCATGTCTTGGTACAGCAATTACTCTGCCCAGGACTGCAAGAAACTTCAGAGAGTTGTGGACACAGCCCAGTGCATCACGGACACCAGCCTCCCCTCCTTGGACTCTGTCTTTACCTCTATTTGTCATGGTGAAGCAGCCAGCATAATCAAAGATGCCACCCACCCAGGACATTCTCTCTTCTCTCCTCTTCCACCAGGTAGAAGATACAGGAGCTTGAGGGCACGTATCACCAGACTTAAGGACAACTGCTACCCCACTATGATAAGACTATTGAATGGTTCCCTTCTACAATGACATGGACTATGACCTCACCATCTACCTTGTTGTGACCTTGCACCTTATTGCACTGCACTTTCTCTGTAGATGTGACACTTTACTCTGTACTATTATTGTTTTTAACTGTACTACATCAATGCACTCTATACTAGCTCAATGTAACTGTGCTGTGTAATGAATTGACCTGTATGATCAGTTTGTAAGACAAGTTTTTCACTGTACCTCAGTAAAAGTGACAATAATAAACCAATACCAATACCTCAGCTGGAGCACTGCATGCACTTTGGTCACCAAGGTATAGGAAGGATGTGATAGTGCTGGAGAGGGTGCATGGTAGATTCACCAGGATATTGCCGGGAATTGAATAGTTCACTTATGAGTAGAGACCAGAGAGACTGGGTTTTTTTCCCCTGGAGCAGATGAGGTTAAGGGGGACATGACTGAGGTATATAAAATTATGAGGAATCTTGATAGATTGCAGGAACTTTTTCCCCATATCAGATATAGATAGAACCAGAGAACATTGCTTTAGGGGAAGGGGCTGAAGATTCACAGGGGATATGAGAGGGGCTTTCTTCACCCAGAGAGTGGTAAGTACTTAGAATGCTCTGCCTGAGAAAATGATTGAAGCTGGGTTGTTGACAGCATTTAAGAAGTATCCGGATGAGCACTTACTTAGGCATAGAGGGCTATGGACCAAGCGCTGGACAATGGCGATAATATGGAAGAGCGGCCACTGCTTGGCATCAAAGACCCTTCACGCTAGCATTTCTTTTGTTGTGTTATATTTTGTTAGCTTTAACCAACAAAACAAGAAGTCTGCTACGCTGACTCTCTGCATGAAAATAAAGCCTGAGTATAAAATAGCTAATGGATACCTCTGTGTTATTTAATTATAAATTAATTTTGTGCAGTAGTGCTTTTTCTGTGTCCTATATTCTGTTTTAATCACCTTAACAAAACAAGGTTTTTAAAAGGAAAGAATAAGTGGAGTCTGTGGCAAGTAGGTGACCAGACTGAAACTTTGGAAGCTTATCACTTATAGAGTCCTCTGCATGTGCTTTGTTGATTGGGCTTGTTCCAGCCAGATGTCAGCATATCATCTTTGATTACCTAGAGGAAGTCTTCAAGGCACGTTGAAGGATCTGGGACAAAAGCCACATGACTAGAGTTGGCACTATTGGTGGAAACAAACTTCAGTTTGCATGATCTTATTGGTGTACTGTTTCAAGATGATAAGGATCTAGAAGTTCCTTGGGGCTACTCCCAATCTTTATCTTTGCACTTTCTTTGCTAGTGGTTTGATAAAGGTGCCATGTCAATGGTTGTTGCATAAAACAAAAGCTGACCGTGTAGGAGGTGACAGACTGGCATGGGTGGAATTCTTGTTGGCCAACAGAAACAAGAGGGTAGGCATACATGGGTCTTCATCAAGTAGACAGGACTATTGAGCAGTGTGCCACCAGGATCAGAGTTGGGGCTTCAATCTTTAAAAACTTGTTTGTAACTGACATGCATGAAGGTATCAAAGCTGCAGCTTCATAACTTCAGGGACACAGGTTAAACCCCAATTATGGATAATGTCAGTGTGAAGTTTGCACTTTCTATGACCACATGAGTTTCTGTTGGATGCTCTAGTTTCCTCCCACATTCCAAGGTCAAACTGCTGGGTGAAATGGTTACTATAAATTACCCCTTAGTGTCGATATGTGATCAAAGAATTAAAGGGGAGTTGATGGGCATGTGAAAGGGCATGTTGTAGGACTGTAGGGAAAATAACATGAGGGCAATGGCACTGATGGAAAATATCTCTTGAGAGCCTGCATTGGCTGATGGGCTTGAATGGTCTCTTTCAGTGTCCTGAGTTAGTATGGTTGCTAAATTTGCTGCTGACATTAAGAAAGAATGGAAACTAGGTTGTGAAGAGGATGCAGGAAGCAATAAATAGATAAAGGTAAAATAAATGGGCAAAGATCTGTCAAATGGAGCATAAAGAGGGAAAACATGAGATTTGTCCATTTTTGGCAGAATATAAAAGAAGCATATTATTTAAATAGTGAAAGATTCCAGAGTTCTGGAATATAGAGGGATGTGTGTGTCCTAGTGCATGATCCGCAAAAGGCAAGTAATCAGGAAAGCTAACAGAATATTATTGTTTACTGCAACAGGAATGGAATGCAAAAGTAGAGAGGTTATGCTTCAGATTTATAGGGCATTTGTGAGAATACATCCAGGGCATTCTGCACAGTACTGGTTTTCTTATTTAAGAAAGGAAGTTAAAGCATTGAAAGCAGTTCAGGGAGGGTTTATTAGACAAATATTTGGAATAGGCAATCTTATGAGGAAAGATTAAAAAGGCAAGGCTTGTATCTGCTGAAGTTTCAAAGGGCATGAGGGGACCTGATTGAAACAGGTAAGATCCTAAGGGATCTTGATCAGGTGGATGTGAAAATGTTTCCTCTTGTGGGAAGATCTAGAACTGAGGGTCACAGTTTAAAAATAAGGAGTCAACTATTTAAGTCAGAGGAGGCATTTTTTTTTCCTCTAAGCATTGTCCTTTTAGAAAAATAATCTTAATATTTTTAAGCAAAAGTAGATAGTTATTTGACAAGCAAGGCTGTGGGGAGGAGTTACCACAGGATGACGAGAATGTAGAATTAATATTATCAGATTAGCCATAATCTTATTGAATGACAAAGCA
>JARFYF010000094.1:99055091-99068760 GCA_030265395.1 Rhina ancylostomus
CACACAGTGAAATGCATCTTTTGTGTAGAGTGGTCTGGGGGCAGCCCACAAGTGTCGCCACGCTTCCGGCGCCAACATAACATGCCAACAACTTCCTAACCCGTACGTCTTTGGAATGTGGGAGGAAACTGGAGCACCCAGAGGACACCCACACAGTCACGGGGAGAATGTACAAACTCCTTACAGACAGTGGCTGGAATTGAACCCGGGTCGCTAGTGCTGTAATAGCATTATGCTAACCACTACACTACCGTGCCTGCCCAATAATAGACCAATTTACCATTTTAAGGCCTAAACAATATTCAGTAAGGGTGATAAGGGTCTCAAGTAACATTCATGCCACAATAGTGCCAGGTAAGTATCATCTCCAACAAGAAAAAGTCTAACTACCTAGCATCACCACATGCTGTGCCATCAACATTCAGGGATTTACCATTGACCAGCCTAAACTAACTTGACCAGCCACATAAATACTGTGCACTTGCTTGGATGAGTGCAATTCCAACAGCCATCAAGAAGCTTGACACCATCCAGGACAAAGCAACACCTCTGAATGGCACCTTGTCCATCAGGTGCATGGGAACACCCTCCAAGTCACACACCACCCCAGCTGTGAAACATCTTGTCGTTCCTTCATCATCGCTCAGTCTAAATCCTGGAATTCCCTATCGGACTTCACTAAAAGAAATACCTACATGAGAAGGACAGCAGCGGTTTAAGGCGGCTGCTCACCATTAGCTTTTCAAGGATAATTAGGGATGGGCAATGAATGCTTACCTTTCCAGAGACACCCAGATCCAAAAACTGGATTACAAAAAAAATAATCAGCTCAATATAATTCTACCTCTCAAATCTTCCACTACCTGTTCCCAATCATCACTCCAACCAGATTTTCTCCCAGTATATGAAAAAGAACACAGTCCACATTTCCAAAATTTTGTGTAACATTAATTGAGACTTTGAACAAGGGAAATTGTGACCAAATGTGGTATTCAGGTGAAGCAAGGTTCGAGGAATGTGTGGGTGTGGGAAGAGGAGGATTGTAATTGGATTCAAATAAAGGACAACAAAGGTGGGAAGAGAAAATACTAGAAGCAAATGGAGGATGAGGAATAAGGAGGAGAACAGCAGGGGAGGAGGGGAAGTAGTCAGAGGGGAGAGGGGCAAGGGGAAAGGGAGCGGCTTGCAGAGAAAGTGAGAGAATATCAGAGGAAGTACCACAGTTGAAAACAGGAGAGAGCTGAGCAGGTCTTGCTCAGTGGGTTTTTAAATCCTATATCGATGATGGAAGGAGAAAGGATAAAGGAGTTAGGTTTGAAGTTCTAGGAAGGAATTAAAAGTTGCAGCCACAAGCCTGAACTTCAAGGAGTGAAGAAAGACAAACCTGTTGAATCAAGAAATATAACTTCAGTGGGGTGCTACAAAGGAACAATTCCTATTGGTCAGCTCAACTTACTTATCCACCCTTACTGTACCTTAATTGGATCTACAGTGGAGTAATATGCCCATGTAATGCACCGAGATTCCTTTTCCTCAGGACCAGATCGATCAGGAATCTTCCAGGTATATGTTTCTGTCTCACCTGCAATTAAAGTAGGTTTAGTCACACACGGATTCACCTTACAGGGTGTCTACTAATACTTCAATGAAACAAATTTCATCCTTCCAACTGCTTCTTTGTTGGTACGATTGTCTGCCAATTCTGGCAACAGCTGGCCACTTCTTTCTTTACCTTGGGTCCTCCCTCTTGTCCCATCTTAAACAGTGCAATATCAATGATGCTGACAAGGAATCTCCAGAGGTCACTTTGTGAAAGTCAACCCTTAATACTGAGAAGAGTGAGCCCCATCGAGTGCTTTGTCACAGATAGGGATAGCATTGAAGAGTTGTGTCTAACGAGCCACTTTTGACCTAAGTTAAACTAGTAGAGCCCCTGCCTCACAGTGCCAGAGACCTGGATTCAGAGACTCAAAGGGCTGGTTTCCGTGTGGTATATCTTTACGACTCTTTGGTTCTAAACATGTTGCAACATGGGAACAGGTTGAAATTTTAAATCCTTCTCAGAAAGTTGACCTTGTGGTGTGTAGTGCTGGCTGTCATTTATTGCCCTGTGTTGACGTTGTGCTTCTACGTGGGTGCTAGATAGAGAATTTCAAGATTCTGATCCATTGAGTCAGAATCAGATTTATTATCACTGATTTATATGACATGAAATGTGTTGTTCTGTGGCTGCAATGCAGTGCAAAGACATAAAATTACTACGAATTTAAAAATAAATAAATAATGTAGGAAAAGAGGAATAATGAGGTAGTGTCCATGGGATCATGGACTGTTCAGAAATCTGATGGTGAAGGGGAAGCAGCTGTTCCTGACTTGTTGAGTGTGGGTCTTCCGGCTCCTGTACCTCTTCCCCGAGAAGAGGGCATATCCCGAATGGCGAGGGTCCTTAGTGATGATGATGGTGGAATGATAATGCATTTCCAAATTAGGTTAGCTAATGGCCTGCAGATGCTGCCATGACTGCTGCTTTGAATTTTCCGCCCATGGAACAATCAGAGTGTGTGGAGGTTCTGGCTAAGGTATAACACTAATTACCATCCAAAGGTACGAATCAGCATGTTACGTAAGCAAGTAACAAGGAGATTCGTTACATGACATGCAGTTTCCTTCCCTTGGATGGCAATTAGTGTCACTTTGTCACAACCCTAGTGACTTGTGCTCGATTCTGACCTGGGATCCTCTGTGTGTGGAGTTTGCATGTCTTCCCCGTAGCTGTGCGGATTTCCCGCAGGATGCTTCCCAATTTCTCCCATATCCCAAAGACCTGCTTGTAAGTTAGAGATACAAGAGACTGCAGATACTGGCAGCTGCAGCACAAACAAACTGCAGAAGGAACTCAGTGGGTCAGACAGCCTTTGTGAGAGCAGAGGACAGCTGACATAGCGGGTTATATTCTTGCATCAGGACGGTAATTAGGGGAAATTTACAGTAGCAAACTGCTGGTAAGTTAGTTGGCTATTGTAAAGTACCTCTAATGTCAAAAAAAATCAACAGGGAGTTACTGGGCATCTGAGAGAGAACATGATGCAAGGCTGCAGGGAAATGTGGGTCTATTGGGTTGGCTCTACTGGGGAGCTCTTCTGGCATGGACCCAAAGGGTTGAATGGCCTCTTTCTCTACTGTGATGAGTAAGTACGAAAAGTCATGACCCTTCCCTATGACCACCAGACGAATCAGGAGGCCGCCTGGTTAAATGTAGGTATATATGAGGGTCTAATTGCACTGTGACCAAAGAACAATTTGCTTCTGAATTCACTTTGTATATTTGGATAAAAACCCAAATGCAAAATATTGCAGATGGTGGGAATCTGAAATAAGAACAGAAAAACATGGAGATAGTTGGCTGATCGTAGAGAGGGAAATAGGGTTAACATTTCAGAGTTAACCCTTCATTAGAACTACTGATGAGAGTTTGGCAACTATGACTGGAAAAGTTATCTTTCCTTCTCTTTCCACAGATGCTGGCTGTGCTGAATATAATTCTTCAGTACCCATTCTGACCTTCTGTTTTTGAGGCTAATTTTCACACATGGTGTTGTCCTGACACTGACTATCTAACCAGCTCTCTGCCTAAGGAAGGTAGAATTAGGAAGTCGAACAACTGATGACAGTAGTGGGCCATTCAATTTTGGTTGCCAATACTGAATAGTCTCAAGCAGTAGATTTGGTCCAACTTGGTCACTAGTTGTACTCACCTCCAGCAGCCAGGTTCTGCTGAAGTTAACTGGAACCAAATGCTGGGAGGTGAGGAGAACAAGCAACCAAAACTCCCATGTGTGTTGAACACTAGCAACTAAACCTGTAAAATACATGGCATATGTAGTAGGGATTGATGCCGCTTTCAGATTTGTATCATGTGACCAATTGCCCTCTGTGTTGATGCAACACTGTTTAGTGTGGAACTTGCCTGCCCTTCCCTGTGGAGAGCCCACTGGAAGAACACTCCCTAACACATAGAACAGAACATAACACTAAGAACTAACATACAGAACATAACAACAGAACATAATACATAGAATGTAACACATAAAACATAGAACAATACAGTACAGGAACAAGGCCTCTGGCCCACAATGTTGTGCCGAACTAATTAAACTAATAATTAAATGCCTAACTAAACTAATCCATTCTACCTACACAATGTCCATATCCCTCCATCCTCTGCACATCCATGTGCCTATCTAAGAGCTTCTTAAATGCCTCTATCATATTTGCCTCCAATACCCACCACTCTCTGTGTAAATAAACTTGCCCCGCACATCTCCTTTGAACCTTCCCCTTCTCACCTTGAATTGATGCCCTCCAGTATTAGACATTTCAACCCCAGGAAAAAGATGCAGGCTGTCTACTTTGTCTCTGCCTCTCATAATTTTATAAATTTCTATCAGGTCACCCTCAGCCTCTGCCGCTTCACAGAAAATAACCCTGGTTTGTCCAACCTCATAACACTGTAGGCTTTTTTTAAAATTGAATACTCTTGTTGTCAGCTTGAATTACCAACTATTTTCCAGCACCTTAGAGTATGACTATTGAGTCAGAACCAATGCTGTGTGTATATTCTGGTCCGGACTCAGGTGAACTCCCTACACACTTCCCATTCCCAGCTCTGGGTCTCTTCTTTGCAAGTTCCAAGTGCACTCAACATTAGATCGGGAGACACAAGAAACTCCAGATGCTGGAAGCTTTTGCAACATTAGATCAGGTCTGGTCAGTAAAAGGAAGTTCTAGAATGACATTAATCGAGCTGATGCCATAGAACTGGCATTACTGCAGAACAGACCATAATTGTGGCAAAGAAACTTTACCTGGAAGAGTATATTTAACCACAGGGCCTTCTGTCTTCACTCCCTGTGAATGAATAGAGTAGGGCCTTGAAGCAAGGTTCTTGAATACAATTTTGATCTTATCATTGACTTTTCCATGAAGAAGTGGGCCTGTGGGAGGAGGGAAGAAAACAGCACTGGAATAAAGACTCTGTAAACAAAAGTTACATTGCTGAAGAAATATGTAACAGTGAACATTATGCTAATATGACACTGAACATTAATATCTAAACAGATGAGGAAAATCATGTATTCTAATTGTCTGCACATTTGCCTACATACACCAATCACTACAGTTGAAACATTTCCTAAAGAAGCTTTATAAATGCATCAATAAACACAGGACACTGAGAATACAGATTCTTACAAATAAGCAATTACTAATGGCAAAATTTATTAAAGAAATATGCAGAATACCTTGAATTCCCAAGTGTGCCTCCCCTGCAGTTCTCTCCTTTTGTTTAGTAAATGTCTTATCAGTATATTCCCGATAAACTACTTTTTTATACTTGGAACCGATGGTCACGTTTCCTCGAACTACATAAGGCTCACCAGGACTAAAATTGTAAGCACAAAAATACACATGTTAGTAAAAGCAAATAATATGCTCTAGATTGATAAAACTTTGCAAGGAGGTACTCTACTGTTGGGTAAGAGATCTACTGATTGGTAAGGTCCCAATCAGTAAAATAGAATATAAGGAAAATGAGAGCATAGTTAATCACAGGAACACATACACATTCCTGCAGCAGGACACTGTCTCTCCTCAACTACAATGATTCCTGCTCCTTCAATAACTGAAACTCAGCTGAGGACACAAATCCGTCCCTTCTCATTCTTTGTATCTTACTGAGTTCTTTCAAACTCACTGTAGTTGCTTGCGGATCCTCTTTTTCCTCCAATGGTGGATTGCCTTCAGCCAGTAAGGACTCACCCTAAACGTCTCCGCCACTCCATTGCTCCCTATATAGCAACCTCCTTAAGTCGCCTCATTGTACCATTTAGTCACCCCACTCAAAATGTTCAAAATTAATGCAGATGCCAAAAATTTAACATCTTCACCCTTTTGCATATGACGTTGAATGCACCCATTTGCTCACAGACCAATCCCATTCCTTCACTAATTTTCCCTGTGATCTTTCCTCCCCACATTCCCATCAACTCCCCCCAGATTCTACCATCACCTACACACAAGGGACAATTTATAAGGGGCCAATGAACCTTTCAAGTTGCACGTCCGGGGATGTGGGAGGAAACCAGAGCACCCAGGGGAAGCCCAAGTAGACACGTGGAGAATCTGCAAACTCCACAAAGTCAGGATTGAACCTGGATCACTGGCATTGTGAGGCGGAAGTTCGATTAGCTAAGTTACTGTTCCACACTCTTTATCCAAATACGAAGCATCACAAGACAGTTTTCTACGTTAAACGTGTTGATGCAGGGTGATGATATTGACGTCGTTCTAGAATTAACTGCTTTGTCCAAATCCACTTTGGCTATAGAATCATAGAGAGACACAGCAGGGAAACAGGACCTTCGACCCACTGTGTCTACACTGACAATTACCTAACAACCACCCATTTACACAAATCCAAGATTAATCCCATTTTTTTTTTACTCTCCCCACATTTTAAAGGAGGTTGATAGGTTCTTGATTAGTGAGGGCATCAAAGGTTATGGGGAGAAGGCTGGATAATGGGGTTGAGAGGGAAAAATAAATCAACCATGATTGAATGGCGGAGCAGACTCGATGGGCCAAATGGCCTAACTCTGCTCCTATGTCTTATGGTCATCAACTCCCCCAGATTCTACCACTCACCGACACAACTTAGTGTCTAACGCACCAGCCACACTAGTAAAATGGAGACACAAGAGACTGCAGATCCTGGAATCAGGAACAAAAAGACAAACCGCTGTAAGAACTCAGTGGATCAGGCACCATCTGTGGAGCATCGGTCTGGATGAAGGGTCTCAACCTGAAACATTAACTGTCCATTTCCCTCCACAGTGCTCCCTGACCGGCTGAGTTCCTCCAGCAGTTTTCTTTTGTAACCTAGCAGCTAGTCCTCATGCAGGGCTTTGACAAAACACCGACAATTCCTTTTTCCTCCTAGGTGCTGCTTGACCCTTTGCTGGTTGAACCTACCAGCCAACTTGTCTTTGGGATGTGGGAGGGAACTGGAGCTCCTGGAGGAAACCCATCTGGTCATAGGGAGAATGTACAGATTCCACAGACAGCACCCAAGGCCAGGATTGAACCCAGGTCTCTGGGGCTGTGAGGCAGCGGCTCTACCAGCTGCGCCATGGTCTCACCCCATTTAGCTACCTCCCCCCTCCATCGGTTTTCTATTTCATTCTTTCTTCTCCTCTCCCCTTAAAATTTGTTTTATCTCTAATTTTCCCAGTTCTGATGAAAAGTTACCAATCCATATGATTAATTCCCTCTCTCCATAGATCTTGCCTGCTCTGCTCAGTATCCCCAGCATTTTATTTCAGATATCCAGCACTTTTGGAGCAGTAGTGTGGCCACGACATTTTACCATTTATATAAATCACTTGGATGAAGCCACTGAGGTTTGTGCCTGGTTTCCAACAGAGCAGTGGATCCCTCTCCCTATATGTAATGTTGTATGAACCCTTTAGCTAAATTTCCATTAGCTAAACCCAAAAGGAGGTTCCAGTGTATTGTTATCAACAGTCTGATCACAGTGTTAAAAGAGAAAATGTTGGAAATACTCAGGAGGTCAGGCAGCATCTGGTAAGTGAAGAACAGAACTAATGTAACAGGTCAATGACCCTTCTCCAGAATCGATTCTAATTCCTGTGTGTGCTATTTTCTTTTAAGTGAAAGACCATTAGACTAAAATATTAATGGTTTCTCTCTCTCAGCTCTGAGCTGCTGAGCATTGCCAGCATTTTTTGTCTATATTTCAGAACTCCAGCATCACAGACAGTGCAACCTCAATATAACCTTGATGTTGAGGGACGAATTTATCACCTGCATTATAACTACCTGCTTATAAATTAAAGCAACCTTTATCTAATATTGAAATCGGGTTTTTTTCAGTATAGTGAAGGACACAATTCAGAAGACCATGACTAAAAGAAGCCAACTATTTACATCTTAGTGATTCTACTGATACAAATTTATGTGATTTTTTTACATTTCATGCCTTTACTAAAGACTTAAAGGCTAAAGATATTTGTCACGCCCCCTTGGCCCCTCACCAATTTTTATCAATGTGCCATGGAAAGCATCCTATCTGGATGCATCACAGCTTAGTATGGCAACTGCTCTGAGATTGCAAGAAACTGCAGAGAGCTGTAGACACAGCTCAGCACATCACGGAAACCAGCATCCCCTCCATTGACTCTGTCTACACTTCTTGCTGCCTTGGTAAAGCAGCCAACATAATCAAAGACCCCACCCACCCTGGACATTCTCTCTTTCTCCTCCCATCGGGCAGAAGATACAAAAGCCTGAAGGTACGTACCACCAGGCTCAAGGACAGCTTCTATCCTGCTGTTATGAGACTATTGAACAGTCTCCTTGTATGATAAGATGGACTCTTGACCTCACAATCTACTTCATCATGGCCTTGCCCCTTATTGTTGCCTGCACTGCACTTTTTCTGTAACTGCATTCTGTTATTGTTTCCCCTTGTACTACCTCAATGCACAGATGTGATGAAATGATCTGTATGGATGACATACAAAACAAAGTCTTTCACTGTACCTCAGTACATGTGACAATAATAAACTAATTTAACAATTTAGAATTAATGATTGCATTTTTTCAGTATCAAGATCTTATACGGGTGCTGTTAAAAGTTATAAACTGCTTCTGTGGACTGCTACCGTTCAATTGGAGAGTTCAAGGAACTTGACAGAGTGGGGAACCCAACAACATCATGCACCCACAGAGTGGACTACAGACTATGTCCTCCATAGTGCAATGAATTAAAACCTACCTGTCTTGGGGGAGATGGTAATCCCTGCTGTACACTGAAGACATGGTATAATGAGGCGCGTTATATTGAGGTTGTACTGTATTTCATTTCTTATCACACTAGAGACTAAACATACCCAATCTTTCTGTGCAGAGGATTTTAATGACTCTCTTGATAAAGACATTTCATCCCATCCCAATCCTGAATAGCTGACCCCTAATTCTAAGAGAGTGAACCATGGTTCTAAACAGTCCAGCCAGAGAAAACATCATCACTGCATCTTCCTGTCAAGCCCTGTAAGTATTTTGTCTGTTTGAGAGAGATCATTCTCATTCTTTTAAACTTAAGATAGTAGAGGCACATTCTAGTTAATCTCTCCTCACGGGACAGTTCCAACCCCAAGAATCAATCTGATGAACCTTTGTTGTTCCCTCTCTATCGCACAAGTATTCTTCCTCAGATAAGGAGACCAAACCTCCACACAGTATTAAAATCTTAACTTTTTCGGTGTTTTTTAACCACATTGATCAATATCTGTGTACAATTTACATGTGCAATATTTTAAAAATGGCATCATTCCTGTATCTGTGGAATCTGCTTAAACCCTGTAAGTTATATTGGCCTGTAGCTTGCAAGTTGTAGTTGTCTGCTTGAAGACCCTCTTGGAAGTCTGTCTGCCTTTTGTAGTCTATTGCAGAAATGACCAGAAGTAGATCGCTCTGAGGAAGCAGGCCACCACATGATTTATCTCACTTGAGGAAATTGTACTGCCATTCTTATCAATTTTTGTCAACATAGAACAGTACAGCACAGGAACAGGCCCTTCGGCCCACAATGTCTGTGCAAACCATGACGCCAAACTAGATTAATTCCATCCGCCCACACATGGGCTATGAGTTACCTTTCATTATGAAGCATGTGTCTCTCCAGTTCCCATCTCCTTGAAGGTGAATAATCCCATTCAATCTCAACCACTGCAATGTAGTACTTCCTTTCATGGTGATAGATTTCAGGAAAGCTGAACATAGAACATTTATTCACCGTGTAAAACTGTTTCATTCCTCCAGCATAATGGTCTGTGGTCTTGCAGGAAACTTCAAATGTGCCTGCATAAGACAATGCCACAAATTATGTACTATGTAGTCTTTCAACACACAACAGGCCCTTCATCCCATCAAGCACCCATTTATCAGAATCAGATTCATTATCACTGATTTATATGATGTGCAATTTTTGCGACAGCAGTACAGTGCAAAGACATAAAATGTGTAAGTTACAAAAATAAATAAATAATGGGGAGAAAAAGGAATAACAGGGCAAAGTTCACAGGTTCATGGACCCTCCAGAAATCTGATGGCGGAGGGGAAGAAGCTGCTTCTGAAACGTTGAGTGTGGGGGCTTCAGTCTCCTGTACCTCCTTCCCCATGGTAATAATGAGAAGAGGGCGTTTTTCATCAACTCCCTCCAGATTCCACCACTCACCTACACAATTAGGGATGTGGAAGGGAACCAGAGCACCCAGAGGAAACTCACGCAGCCACGGGAAGAACGTGCCAACTCTACACTGACAGAGGTCAGGATTGACCCTGGGTACCTGGAGCTGCGAGGCAGAGGTTCGACTAGCTGCGCCACTGTGCCGTGGCGGAGACATCTTGCGTGGAGTAAGGGGAAGAGGGAATGAGGACAAACATGGTTATGGAGGGATAGGGAGTTAATGGGGAAAGGAAGGTGGGAGGTGATCGAAGCAAATGGGAGTGAAAGCACAGGCAGCAGGGAGAATGAGGGACAGAAGTGAAGGCATCTCCTGTGGTCCAGGAATGGAGCTCTCCCAGGATCAGCTCCTGGGCTTGTACTCAGCAGATACACAGCAGCTCTTTCCACCATCTCCTGCCCAAAGAAAAGAGTGACCATCAGCAGAAGCAAAGAGAAACCAGTGGAGGAGGAACAAAAACAAGGCAGAAGCAGATAAGAACAAGAGAGAGAACACAGTACCAGAATCAGATTAATTATCACTGACACATATCGTGAAATTTGTTGTTGCACAGCAATACGATCAAAACAGACAGGTAAGAGACAAACCATATTCCACAACATAGCAGCACACAGCGGGATAAACCGATCTATTGTCCTTGATTTAGACCAAGAGCTGACAATATGTTCAAGGCTACAATTGGACACTGGAGACCATGAACCAGTTCAATTGCAATTGGTCAAATGGCATTCTTAGAAACAAGTAAAATGAAGTGAAATCACAACTTGATACAGGATTTCATCTAGAAGGAATAATGTTGGAAAGAAGGCCCAATAGATCGGTGGCAGTGATTATGACCTCAGACCTGGGTATGAAATTTCGATTGGACCCCTTCTCATGTGATTGCTAAGCAAGGCCAAGCTTAGGCTCAGCTTAACGATTCCTGGTGGAATCACCAGCAACAATTAGGGAAGACCCTATTCTTCGGGAGGAAGGGGTGTCCAGTGCTCAGAGACCAAAGTCATTGCCTGGAGTCCAAACTTCTCACAAGAGGAGCAGAGTTGGGGGGAAAGAGGGAAAAAACAGAGATAGGAGCAATAGACGGTGATCTCTCAAGCCTGCCCAGCTATTCAATAGGCTGACCCACCCCAGGCTTCAACTTTTCCTCTGTATTAGTTTTCCATTGCCCTCAACACCCTTATCTTTCAAAATTCTCTGCATACGTTAAGATAAACCTGAATAAGAAAATGTCATAGAAAATTTTAAAGCAAGTGTATGGGATATAATGTGATTATCAGCTTCAAAATCCTGAGGGGGAGACTTTGGAGTGAGTTTGAGAAGATGATTAGATGTTGGGGAACATTGTTAATGAACAATTGGAATGTGAGAAGCACTATAATAGACAGGTATTGGTATTGGTTTATTATTGTCACATCTATCGAGATGGAGTGAAAAGTTTTTGAATGCCATCCAGACAGATCACGCCATACATAATTACATCGAGGTAGTAAAAAGAAAAACAGAATGCAGAATATGGTGTTGTAGCTACAGAGAAAATGTAGTGCAGGTAAACAAATAAAGTGTAAGGGCCATGCTGAGGTAGATTGGGAGATCAAGAGTTCATGTTCAGCATATGAGAAGTCTGTTCAAGAGTCTGATAGATTGTGGTGGTGAGGCAGATTCACTTAAACATTTAGATTTTCTCTATTTTAGTTGGGGATTTGAATCTTTCAAACCAGACCAGCCACAATTTCTATTTTGTTTAACTTTATTACAAATGTCACGGACAAGATAAAATCCTGGACATCTTTACCTGGGCTGTCTGGCTGCATGATGACCGTGGCTGAAATGTGTGGGAACAGATTCATTGTGTCTCTACGCATTCCCTGGCCGGTGAAAGTGTTGCCCTGGAAGTAGATCCCATGGATATCGACTTCTGACCCCAGGCCAATCAAATGCCAGGACACTCTATTCGACTTGCACATCACCAGGCCTGGTTGGTTGCCATACATGTATCCGTTGATTGCTGAAAATCACATTACAGAGATAATGAGAACGCTTCCTCAAAAGTAGATAACATATTTCAGACCATTCTTATGCCAAATCATTTAAACAAGATATAACTTAACCCCTGAATTAGGAGACTATTCTGTGAGATTGAAGCTGGCTGCAAATTCTTCACTTCAAGTGTTATGCACTCCACCACTGTTACACAGCGGCTGCAGTCTGTACCATCTACAAACTACACTGCATTCACCAACCTACTCTGGTCTGTCAACCTGTGACCTTTACCATTAATGGCAGCAGATGCATGGGGACACCACTACCTGTTCTCTTCCAATCTGTATATCATTTATGATTTTGGAAATATATCGTTGGTCCTTCATAGTCTCCAGGTCTAAGTCCTGTAACTTCCTACCCAATAGCACAGAGGTTAAGTACCTTCACTAGTGGGACTGCAGCAGGTCAAGGTGGCAGTTCTCCACCACCACCTCAAGGGCAATTATGGAGAGGCAAGAAATTCTGGCCCTGTCAGCCATGCTGACAGCTGGCAAGTCTTCCTCCCACTACCTGCCAATTGCACCACAGAGATAATCTGTTCGCCAACAATCCATTTACAGGCATACAAAATCAGACACCCTGCCCAATGGGAAAGCGGACTCAAGGACTGAATGAGGGAAAGGAATTGAGAATGTGAAATAATTCCATATACATCTATTCTGTTTGAGCATCGATAGGCCCTGCACCAATCAGAAGCAACCTTTTTCCATATTTCCTTGCAAAGTCGAAGGAGGACACTTCAATCTCACAGAGCAATCCCAGTCTCCCACCAATTTTATCTGTAACCTGTTCTCTTTATCTTCCCATCAACACATAATGAATGTCCATAAATAAACCCTTGAACCTTAAAACTACAACCAATTGCCAAGCACATTTTTGTATACAATCTGCTGATTTCAAATCAGGAATTTAAGAATATTCAAGTACTTGTAGGGATGTCAGTAGCCATGTTCATGATGCTCATCTTAAAGACTCACAATGCATTTTGTTTGATTCTTGAAAGTCTTCATCCTCTTTATCAACAGCTTTAGGCTTAGTTGTAAATCTATTGATATTATTCTCTAAATACCAGCTTAGATTTTCGTCAAATACTGTCGCCATCAGGTAGAATTCCTTGTCCACATTTTTCTAGGAAAAGACACAGAAGATGAATGAAACCGATGAATGGAATTCCGCCACTGCAATAATAACAGGTCTCCAGCACATCTCCCTTACAATTCATAAAAAATTTAAAAAAATTTGTTCATGCAACGCAAGTGTCATTGGCAAGGCTGTGATTTATTATGCATCCTTAATTGCCTCTG
>JARFYF010000094.1:99527823-99540586 GCA_030265395.1 Rhina ancylostomus
TTCCCTGGAGTGCAGGAGAATGAGGGGAGATCTTGTAGAGGTATACAAAATTATGAGGGGTATAGATAGGGTGAATGTATGGAGGTTTTTTCCCCTAAGGTTGGGGTGAGACTAAAACTAGAGGTCATAGGTTTAGGGTGAAAGGTGAAATATATAAGGGGAAGCTGAGGGGCAACTTCACTCGGAAAGTGGTGCGAGTGTGGAATGAGCTGCCAGCGGAAGTGGTAGATGCAGGTTCAATTGTAACATTTAAGAAAAGTTTGGATCGGTACATGGATGGGAGGGGTTTGGAGGGATATGGTCCAGTGCAGTTAGATGAAACTAGGCAGAAGATCAGGTCATGATGGGCTGAAGGGCATGTTTCTGTGCTGTAGTGCTCTATGACTCTACAACTCTAAAGAACAATTAGTAAAAGTGGAGAGAGACAGGAAACTAGTTTTGCTGTTCATAGGAACAAACGTATGTATGTATGTTGGACTTTTGAATTTAATAATATTACACAAGCTTTTGTAACCCAGGGACGACCTCTATAGAATTTTTAGACAAACCTCCTGTATTGAAACAAAGTACAATCAACTAATGCAATGACTGATGCCACACTGTATAATGTGCATCATAGTCCTTAAAGGTATATTCACGCATAACCTGCTGCAGTATGGAATTATTCTGCCACTTCACTAACATATTTAAAACATGACCCAGCGTTAACAGATACAGTTGTGAATTTATTTTAAATTTAACTGTTGCCTTATGGGTTTTTTTATATTGGATATTTTCCCTCTGAACCTGCATAGCTATTCAATAACTTCACAGATTATCTGAGGCCAAAATCCATTGGCTCACAGTTTCTGCACTTCTGTTAAACAAAAATTTTCAACCTCAGATTTAAAAAGAACAATTGATATTGTTTGAATTGCTATTTGTGGGGGTGAATTACAAATTTCTATCACCCTTTGCATGTAGAAATGTTTCATAACCTCTGGCTTTGTGCAGTCTTTGTTTATAATTTAATTCTTGGAGTCCAAGTATCATTTTGTTAAATCTGTGCTGCACATTCTCTAAGATTGATATAACCCTTCTTTAAGAACTGCTGGTTATCTGACTAGGATCCTGCATTGCTGTAGGGTAATTTCTTTTCTGTGATAGTCAAGCCCTCTAGATATAAAGGCCACCATCCCATTTTCCTTGATTATTTTCTGCACCTGTTCATGACATTTAATGGTCCATATGCATCGACCCTAAGTCTCTTTGGTAGTTATATTTACCTTTTTTGGACCTCATATTTGTCTATATTGAAATGCATTTGCCAGAGTTATATCTGATTTGCTTAAACTATTAATCTTTGCAATTTAGTGTCTTCATCTATCCTGGTTACAATGCTGGCTCTCATTGTGTCAACAGCAAATTTAGATGATGAACAACAGATCAAATTGTCCAAGTTATTTATAAAAGGATGAATAGTTGTGGTCCAAATATAGATTCTGTGAGATATATTATTGCCAGTTTGAATAGTTATCCATTATCCCAACTTTGTGTGTCTTGATTCTCAGCCAATTTCCTAGCCAGTCAATAATTTGGCTTCAATTTTATGAGCTTCAGCTGCAACCAACAGTTTGTTTTTTCAAGTCCTTTGTGGATGATACAAATAGCATTCAAAGAGTTTCTCATTTCCACTTCTTTGGTCACCTACTGAAAAAAATTCAGTTACATTTGTCAGACTTGACCTATGTCTGAGTAATTCAAGCTGGCTCTGTCTGATCAACTGTCATGTTTCACATAAACACTCAAGGAAGCCTTAAGCATTTTATCTGCTAATTGTGGCTTCCCTCTGTCCCCATTGCTACAGTCATGGCCTGCTTAGCAACCCCTACTTGAGCTGCAATCTCTGGCCCTCTTTCCTCTCAACTGCCAGAGACCGTCCCCAAGGGTCCCCAACTGTTAGATAACACAATATTTACCTATTTAACCACTCTTTTAAGAAACTATTTTCTGACCTTGTGCACTCAGTTTTATATATCTATGACATTATTTTACTTGCCATTAGAAATTTGAGCACATGTAATTATTTCAATTGAACATTAGAAGACTGTGGGTTGTAAATGCCTAAATTTCTGATATGTGGTCTGGGAAGGCAAGGCATACTGCCAAGAGTTCAAAGTTGGAAAATTCACTTGGAAATCTACAGCCTTGAAATATTTCATAAGCTCTGGTCGACTCGGGAGGTCCTCTGATCCAGAGGTTGTTTGCTATTGCTTCATTTGTTCTCTTAACTTTTAAAATTCTTTCAGAACCCCTGCCAATCCATTTAGAGGTTTGACAAACACTTTGCTAACTCGTGCTGTTATTCAGTGCCTATTTTTCACTCATTTGGAAGGGAAAAGAGTCCATCACATAGTTTTTCTCTTTACAATGATATACAGTTTATGCCTAATAAAATTGAACTTACCTTTCTTAGTTCCCAAAGCATTAAATTGTAGCATTTCAGCTAATACATTCCAACAAATGCATCTAATATTTTCTAAAGTTCAGGAGATACATTACCTACTGTTCAGGGGCCACATTATTATTATTTCCTCTCCAGGTTGTAATTTCATTTGATGTTTGGTTTTGTTTTTGTTTATTAAAAAGTGCTGATGGATGAAAGATTTACATAACTTCAAAAGTCTTACAAAGTGCTATTTTTAACCAATGAAGAGTTTTTGAAACAGTTTCTGTTATATAAGAATTGGAACAGCAAATTTGTGCAAAAGATGTTGGTCGCACAATGTGATAATGACTTTACAATTGTTTCTTAAAAATGTTGATTGAGGGATAATTATTGGGCAGGAGACTGGGAGAATTTCACTGCTCACCTTCTTAAAAATGCTACACAATATAAAGCCCTAAATCATCATCAAACTCAAGGTTCTTGAAAACAGAGATAGAAAAGTAACAATGTGGTTAACTAAAGACAATAATCATACAAAGTTCACTAAGTTGTGTCAAGATGGTTGAACTACAACTGACTGCAGGAGTATACAGACATGAAATGAAGCATTCAAAAGGAAGATAGGATTGTTTAACTCTATCATTATCCATCCCAGAACAAAGTTGTATATTAGTGGTCATATCACAAAAAGATACTTTTATTGTTCAAACCTGATTGTCTTATCAGCAAAGTACTAATTTCAAACCATAAACATAACCTTGCTAAATATGTAGTTACCTTGGACATTGAACATAATTTGGTTATCTGTAATCAGAGAAAATATGGTAATATTAAGATTCTGTAATACATAAATTACATTTTTCCTGTAATGATTTGTGTAATTTATTTTTTAATTGATGTTAACCATGCAAATAAGGATGCATTAATAAATACCATTGTTTTATGCACTTCAGTATCTGACTGTCCTCACCTCTGGCAATTGGAACATCATCATTTCAGATCAGTAATATACTTATTCATTTTGAAGCCAGTTTATGCCATCTTAGTATACATTGCATTGATTAAAGTAATGTGATTTGACCTGAGCTACATTTCAGATGTGAGCTGCATCTAATAACCCTATATGTGTATGGCAATATTTATAAATAGTAATTTTGATATAACATTAAAAAAATAAGTATTCACTGAATGTTCTTTACTTGAAGAGGATTAGATAACTGCAAACTTACTATTCCCATAATCATTAAGTAGATTATGTACCTACTTCACATCAACGCAAAGGAATTTAGCGTAAGCAGGTAAAAAGACTGTCTGTAGAGTATTCACTATATGTTAAATATGGTACTTATCAAGGAGACTGTGTCAAACCAGTTTGAGTTTCCATTCTAGACTGACTGAACAAAATGATTCATAAAGTTGAATACAATCAACACCTCCATTACTTTTGCTCCATACCGAGTTGTCCCTCTTCCTCCATGATATTGTCATAAGAACAGTGGCCCAGCAAATAGAACTGCAGCCTCACAGCACCAGAGACCATGTTCAGTCCTGACCTTGGGTGCTGCTGGTGTGGAGTTTGTATGTTCTCCCTGAGTTTACATGGGTTTCCTCTGTGTGACTGGTTTCTTCCCACGTCCCTACAACATTTGGGTTGGTAAGTTAATTGGTCACTGTAAATTGCCCATAGTATGTAGTGAGTGAGAGAATCTGGGGAAAGTTGAAGAGAAAGTGGAGAGTGGAAAATGAATGGCTGATGGTTGGTGAGGACTCAATGGGTGAAAAGCCTGCTTCCATGCCGTATCTCTCTTATACTCTATGAGAAAGTAAATCCACAGGGAATACTACGTCGACTCAAGAAACCTTCATTATCTAAACACTTAATACACCTTGGCCTTCCAGACATCTCACACTCTCCCGCTTTGCTTAACCTGAAACACCAACACTGTTTCTCTTTCTAAAGATGCTGAGTGTTTCCAGCATTTTCTGTTTTTATTTCAGATTACTAGCATCTACAGATTTTTGATTATCACAAACTTAACTCAATATGTGTAAAAGAAGGAGTTTATTATTAATAAGCCACTGGCTGTATTAAAAAGTACAAGTTCACTCATTGTCCTTGATGGAACATCATGTGGTCGAGCTGCAGCAAGTAGTACCTGGATAACATCGACCATTCAGGAGCCACCTTTCAGCAAAGATCATACTACAGAAATTCACTCTTGCCTTCAGTACAGCAGCACAGCCTCTGGTCATCTGAAGAAAGGAGCTTTGAAGATCAAGACACCAAACCCAAAACAAGACTCAGTCCAATGAGCAGCAGTGGGGAATTTAACTGCATCAAAGAGAGTGAATCTTCAAAGTCCAAATTTATTGTTTTTCCTCCTAGGCTAAGGGATGCCTGTAATCTGTTTAAATGAGTACTGCCCTGTGGCACTGACTTCAGTCATCATGAACTACCTGTTTTCCTCCACAGGTTACCGACAAAGTGAACTCCGCCAGATTACTCTCAACAATCCATACGTGGATTGCAGGGACGGTCACAGTTATTGTTTCTCATCCATCGATAGAGAAAACAAGCAGGCTGGTGTCTCTCTCTTGTTCTTCTCTCTCTTCCTCCTCCCTCTCCTTCGGACTGACTTCCGACTGGTTGTTTCAACAACGACGTCATGATGTTCTTTATCTTCTGTTGACGTAAGCACACCACACCCACACACATTATTTAAAAGGAACCTCACTAACTGTAACCAAGTCCGTAATATCATTGTTAATAATTGCCTCAGCACCACCTCTCCTGTTTTCCCCTGCACTCATTGCCAGGGTCCTTGTCACACTTCCCTCAAGTACCTGTTCTTTACTCAGCCTTAACCCAACTGCTAAGCAGATCCTTCTCTACTTCACAAGGTAAGCAAGGAAAGGGTTGGGAACTCCAAATTGTCAGGATATCAGAAAGAAAGGGTATATTTTACCAAGTTACAATATCATGGGCTTCATGAACGGTAGAATATTGGAGATCCTTCAACAGGCCAGTCCAAAAACTTGGGTGTTCCTGTGCCACAGAAATGAGAAAGTATCCTCACTTCTAGAATTACTGGTCATTGTCAGTGAGAGGCATCCAATGGAGACCTTGATCATAAAAGGAATAAACTATAACACATTTGCCTTGGAATACTTTCATTCATTTTGTAATGTGTTACAGAAAACCTAGCAAATGGTCAGCCAAAGGGCATGTAATAAAGAAGCAAGTGGCACGGTTTAGTAGTGCTGTTGGCTTGCAGCTCCTGGTACTGATATTTATGCTGATCTCTGGTGCTGTCTATGTGGAGTTTGCACATTCTGCCTGTGCTTGTATGGATTTCCCTTCAAGTGCTCCAGTTTCTTCCCATGCAGGTTGGTAGCTTAATTGGCCACTGTAAATAGCTCCTATTGTGTAAGTGAGGCTTCGGTTGAGGTACTATGTGCAATTCTGGTTACCATATTATAGGAAGGGTGTGACTGCAATGGAGACAGTGCAAAAGAGCTTCAGCAGGACATTATCTGGCATGAAGAGTTCACTGTTGAGGAGAGACTGGCTGGGTTGGATTTGTTTTCTTTCAAGCGGAGGAGAGTGAGGAAAAACTAATAGAGGTAGACAAAATTAAGGGGACAGAGTATATAGTTGCAAACCTTCCCTATTGCAGGTGTCAAAGACCAGAGAATGTAGGTTTAGGGTGAGGAAGAAGAGGTTTAAAGTGAATAGGAGGAAGAATGTATTCACCCAGAGGTCATTGGAGTTTGGAATGCACTGTCTGAGGAGATGGTGGAGGCAGAGACTTGTATAACATTTTAAGAAGTATCTGGCTGAGCACTAGACTTGCTAAGGCATAGATGATTATAACCAAGTGCTGGTAAATGGGATTAGTGTAGATGGATAGTTTATTGTATGGTCATTGTAGGTCAAAGGGCCTATTCCTAAACTATATGACCACCTGCAGAAAGGTCTGGGGAGAAGTCTAAAACTATTGCTGCCGGTAGTTGGAAAGGAAGCAAGTCTTTCTGCAACTAAAAATCACCTTCACTCTTGCTAAGTCCCCCAAATTGTGTCATTAGTAATTTTTCATAGAGAATCCAAATCATCCTTGTAAACAATCCTGCAGCATCAAATACCTTATCCAAGCTTTCGCCAATCTGAGCAATTCCTCAGTTGAGCTTATGTCCAGTAATTAACCTTGTATCTAAGCTGCAGGATTTTCTCCAATATTACACAACCTGACTATTTCAAGCATCTTGTGAGATGACATGTTGACATCTGGAAGTCTGTATTTTCCATATCTACTGCATTCAATTACTTACTACAAAATTAAAATTTTTGATTTGACTTCAATTCCAGCTTGACTGTCTTCATCAACACTTGCATTACTAAATGCTTATTAGTTTTACCTGAAAATAATGGTATTTAAGAACTACCTACAATTAACTGATCAGTCTTACTTGGGTATTTTGGTTTGTTTGGAAGTGATTGACTGATGGGCATGTCAGTCATCGCCCAGGTGACTTCCTCACCCAGTTTATGCTAACAACATTGATTCTGGCTGATTATCCAGAAACTGCTCAGGCTAACCATTACTGTTTGTTCAAATGTCTGTCACCTATGGCAGCTGCTTTGCCCAGTTCTGCCTGATGACATCTGAGTGGTAGAACCCCCTGACCTTGGTGTTAGTGGGGAAAGAATAATAAAGCTGGTGTGGTAATAGATGATGAACTCCCCACCCCCATGTCTTCCCATTCATTGTGAAGCATTTCCCAATATTCCATTTGGGGGCTGCATACTGTTCAGGAAGTCTACATAATTGGTCCATTCAGAAGTATTCACAAGTCCCAAGACCCGATGAAGTACTTCTGAGATGTAGTCATTATTGTAAAGCAGCAAATGCAGTAGTCAATAGATAGGCCCCACAAAAATAATGGAATAATAACCAGTGTAATATCAGCTATTCTCCAGTCTGGTGACACTGTTGCATATTTATGGAACTTTTGGCTGTCTCCTTTCTGATTTTAATAGTCAAGCATGCTTATCTCTGCCAATTGAGCTGGTGTTTCAAATCATGTTCCTTTTTGGCAGTTACTCAATTAATTGTCATGCATCCTCCTCTACAGCACCCCGGTGTCCTCAGTTCCGCCTTCACTGGTTCTTTTAAAAGTTAATCTCTTTACCCTATACAAGTAAATTTCCCCATTTATCCCGGAATTGGTCATATGCTAGATTTGGAAAAGTTACAAATGTACCCTATTTACTTGTGTCATCCACCAAATTTCTCATTTGCCTTATTCACATTCTCATCCTTCGTGAATATCTTATTGTTGGTTCTAATGTTAGTTTTAATTTATTTCTCTAGTCTACACTGTTGCATCTCTACTTCAGAATGATATGTTTATTTTATGTTTTTGCATATTGATCGAAAATACATTTGCCGACGGTTGCTCCTTTTGCCCATTTATTTTAAGTACAGTAGATGGCACAGCAAGCAGTTATTATTTTGAAGTTTTTTAATTCAGCACTTAATTTAGTAGTTTTGAAATCTTGATGGTCTTTGATTTGCATCATCAGTTTCAATATGAATCAGAAACTTTGGTTGCTTTGACTCCCATTTCTTGACAATGACTAGATGATGATAAATCAAGGCTTCTGTTCATCATTACAAAATAGTTGTCTAGAAAACTTATCCCTTACTATTGTCATGAATTTTCCACCACCTCCCTGCTACTCATTACACCCGTCCTCAGTATCGCAATATTAAAAAGAATCTCCAAGTCCAATTCATACAATCCATCATAAACTTTAATCTATAATTATTTCTATAATTATGTTTTAACTGCACCTATATTGGCTGCTATCACTTGTAAATGTAAGGATGACCAGTCAGGTTCACTGGAGCCCTGAAATCGTTAGCAATGTACTAGTTGTCACTACTGGTCGATTTTTGTGTTTGCAATTTGTATATTACTTCAAGTGTTAACCATTGCCTGTCTGCTGCCAAACTTTATGCTGTATTTTCCAAATAATCATAGACAACTTGCTCCTTATACCTTCATAGATTACTGTAAGACTTTGGACCTTAGTGTCATATTGCACTACATCACTTTCAGACTTGTCGAAATTCTCTCATATTATGATCGCTCTTCCCTAAACGTTTCTTTACAACAAGATTTTCAATAAACTCTTCCTCATTGTGTAAAATAACTCTCTCCCTAGTTGGGGAGATTGAGCTCCTCTAGCAGCTTAATTGTTTTGCTTCAGAGGGTCAGGCAGCATCTGTGGAGGGAACTGGATAGTCAACGTTTGGGGTCAAGACCCTGCATCAGGACTAGAGGGGTGATAGCTGGTATAAAGAGGTGGGGAGGGCAGTGGATGAGGCAGGAGCTGGCAAGTGATGGGTGGATCCAGGTGAGGAGGGGGTTGATGGGCAGATGGAGCCAAATGGAGGAGGGAGGGGTAGGTGGAAACAACAAAGGACTTCAGATTATGGACTCTGAGTGACCGAGTGGGTCGAGTATGTGGGTGCCTCTGTCCCATCTACCCTCCCACACCTGGTTCCCTCTACCCATCATCCCCTGATCTGGTTGCACCTATCACCTGCCAGCCTCTATTTCCTCTACTAACCTACCAACAAGCTCATCTTTGGGATGTGGGAGGAAAATGGAGCACCCAAGGGAAACCCACACGGTCATAAGAAGAATATGCAAACTCCACTCTGATAATGTAGGAGGTCAAGATTGAACCTGGGTCACTAGAGCTGTGAGGTGGTGGTCTAGTTCTAATTTCTGATTTGCAGAAAATGGAAGCTCTTTGATCATATTCAAATTACAGCTGCCAACCTTAACCTCAGCAGTTTGGAATCCTAGATTCAGTTTCCATATCCAGGGTAACAGTAGCAATATTCATCGTAGACCTAGCATGCAGCTACTTGCTTAATTGGGACCTGCTGCTTCTGTTTATTTTGAGCCAAGATCTTTTTTTAACACCTAAGTATTTCCCTAGGATCCTCGCCACCATAAGCATATGGCTCAGAAGAAATCTGACTGTCCAGGGATTACCATTACCCACTTGAGAGAGATCCTTCTGAAAACTTGATTGTTAAAATGGGGCTTTTTGATGCCTGCTAAAATGCCAACCTTGTTTTTGGAGTGTAGTTGTTTAATTAAACTGATTTGTAATGGGATTTTGGAGTAGGGTGAAAGTTGCTGTCATCTTTAACAGTATTGAATGCTTTTCCTGCAATAATACTTACTGGACTGTGCATAAACGCTTAGAAAATTGGAAATTTAAATTGCAACCATGCACAACGATATAATAGAAAATGCTGACGTAGCACATTGTTACTCATGTAGGTGGTGAAAAGCCTTCTAGGATACAGTACATAATCAAAGAGGATCCCAGCTAACATTGTAAAAGCAACCAAAGATTTATGAAAAATTAGTTCATTTCAATATAAATTAAAATATTAAACTCTGAAGTTTAAATAGAAATTAATTCTATTAGAGTGCATGTGCAATTTGGTAGACAGAGCATTTAAAGTCACTGATTAGGTTTCGAGTTCCTCATGCTTACTGTTTGTAATGGGTTTTTACCATGAGTTCTGGAAATGCTGATGGAAGAGTTGCATAATGGCACAGCACGTTACATCTTCAAGTAGCTATGCAATGACAAATAGACTGCTGATTGGTCTCGAGCACCAATCTAAGCTGCAAAAGGCTAAGAACTTCTTGGTGCTGAAGGCAGGAAATTATATTGAAATAAAATACGGTATTCATTGCAGAAGGTTGTTTTTCTACTACATAGTACCAAAGTTTTTTTGAAAAAACTAAACTTTTACAAAGTTTCCCAGTGAAATACTTCAGTAGACAAGATGAGAAATGTTTCACTGGTAAATGCAATGAGGGGCATCTTGATATGTCAGCTATAAAATACAGTTCAGTACAGTAAAACACTGATAATCTAGCATCTGATTGTTTGGAAATCCTGATGGTCTGGTCTCTGGCTCAATCATTAGTTTGGAATGAGTCCAGAATGACCAGAGCTGGGACTGGAAAACCAGGGAAATGTGAGTAGGCTTGTGGTAGGAGTCAGGGTCCAGAATGCCTGTATTTTTCCTGCTCCCTTTAAACTTGCTGGAAAATTTATTGTATTATGTAAAATAAAAGTGAAGTAAAGCTTGAGCATTAATTGGAGTATCATCTAACAGTCTGGGAAATCTGCTAGTCTGATACCATGAAAGTCCCAAAGATAAGATCAGATATCTTTATTAGTGACATGCACATCGAAACACACAGTGAAATGCATCTTTTTGAGTAGTGTGTGCTGGGGGGCAGCCCACAAGTGTCGCCACACTTCTGGCGCCAACATAGCCTGCCCACAACTTCCTAACCTGCACATCTTTGGAATGTGGGAGGAAACCGGAGGAAACCCACGCAGACACGGGGAGAATGTACAAACTCCTGACAGTTGCCGGAATTGAACCCGGATTGCTGGCGCTGTAATAGCGTTATGCTAACTGCTACACTACCATGGTAGATTATCAAAGTTTTGCTGTATTGGTATTTGGTCAATTCAAACAATTGATAGCTTTCTGTGCAAGATGAAGCCACGTAATCCCTGCATTGGGTCTCTGGTTAAGGCTATATGAGTTGAGGCCCTTAGTATGAAGTCCTGGTGGAATGAGATAAGGCTGATTCTCCAGGAGAGTACTGAGGATATGTTGGAGCTGCCATTTTTTTGAATGAGATGTTAAACAAAATCCTGTTGGTTTGGGGTGAATAATTCCTTGGTATTAGTTTACCAAAAAAGGGAATTATATTTGCATTTGTGCCTAATGGTGTTGTTGGGTGAGGGATAACTAAAACACATTATCTCATCGTCATCGTTTTCCTGACTAAGGGAAATTAACATTGGTTTTCAGATGTTCATTACATTTTCATGTAATGAAAATCTCTGTCCATCTGACAGATGAAACAAGTACTTACAGAAGGTAAATATCGGATTGTTCGGGGCTATATCTTGCACCAATCTTGATCTTTGCACCAGTGGAATTTCTGTGACCATATCACACAAATTTATTAATGTAGGTGAGAAGTTGGGTTTCATGTACCATATATCCTTTTGAGGTGGCAGACAATCACTTAAAGGTGATCTCCAGAGGTAGGTGATTCTTTTTTTTAAAGAATTGGCTCTTGAAGCCTAATGCAGCTCAGCTCAGATCAGGGGCTCTACATTTTTCTTTATAGCTTTTGAGGCTACTAGATCCTTCAGTGTGAATTTCTATGGTTTCTTTTGTATTCCATTTCAAATTAAAGTACTTGGGAGTAACATTAGATTCAACATTTGATTATTAATGTCATAAAAATGGGAACAAGGGAAAGTCCCTGGTAGATGTAGTACTGAGCTAGCAGGGATGACCAAGTCACATACAAGATTCTTCAAAAAATAAATCTATGCTTCAGTGGGATCAGCTGTGCACTTAATCTCCCTCTACTATAAAAGCCACCGGTTCTCCATACTATCCTTTCATTGAAAATCAGATGAGATATCTATTTTGCAAGAATACTATAAGATTCTGATTATCTAACAACCACCAGTCCACCAGGAGATGAAATGTGTATAACAAGCCAGCTAAGGTCTTGCAACCTCTTCTGGAATCAAGCAGTGTCACTTGTTGATCAAAGATGATGTCTGCAGTTGGCAGTGTAGAAGCTGAATGGCCTGTCACACCTGAAAGAAAATATGTAATTGGAGACTCAGGAGTGACTTCAACTTGGCAGAAGACTTTAAGTTGCATGTAATCCCTGTCAATTCTTCCTAAGCATCTTAAATGATCCCTTGGCAATGATTGAGGCAGAGAAAGGGAGTTCTCTCTGGTGTCCGAGCCAACATCTAGTGCCCAGTCCACAGCTCAGAACCCCCATGAGTAGTCATGATTACACTGGGGTTTGTGGGGCTTTTCTGTCCATGATTTGATTCCCACGTTTCCTATTTTATATCAAAAGTACTTTGTTGGCTGTAAAATGCCTTGGGATGTTGGCTATATAAATGCAAGTACTGTCCCCACTCTTGGCTCTAAAAGGGGGCCAGGCTCATCAGTGGGGGTCACTTACAGAACATAGAACAGTACAGCACAGTATGGGCCCTTCAGCCCACAATGTTGTGCTGACCTATATAAACACCTACTCCCTGATCAATCTAACTCTTCCCTCCTAAACAGCCCATAACCCTTCATTTTTCTTACATTCATGTGCCTATATAAGAATCTTTTAAATGGCCCTATAGTATCAGCCTCTACCATCACCGCCGGCAGTGCGCTCCAG
>JARFYF010000094.1:99576138-99586482 GCA_030265395.1 Rhina ancylostomus
AATTCATAAGCTCTGTGTGTGTGTGTGTGTGTGTGTGTGTTTTCGCCAGGACAAGGAGGAATGCAGATTTACAATCCCATCAGTGGAAAATCTAGCTCTTGAAACATCTGGCATGTCTTTTTGCTTTCCCATCATGACCTATCATACTCATTTATCTTTTGAGTCAAAAAAAAATTATGAAGTGAAGACCTCTTTCCAAGGAAGTTCATGTGCTGCTAAACTTGACCTTTCTTGACTTTGTTTTTCCCAATAAGGGCATTTTAACAATGTTTTGCTTAGAGTTAAAGTTTTTACATTGGGTGGTTTAGATAGTGACGCTGTGCTGGTATTGGAAGTTTTTTTTTGTTTGCATATCTAAATGGTGTGCAGCACTATTATGGTTAGAAATTGGTGGTTGACCTTGAGTTGCTTGCACACTTAAACATACATTTTATTAATGGTATGGAGCATTTTTTTCCAGGGCCAGTTGAAGAGCCACTCAGAATCTGGAGCTGCACATGTGACAAGCCTTTATTTAGTGCAAGCGTTGACACAGTAGATGAAATGGAAGAATCTCTCTCAGAAAATCAAAAACATTTATTTTTAAACTTTAGATATGCAATGATAATATGTATCAGGTGATTGACAACCTATCAAGTGTGACTGATTATATTTGGTAACCTGAGGTGGTTAAGTAGCAATCTGGGACCTCCCCTGATCCTATGCATAATTTGAGGCAGGGAACATTTATTTCATTAGTGCCAAATCTTTAACTCTAAAATGTCTAGTAGTTCTAATACCTGGCCTACACATCTACTGCACTCAGCCACATGGTACATTGATCTCCCTTATCCTAATCTCACCACTATTTGGTTTGAAGTTTTTTGATGTGTGTCTCAAAGTATACAAAATTTTAGGAGGCACGGATAGGCTAGCTAATAAGAAACTTTCCCTCTTGGCAGAAGTGTCTGAGACCAGAGGACAGGTTTAAGGAAAGGAGTAAGATTTAGAGGGGACCAGAGGAAGAATTTTTTTTCCCACGTGGTGGATGAATTGCAACTGTACAGCTTGAGAAGGTGATGGAGTCACTTCAAAATCCAAGAAGCATCTAGGCAGGCATTTGAATCCCAAGGATATGGACCAAATGCTGGTAAATGGGATTAGTATAGATGGGTACGATGGTTGGCACACAATGGGGTAAATAGCCAGTTTCTATTCTGTATGATTTGAAATCTATCCAGTTTGTACCGTCCAGTTGAAGGGCCTTGACCTGAAATGTCAGCTGTCCATTTCCTTGCACAGATGCTGCCTGACCCCACTGAGTTCTTCTGGCAGCTTGTTTGTGGCACTATGCTGTGTGACCCTGACTCGAGTTGATTAGCATCCTGTTAACACAGCCCTTTGTCTCATCTTCTACCACGTCGCCCATCATATTCCCTGACATTTGCCCAATCATCCAGAATGCTTCATGGTCATGTCACATTTGCTTTGTCCCAGTATTGAGGAAGTGTGTATGTAGACTGAGGAACCAAGGTCCTCTGTATAAATGTTATGATCAGTTTCTAGATCACTTGTGTTAAGTGGTTCCCTGCTGTGTACCGTAGCAGATACTCCTCTTCTAATAGAGAGCAGTCTTTGTTTACACAGTTGCATATGATTTTTAAAATTCTGATCACTTGTTAGTATCAATACATTTATTAAGTACAGTTTAAAGGCAGGTTCTTGCTTACATTGGTGGTTCCTATGTTACGTATGTGATTTGTGTCTCTCTACTCCCAATTACCCAGCACATATTGCCCTTGAAAAGGTGGTGCTTTGCTATATGATACAACTGAGTGGTTGTTTCAGAGGATAGTTAATAGTCAACCACATTGCTGTGATCTTAGTTCACACTGAGTAAAGATAGCAGGTTTTTTTGGCAGGTTTGTAGTCTAGCAAGTTAATGATTCTAGCATTTTAAATTACAGACTCACTGAAGTCATTAATTGAATTTAAATGTTGCAGCTTCAGAGCAGTGATTTCCAGCAGTAGGAATTGAATACATTTGAGGTTCAGGATATCTACTCCAGTGATATAATTTAGCAAGAATGTCAACATCGTGATATAGTTTAGCATCATTCTGACTAAACAACCCAACAATATTTTACATAGGGTTAAAGTTTTTACATTCATAGAAGTCTCCTACTAAAATAAAATAAGTATGATAGCTATGCAGATCAGGAAAATCCAAGGTCAATTTCTGGTATGTACTGAGCTATTTAATCTAAGTGGAAACATTGACCTGGGCGAGAAATGGAAAAGTGAGCTACAGCTTTTTAAATTGCCATGAAGTGGTCATTGTTCAATATGCATTATTTCGATATTTGATGATCACCTCGGATATGGTCAAAAACCATGACTGCACGTGGCTCTGTTTCGCGTGCACACAGATGACGTGCAAACTTGGATGACTCAAGGTGACCAGAACACTTGTGGCACCATACCCTGAGCACCTTCACATGAACATAGAATAAAAAATACAGGCACTATAAACAGAGTCCCTTTTATAACTTAATAGTAATAATTGTAACTTCTTAGTTTTAACCAATGTATGAAATCAGCACTTAAATCATGAAAATCAACAGATCCTTTTTACTAACCTTCAGTCTATTATGATGATCAGTGCTAATTTTCCGAGATTAAGTTTTTAATGTTTTGCAGACTAGCAGTTTGAAACCCATGGACTTTGAAGTGAATCTGTTTTGAGAGTAAGGGAACACAGAGACTTTGCAATAATTGGTACCTTGGGATGAATGTGACCTGGTCTGAAATAGTGAAATGCTACACTGAGATGTAATGAGTTTGATAATGGCATTTCTCTAAGAAGGGGATTCAAGTGTTTATTTGAATCATGGTGATGTAATCGCTTGTTTCCCGCTGAGCTGAATAGAACAGATGTCCTGATTTTACATATGACTGAGAACTCAGCATTACAACCCTAACCTATAATTGACATTTTCATTAATTCTGCTAATGAAGATGCCTGTGTAAATCTGAGAAAAAACAGAAACTGCTCACCACTTCCCACAGTCTCCATTTAATGTTCCTTCACTATTTAAGGAAAAGATAAATGTATGCTTTTTTTCCAATGGTTGTTGGTAGATTACTTCTCAATAATTGATTGTGTGAATTGTGGGACATGAATTATGGACACTGCACATTTTCCTTGTGTTCAGTAATAGCTACACTAGAATCCCTTTGAATACCAATGAAAGGATATAAATGAATATTACTTAATATTCTTTGCTATGACATTTATATCATGGATTATATTAGCTGCGTTATAATCAACATAGAGTTGATAAGTGAAAGTTCTTCATGTGACTATTTGAGTTTTAATTATAATAGCAAATTACAGCTGCACATATTTTCCGTCCCATTAACATAAACCAATCTCAAGGTTCTATATTGGGTTCAATAATTTTGTCACTCTGATGACCACTTCTCTAGTTTTGTGCATAATGGATTGTAGTAAAGTCTATGTTTAATATATTAAAGGGGGAAAATTTACTTCATGCCTGAAATGGGGTGGTGGGAGGGAACTTTACGGTAGACGCTGATGTAATTTGTTGCCTGGAGTTCCTAGGACTGGTTGAGCTGTATTGTGAGAGCACTGCTTTATAAAGGCAATGGGTTAGTTCTCTTCAAGGAAAGAAAGCCATTGGAAGAGCCATCTTGGCAGAATCAGTTGCACATACAAAGGAGAATAATTTTGTTAAAGGGCATTTTAGGAGCTATTTATAATGTTATAAGTAATCAAAATCAATTTCATTTATACAATTATTTTACTGTGCACAGTGGCTTCTCTATAATCTACACCAACTATTAGCCAAAATTAAAGCCCTATGTGAGTTCAAAGTTTTGAAGAACCCTTTCACATTTTTATCATACATTTTTTTTGCTGTGACAAAAACAAGTGTAGACTGAATATGAAGATTAAATGAAATACTAAAGGTTGGCCAAATGATTGGATCCAATCTCGTCCAGGACCTTTTTTTTTTGGAAGATGGCAGTATTTTTTAATACATCACAGTTCTAGATTATTTTGAGTCTTTTCCCGATTCCACACAAGGCAGATGCCTCTTGGTTCAATTTTTTTTGCCCCCATGGACCTGTTCATTTTTGTCCTACATTTGCATATATTGATGCAGGCCTGTGGTGACTTAAATGGAATTCTAGATACTTCATTACATTTTGACTTTTCTCTCTTACTAAAAATAATAATGCTAATGTTAAAGTGCATATTTGAGCCAGTTGTGAAGGCGTATGTTGTAGGATTGGAACTTGCCCTGCTTAATGTTTGTTTGCAGGCAGTAAAATGGTGCAGCAGTTAATGCTGATGGCTCAGTTCCAGTAAACCTGGGGTTGATCCCGACTTACAGTGCCGTGTGTGTGTGTGGAGTCTGCATCTTCTCCCTAAAACAGTGGGGATTTTCCCCAGATGCTCCAGTTTCCTCCATATCCCAAAGACACACTAGTTGGTAGGTGGAATGTAAATTGCCCCCAGTATAGGCAGGGAGGTGGCACAGGGATGGCGGTAGAAGAATCGGGGTGAAATTAATGGGTGTATGAAAGAGAATTGGCTACAGGGAAATAGCGTGGGGAAATGGGATTGCTCTGAGCCGGCAAAGGTTGGGCCAATAGACCATTTTTTTGTGGAACGAGCAGTTGTGATGAGTCTAGAAATGCAGACAGGTAATTTTAACCGGCTTTATGGAATCTGATCTGGTCCTGATCTCGTACATTCAGTACCGGCTTGCGTAAGGGCTCCGTTCCTGGGAACTGTCTGTAAGCCGACTTTTATTTCTCTGTCAGAAACATCTGTTTTTTATAGTACCCTGTGTCATATCGCTGTATATACATGTGCTAGAATTTAGTTTTATTCAATAATTACCTTCACATTACCCACAATTAAACTAATGGAATATATCCATTATTCCAGTCATTAATGAAAACCATGGAACAATTATTACTAGCTTGAAAAATGCTTTAAAAATGTATTGGAGAATTTGTGTAAAGTTTAATTTCCATAAGTTAGGTCCTCTGTAACATGGGGAATCCCTGTACATCTTGATCCAATCTCCTCTCAGTTTTCTTTGCTCAAAAAAAACCCTACCAGCTTCTTCATTCTAATCTTGAAACTGAAATCCCTCATCCCTCCTCTTAAAGTTTTTCTGCATTCTCTTGGACCTTCATGTCCTTCCCAAAATCAGGTGACCAGAACTGGACACACTATTCCATTATAGATTTACGTTGAATCCATATAAAACACTGGTTACTTTCCTCCTTTTGTACCTTGCATCTCTACTTAAATTTCAGGGTCATATATCTTACTAACCTCTTTCTCAACACCATATTCCTACTGTCTGATGAAGGGTCTCGACCCAAAACGTCGACTTGCATTTCCCTCCATAGATGCTGCCTGACTTGCTGAGATCTTCCAGCATTTTGTGTGTCCTTCCTGCTGTCTCCTCAGTATGGTCTGCCACTTTAAAGGATTAATGCGTGTATACACTGACGTCCCTCTGTCCTACAAACTTTTTACAATGGTCTATACTGTCTATCCTTATTCTTTCTGACAAAATGCATCCAAACTTCTCTTTTAAATTTCATTTGCCACACACCTGCCCATTCTGCCAGCCTCTGTTTTCCTGCAGTCCTTTATTATCTCCATGAGAAATATTGCATGATGGGAAACATTGTACTAGATTTAAAGACGTGTAAATGCCTGCATTTTCTTAAGTGAAAACATATAGAACATAGAAAAATAGAGAAGAAAAACTAGGGCAATGGACCCTTTGAGCTTGTTCTGTCACTTGTATAATTGTGGTTGCTCCTCTATCTCTATGCCATATTCCTGCTTTCTCCCTATGCCCCTTTTATATCTAGAAATTTATCTTTCTATTCAGGAAATTGGCTGCCATTGCTTCGTGTGGCAGAGAATTCCACATGTTCACCAGCCTCTGAATGGCGAAATTTCTCCTTGTATCATTCCTGAATCCCTCGCTGCATATCCTGAGACTGACCTCTGGTTCTAGGCCCCCATAGTCAATCTGTCAAGCCCTGACAGATTTTTGGCTTAAACATTCTGAATTCTGCCATAGGAAATCTATTAGTTCCCTCTGAAATTAATGTTATTGTAACCATCTCATTATCTTGTTTATCTATGTATGATGTGCTGTTGTTAAAAGGAACGATATGTCCATAATAGATTTAAAGAAATGGTTTACAAGGAGCTAGTTATAGATTATTACATAAATAATGTCACAGTAACCATCGTCGTGCACATTGAAAACTATCAGGTGAAGATCAACGTTTGTCTTAATACATTTGCCTTTTTAAAACATTGCAGTCTGTGAGGCAATTGTGTACTGAGGTGCAGATAATTAGATGGATGGTTCCAAGATCTTAACCCAGCAACAAAAAAGGAATGCTCCAAACTATGGTTTTTTGAGTTGGGACCATGGGTGAATTGGTAGGAAACTTGCTTTCCCATGTGGTTGCTGCCCTTTAACTAGTTGCTTGAGGACACAAGTTTGGGAGGCTCTACTGCTACAATGTGAATGGTACGCACTGCAACCATGTAAGTGCTGGGAAAGAAGTGCATATTTATAATGGTAGATATGGTGCTTCTTCAAGCAGGCCGCATCATCCTGGTTGATGAGCTTCGAGTCTGGATGAGTACAGTTTCAACAATTAGAGAGGATTCCATCAAATTCTGACCTGGTTCACTGACCTGAAAAACTCCAATAGCAATGTCCTGGGGCTGGGATGAATGGGCTTCAAACATCCCTTTGCTCGGTATGACTCCAGTCAAAGGTGTACTTCACCTTTCATTCCCGACATTAAGATGCTCCCTTGATGTGGAGGGAAGTTGCTCTCACTTTATCCTTGGAATTCTGCTATTATAGTTTGTAATAAAGCCTAGTGGAACTCTCACAGAGCATTAGTGAGTATGTCATAGTTGAGTAAATGCTGCTTGATACTGTTGAGGCAGCTTAACTTCACTTTGATTGTGTTGACTGAGGCATTATCTGACCAGGATGGATTTGTATTATTTGAAAATGCAAGTAGTAGTTATGAATAACTAAAAGGTGGCACTTGCCCAAAAATATGTGTGATCAACAACAGCAGATTTGGACAAGGTGCACATTTTGGTTTGAGAATACTAAACTATTTTCCCTGTTTTTGTTCTGTTTACTTCTAGGGGTTTATTGTGTATTCAAAACCAAAGAATGCTTGTGAACCAATTATTTCCCCACCAACAATGGAAAACTCCTCAGTCAACTTCATTGTTGTGATTAGAAGATTTGACTGCAATTTTGATATCAAGGTAAGTTGTCATTGGGATATTTGAAAAGTTTGCATGGATTTTTACAGTGTTTTACATTGACTTAAATGTTTCCAGTTCAGATCTTGATTACATAAACTTCATGTTGTAGTCATTTTAATGAATAATCTAACTGGGACTGTGACAAATATATGTACCTTCAGTTTTGTAAATCTAGAAGTGTAACTTGGCTGATTTCTCATGTAAGCTTCTAGGGCTGGGAAATGGGGCAGAAAATGCTTTGTAAATGGAAATCCTTCCCCAACTAAATGTATTATCGGTTAGTGAAATGCTGACCCAAAGAACTTGGCCTGCTGCATGCTTGACTGGGAATAATTTAAGTTCTGGCTCAGCGATATTTCGTAAAGATGTTTATGTGACAGAACACAAGACTGAGTGTTCACAGTGGCAATTCTGGCATTAATTCAGTTTGCAATTATGAATTGCTGTAGGTCCTACTGGAAATGTGTCTAAAGAAATTAGTGGTGTTGGGGATGGAAGGCCATCTTTAATAAAGACAGTTGCACAGAGGTAGATCACTAATAAAATTACCACACTTGACAATCCCTGGTTGTAAGTAAGGAGGACATGTAGACAAATTTGGAGAAAGATTTGTCCCACTTTATTCTTGCATGTTTTCTATAATGCACATCAATCAGATTCTTAGGATTTGATTAATAAGTTAGCTAAGAAGGCATTTTCCCTTCAGCTGAGGCATAGCATAAACCACCTGCTCTTAGAACGTAAAACTTAGTACTCAAACTGTGCTGTAACTTGTGTTATATTGTGTACAGTGCTGGTCACCACATTATGGGAAAGCTGTGATTGCATTTGAGAGGATGCAGTGGAGATTTCCAAGGAATTGCTAAGAATGGAAGAATGTTATGAGGAAATATTTGGATAGGTTAGTGTCTTTCCTTTGGAGGAGTGTGAGGGGATATTTGATTGATGTGTATGAAGTATGAAGGGCCTAGATGGAATAACTGGAACTGAGGAGGGCAAGTGCTGATAATTGGTGGGCAGCTTTAATTGGAAAGAGTGAACAGACTACCAGGCCAAGGGAATGGTAGTGCAGGTAGCTGGAGAAGTATGGAGGAGCTAAGGGGGAGGGAAGTGAGGAGGAGGGGTATTGAGGCTCAGAGACTGAGGGAGGGAATCAAGGTGAGGAGGCCAGGGAAGATGGTGTGGGCTAGATCATCTTGAATACTCTTGTCATTGGACTAAGACTTTGCCTCAAGACTCAAGAGTGGTACCTGGTGTGCAGTGGCCACCCCACTATAAAAATTCCTGCACAAGCATTTTACACTCTGAAGTTGGAGCAGAAACAAATCATTCTTGATCTCAAAGGGATGCTTAAAAGAAAATGGAAGGATGTACTTCCTTCAGCAGAGTGGTCAAAAACCAGGGAGCACAGATTTAAAACAATTGGTAGAAGGATTTGTTCTTCAACCAGGGGCTGACTGGGATCTAGTTAATAGAGAGAGAGAGAGATGGAAGCAGAAGATCTCATTACACTTAAAATATATTTGGATGTGTACTTGCAGAGCTGTGGTCTTAGTGTGAGAAGGTGGGATTAAGCTGGCTAGCCCTTCTTCAACCAGCATGGCCACACTGGGCCATATGATCTCTTGTCATAAACTTTCAATGATTCTATGATTGCAGCCAAACTTGTATTGGGGAGAGGGCTCCCTTACATCTGAAGAACTGGTTCAAATGTTATCTAGAGGTATGTCATCAACCAAGTGTTTCATCCTTGTGGCTCCACATTCTTGCATTGGGAAGCATTCACCAAAGAAATTAAACAGAGGTAATGAGAGCTCTATCCTGAGGCTCTCTGGTATTAGGGTATCAACATCCTCAAAGCAGAAGTTAGTCTTGGCTATCATGGAGCTAATTCTAGTCTTTTTTTCCTTTGGTGAAAAAGTATTATAATGAAGGCATAATGCTTATTGATGTGCATGATGATCTGATGGTCAGATACCAGTTAAATATTTGAATCCAAACCCTGTTATTTGGGCACAGAATTAATATTGCAGATCTGTATTGTAGCATCTTTGGAACCCTTGGCTTAAAGTAACCTCATCATTCAGTGAATGTTCTCCATACTTTCTAAAATCTGTCTTTTCACCAGAAAAGCATTGTCACTTGTATGTGCAACATTTACTGCTTGATACATTGGGACAATGCAGAATGATTGACAAATATGGCACATGACCCTTGGAGTTGCTTGGTAGCTTCATGCTGTGGCGAGCTTCTCCTACATGAAGAAACATCCTGTTTTGAATGCTAAGTTTAGCTCATTCAGCATGTGTCGCAGCATTGTGAGTGTTTGAATTGTGAAGTAGAGAGTGTGAAAGGAAGCCTCTTGAATTTTAATGTTTATGTAGAAGGGCCTGTAAGAATGTCCTGTGTACTGGGGAAAAATCATCTGCTTAACTTGCCCTTCATGACCTCTTCCTCCTTATCTCAATCATACACCCATGCTCACTGCTTTCTATAATGTGTTATAACTGCAATCAACAAAGCCCTTTAAATCTAAATTTTTATTAATAATACAGGGTAGCAGAACTAAGAGAAGTACAGCATGGAAACAGGCCCTTCAGCCCAACTCGTCCATGCTGAACTAATGGTGTGAAAATGTACTTGACAATGCAAAAATTTTTTAGCAGCAACTGAAAATATCTTGAAGAAGCCTACATGGACAGGCCAGGTTCAAATGATCCTTGTGTTCCTATTTAACTTTGAGTGCATGCTGCCAGCATATGGGATTTAGAGTGTGTCATGTTGTGCTAACTACCCTATATAAATAAGACTTGTACTTGCATTTGTAATTACAAGTTTAGAAGGCAATAAGACACACAAGGAAAGTTGGGGACCAGTAAATGATATTACTGCAAGGATTTGAATGTGATGTGGGGAGAAGGATGGGCATGGAGATTAAATGATATCGATTCTAGAATGTAAGATGTGGAGGAATTGGAGATGGTGCAGAGGAG
>JARFYF010000094.1:99628333-99639014 GCA_030265395.1 Rhina ancylostomus
TTCTTGATAGGAGTACAGTTGCTGCTGTCACAAAACAAACTAATGCTCAAATACACAAGGGACCCAATCTTTATAAAGTAAAAGTAGAAATGGCTGTGCAGATCATGTAAGCAGATATATGGTAAGATGCATGTGATCAGTCATCATAGTCAGGTGCCTTGTGGTCAGAGTGTCACATTTCAAACTTTCAAACCTAGAGTTAACAGCCCTGGTACCAGGGTAGAGCTGACCAATTACTTTAATGCTACTGAGAAGACTATTATGTTGACTGAAATAAATATAGTAATGATCATATTGTGTGAATGAAGGTAATTTTTACTGAAGATAAAAAAAAATCTTTAATGTGACAATTTTGTTTTTAATGCACCAAAATGAAGGTTTAGCTGCTTATTTTTGCTGTGTTCCTGATTTTGGTTAGAGTAAAGGAACAATAGTAATACTGAGATCCTTGTGAATTGTGTGGGGGAGCCCTCTGCATGGGTACATACTGGGTTCTATTTTCATTATTGATCCATACTACTCATAGAACCATAGAACAATACAGCACAATACAGGCCCTTCGGCCCACTGTTGTGCCGACCCTCAAACCATACCTAAGACTATCTAACCCCTTCCTGCCACATATCTCTATATCTTGCCTCTACATGCTGCACTCTATCAAGCAGACATGTGCCTGGCAAAGAACCATTAACCTCAAAAAGGAAGACTAATTGACCAGTAACAAAAAAAAACTGAATAATTTTTGGAAGTATCCACAAATCAGAGGATTTAACAGTATTTTGACTGTAACTCTTTGGGGTAGAGGGGCACATTTAGCCACTTTGGATTTCAATTCAGGATGCACAAGTGCCCTTTTGAGCAACTTATCATTTTGTTCAGATGTGTGTTTTAATACTGAACACAATGTTATATTGTGTTCCAAAAGATCAGTAATGGGGAAAGGTTGTAAATTCTAGTTTCAAGCGCACAGTGTTGACGAATGTTATGTGTCGTGAGTTCTAGCTTACAGGGTGAAGTGTTAAAGTTTAGAGTTACTGGGGAAATTGATCCAGCAGATGTGCAATGGGAACTTTCGTCGGTCCCTGTGCTGTGCTGAACTGTAAACTCTGTCTTGGTAAGAAAGTGAATACTGATGTTGTTGCCTGTTTATTTTTTTTCATCTAGCTCAAGTTAATAACTGGACAGAGATGTTCTTCAGATGTGCAGGTTAACCTTCCTGTAATTTTTCTTGCCCTCCTTAGGTTTTGAATGCTCAACGAGCTGGATACAAAGCTGCCATTGTATACAATGTTGATTCTGATGATCTTATTAGTATGGGGTCCAATGATGGTAAGTAAGCTGTTAAATGTCATTAAATGCACAGTGGAAGGAGTTCAAGCCTATGATCTCTGCTGGGACAGCGGTAGCAGACTGTGCAGTTACAGAAAATATAAAAGGGTCAGGATATCTGATCCAGATCACTGTGCAGAGAATTCTGCTGGGAGTGCACAGATGAATCCTAAAAGAGTACAGGATTGACCCGACTAGGATGCTGTTAGTCAGGTAGCTTGCACACAGCCCATACACTCAACGCAGCAAAGGTTACAAGGAATTCTTGAGGTTATTGCATGCCTAATTATATCAACAAGAAATCAGTGCCTTGTTAGCAGAAGGGTAAGAAATAAGGGGAGAGTGAAGCATGGTACAGATTGGCTACAATATAGTTGGAGTGGAATTACTATAGAACATGATGTAAGGAAAAGAAGCAAGAGTAGACTATTTTGCCCATTATGCTAGTTCCACCATTCATTAGGATCATGACTTTCTTTTAGCTCAGCACTTCTTTCATGCACAAATCATATATCCCTTGATTCCCTTAATGTTTGAAAACCTTTCCATCTCTATCTTAAATATACTCAGTAACTGAACCTCCACAGCCCCCTTGAGTAGAGAATTCTAATGATTCAATTAATTCATGGTGCAGTAATTTTTTCACATGTTGATATTGAATGGCCAGTCCCTTGAGACGATGATAATTGATCCTAGACACCCCAAGCAAGGGAAACTTCATTCCTGAATCTATCCCGTCAAACCCTGGGCAAAAAGAAGTGTACATTCCTGTGAGATCATCTCTCATTCTTTTAAACTTGAGCAGATACGATCAATCTGCTTAGTCTTTCTTCATACCATAAACCTGCCAACCCAGGATCAATCCATCACACTCACTCCATCACAATTATATCCTTTGTGTAGAATGACCATAGCTGTATATAGTATTTCACCATACTCTATATAATTGGACTAAATCATTTCTACTGTTGCACTCGCTGGTTGCATTCCTAATTACGTATTGAACCTGCATGTTAACATTTAGTGATTCATGTACAAGGAAACCCAAGTCCTTCAAGATCCCAATACATTTGTCTTTCGCTATCAAGAAAAAATACTCCATGTTTCTACTTTTTGTGCCAAATTGGATAACCTCACACTTTTCCATTAAATTTCATCTGCCATATCTTCACCTATTCACTATACCTACCAAAACCTCTCTGCTCTGCGCTGTCTTCAGAGCCCTGCCACCCAGCTTTGTATTGTTATCAGATGTGGATATATTGCACTGGGTGGCAGGGCACTGAGGATAACCTGCATCAATGATATGAATGTTAGGAGGCTCTGTCACCCATCCCATAAGACATAGGAGCAGAATTAAGCCATTTGGTCCATTGAGTCTGCTCAGCCATTCGATCATGGCTGGTTTATTTTTTCCCTCTCAACCCCATTCTCCTGCCTCCTCCCCGTAATCTTTGATGCCCTTACCAATCAAGAACCTATCAACCTTCACTTTAAATATACCCAATGACTTATTGCCACAGACAGCTGTGGAGGCTGAATTCCACAGATTCACCACCCTCTGGTTCAAGAAATTCCTCCTCTGCTCCAGAGGGATGTCCTTCTATTCTGAGGCTGTGCCCTAGACTCTCCCACAACTGGAAACATCCTCTCCACGTCCACTCTTTTAAAATTATTCTGTTTAATTCCTCTGTCATTTCTCTCCCTCCCCACCCTTAACCCCCCCCCCCCATCAATTCAAAATTTTCTTTTTTGTCTGGATCTGTAAGAGACCCATACAAACTTTTGACAGTCCTTTCCTTTTTGCATATCTATAGAGTTTTTGACAGGCCATTTTTGTCTCTTGGCATGGAAATGGGAGCTTCAGCCCACTAAGTTTTCAGGCCTACAATTTGACTCTGTCAGTAGCCAGCACATTGTATGGGAAAGCAAAGTGGATTCATTGATCTTCTGATCTTTTGCTGTACCTGGCCTCTTGGTATATTTGCATTATAATAGTAGCATGTAGCCTAGATTGTCCCTTCTTCTACCAGCTTTAGTTTTGTGTAAATATTTAAGGTTCTGGAGTGAAGCAGGGATAGATTTCTTCTTTGTCTAGATCATAGACCAGTATTTTGAATTTAAGACATTTGCTGATTGTATTTAGCATGATATTTCATAAGCTACATGTTGGATATGGCAGACGAAAAAGCGTGTAGGGTGCTGCTTCTAAAGGAACTTTTTAATTTGTATTGTTATATACTTTCCCCAGTTCTCTTGTATGTTTTCCTTGAGAGAAGTGAGGAAAGAGTTAATATTTTTGAGAATGCAAAATCACTCCCAGATTTCCCTGCCTTAAGACATTTCCAGGATATCAGTTTGACCAGTTTCATTGTCTGTATGTTGTCCTTTGGTTCCAAAAGAACAAAGATGATCTTTTTGCTTTACTTATTTGATCATTATGCTTATCCCTGTAATCTTTAGTCCTTTTGAATTCAGAGTTTGTGTCTCTTATCTGTTGACTTTGGATGCCTGTATTAGATGCTGACTCTCCAGAAGAGGGAAGATATTGTAATGTGTTTACTTATGCCTCTACTATTTGCTGCTCTACGTTTTTTACTGCCATTTGTGTGCTCTCCTTTTCACCATCCCTGTAATCTCCATTCTCCCCGACTCTGGTCCCATGTGTATACACTGCACACACTTCCTTCTGTACTGCATGTTTTCATTGATTTAAGTCGAGGAATTGGTGATAAAATAAAATCATTAGCAACACTGAAGTTTGCATTTCTTATTTCTCATGACATAGAAGAGCATTTGGCCTTTCATGTCAATACCAGTACTCTGAGCAATCTCATCAATCCAATTTTCCCCCATATTTCTCTGTAACCTATTCTCTCTCACGTTCCGCTTAACAGCCCACTGATTCTCTCACCAACCTTCAGAATAATTTACATTGACCGATTAAACTAACAACCAATGTTTCTTTGGGATGTTGGAGGAAACCAGAGTAGCCAGGGGAAATCCACCCAGTCATAAGGAGAGCATGCAGTTCCACACAGACATCTCTGAAAGCTGGGATTAAACCTGAGTTGCTGGGTCTGTGGGATTGCATCTCCAGCTGCTGCACTACAATGATCAAATATTGTACACAAGTAAGCAGGGCTAAACTGTATTCCCAACCTTATTCTGGCCACTAAGAAAATTGTGATGTTTGTTTTGTTTGATTGTTAAGACTTTGTGAATTGCATGCTAATGGCAAGTTAATTCAAACCAGAAGATGCCATGATATTGCAAAAATTTAAAGAAAAATCCCAGAAAATGAAGGAAAATTGCCTCTAAATTACAAATATAAAATAAGAACAGTAACTATTTAAAGTAATGAAGTTGTGCATTATCTGTCTGTTTTGCAGTATCCACAGTATTTAAGTCTCATTCAGTTTACTTTCAGATATTCAATAAATATCTAATTGTAACTGGAAAGATTTGCATGCCTTTAGATTTAGGATTTGTGATTACGGATATTGTGACTGTCTTTGCTGTTTAACATCCTATCCCCAGAGTAACTAGAAACCCTTTTCTCGGTGTGCTCTTTAAGCTGCCCAGAGAATTCTGCACTTCATGCATGGAAGTTTTGCTTCACTGCATCCTGGTTAAACTTTAATCTCAACATAAATTCGTATGTCATTTGGCTTCCAACAATCAGGTTGAAAACACGCTTGACTTTCAAGATTGTGTTTTTAAACTTAACCAATTGTACCACTGGACATCTTGCACCTCAAACTAATTTGTAAGGGATTTATGCTCTCACGTTCCCTGAAGATTGTTTCTACTCAATCTGCTGAGATTAAATTGCATTACCTCACAACACTTTTCCACCCATTGTTCATGGTGACCTTGCTGTGAACCACTGGCTAAGCCCTCAAAGAGTCTGCGTTGTTTAATGTTCTCCTTTGTAATACCAAGCTTTGAAAATTATGTATATAATGCTTTATTTCACAGAAAAAAAATAGTTTATTTTTCCTAAATATAATTCATAAAAGTGCAAAATGAAACTGATATTTTTGTCTTGCCACATTTGACATGGCAGATTATATTTGCATTTCTCTAGATTCTTTTATAAATTTAATATTTTTGTTACTCATTCAATTTTCCAATAATCTGATAAAATTTAATCTAGATCACTATTTCCTTACTGCTGCCAACATACTCTAGATCTTTATTTGTATGTTTGCCAGCACTTCATTTTATTAAAAGATTGTACAACATATTTACTGAGCAAGTCTTTTTAGTTTTATAAATATACAACTTTAATGCCAATTAAGATATTGCTTGTTTGTGCCAATAGTCAAGCTTTTGTCATGCAGTTGGAAAAAGATGTTTGCGATTTGCAAGAAGGAAATGAGGCTGTGAGCAACCATTCATGCACTGAAACTCTCCCTGTATAATTTGTACAGCCCCTTCCCCAACCCTCAAGGAAGAGTTCAGTGTTATCTACTTCTGAAATTTTAGGAAACAGATGAAGTATTCTCTTCTATACAGAAGGCCTTGTGTTAAAAGCATTAGATCAAGTGGAATCTCTATTGATCCAGGAAGTCTGGTTGCACAGGGTATTCATTTTGCAACTTTTGAGGTCCATTTCCTGAAAGTTAGACTTCCTTGATGCTTTCAAAAGAAAAGTGCTGAAATTAGCGGCAATCTTTTTTGAATCACCTAATAAGGAAAATGGAATTTATAATTTATTTGTACAGTGCTTGTACCATTATTCTGGGATTAGATGGGAAATATTCATAGTAGTAGAATGATTAGTTTTCTGTCATCTCAAAGTATTAGCTAACATTTTTATTGGGTCTTCACAAGCGTGAGAGAAATAATTTTATCACAACTATTTCTTGATCTGCTTTAAGTTGAATTATAATTACCAATCAAAGCTAAATATTTCTTGTTTGAAAAATATTTATTTTTAGAATGTGCAATAGTCCAAGTGATAGTTTAGAGGCATAAGGAAATGAAGTTTCTCTTTCCACTGGCATTCCAAGTTATAATATGTGTATAAACGGTTGCCTGGCCCAATAGGACATCAGATCTAAAAGAAATGAATAATCCTGGCAGATGGAATCTGACTTTAGTTTGTAAAGTTCAAGCATTTCACTCAATTTGTACTGCAGTTGTCGCAAAATGATTTTCTCCTGTGCACCAACAATAAACTAAGTGTGCAGTACCGTTGAAAAATAAACCTCTGCCTTGGCATCCTAGCAATGTAGCAGCTTCTCCAATTGTAGGCATGATGGAAGAGCAATGATACAAAGTGTGGAATAACATTTAAAAGGGTATGATGGTGCCCAGACTTTGCTGGAAAGTGTGAGCATCTACCTGCATAACTACTGACAAATCCAGCAACCTTGAGGTTTTCATGTGAACTCCTGAAATCTTGAACTTTTTATTTAGCAATTTGTTGCTGCTGTTGTGAATGGAGTTCCTGGGAAGGGCACAGTTGCCCCACTCTGCAAGAATAACCTAGTAATAGAGTACTTCCCCATTCATTATAATAGAAGAAATTGGTGCAAAGACTAAAGTGAGATCTTTTTGTTTAATTGAATGCTTTAAACTCTTGATGTGAGGTTTATGATATTTTAATTTAAGTTAAATATTTTTGAATTTTTGCATGTATTTCTCAGTGCAAAAAATCATTAATGTTTGACCGTTTTGACAGCCAGGTAAGCCAGAAGATGTGGCTGATTTCACTACCATTGTCTTTTTTTTTAACCTTGTGGTTAGGACTTGCTGTAGCTCTCCCACCCAATCCCATTATGTCATAAAAGGCCCAAACAATGAACGGGCCTTTGCCATGATGGATTGAGGCAGCTTCCAACCACAAGTTCCTGCTAAGCGTCCACATCGGTTAAGTTCACTCTTTGTTCTGTCGTCAGTTGCAAGGGCAATTGGTTCACCACTGACCACAAATTCAGTCAATGTATATGTTTCCAGGATATTTTCGTGTTATGAGATCATGCTGTGTCTTCCATTAATTTCTTCTAATTTCCTTCTTAAAAACTTTCTTGTTAAATAATGCAGCCTCCGAACAAAATATGGTGGTAAAACATAAAGCAAATAGTTTAACTAAAAAGGTTTTGCTTTCCCTTTACAAGTTGCATCTTATCTTGTACAAATTATTGGAAGTCTGTTGTTTCTCCAAAAAAAGACCCAGAGCCACTGTTTTATTCAGAACATAAACCTGACTCAAATGGGAAGTTTATCAAGTCTATCCCCCACGTGAGAGCATCGTGACTAGACACCTCCCACTCTCCCATTAACCATGCCATCTAGACAAGGCAATAAACTTGGCAACTTGAGGTATTTATTGATCTTCCTTTGTCTAAGTTTGTAACAAAAAAATTATGTTCTTCATAAGCAGACAGAAGTTAAATTTGACCAACATTAGATGCCATGCCTGCAGTGATGAAGTACTTTCTGCTGTGCTAGCTGACGAATGAGCAGTGGAACAGATTCTCCTGAGTGCACTACTTGGGAAGGAAATGTAGTTTCATCAAATCCAATTGATGTGCACATACCTAGTCCACCTGATCAGTAAGACGTAGGAGCAGAATGAAGCCATTCGACCCATCGAGTCTGCTCCGCCATTCAATCATGGCTGAATTATTTTTCCCTCAACTCCATTCTCCTGCCTTCTCCCCATAACCTTTGATGCCCTCACTAATCAAGAACCTCCGCTTTAAATACACCCAATGACTTGGCTCCACAGCCCTCTGCGGCAATGAATTCCATAGATTCACCACCGTCTGGCTAAAGAAATTCCTCCTCATCTCTGTCCTAAAGGTTCGTCCTTCTATTCTGAGGCTGTGCCCTCTGGTCGTAGACTCTCCCACTACTGGAAACATCCTCTCCATGTCCACTCTATCCAAGCCTGAGAGCATGCACCACCAGACTCAAGGACAGTTTCTATCTTGCTGTTAATCAGATTCTTGAACAGACCTCTCATATGTTGAAAGATTTAACTCTTGATCTCCCAATAGACCTCGTCGTGCCCCTTGCACTTTATTTGCCTCTCCTTCTCTGTAACTGCAGCACTATATTCTGCATTCTGTTTTGGTTTTACTACCTCGATCTAATTATGTGTGGCCTAGATGACATCAAAACATCAAAAACCCTAACGTTATCTTCCCTTCACCACTTTAGATTAATCTGGATGTGCGATTGGTGAGACTGACAGTGTTTGATGGACATATTGCAGCAGGTGGCATCACATGACTTCTCACATCCAATTACCGCCCCCTCTCCCCCACCATTGGTTGCCCAACATGTCCATCCTCACAGAGTGCCACCCTCCCACACCAATCAGGCTCCACCACTGGGTGGTGTTTGATACTAAAACCAACAGCATTCCCCCCCTCCCTCGTGTCCAGTACCATAATATTGCAAAATAAAAATGTTCATAGGAATTGTGTACAGAACCATACACTTTTAATGACCTCATGATTTGCAGGATGTCAAAGTTATGGCAGAGAAGGAGTCCCTTCAGTCTATCCTGTCCATGCCTGCTCTCAACTCATAGTTATGAATTCACAGATAGGATAAGCAATCCAAAGTCAACATTTCCTCTCAAAGCACCATGCACAGCACTGGGGTGCCGGTGACACTCAACTGGCTTCATTGGGAGGATCACATGCCTAACATCAGATTCTTGAAAAAAGCTCTTTCTCATAGGAAGTCAGGGAAAACATTTCAGGGAAGTTATCAAAGTCTCCCTGAAAATATGTAACATTTCCAAAAACTCAGGTACACACGGTAGTGTAGCGGTTAGTGTAACACCATTATAGCACCAGTGACCTGGGTTCAATTCCGACCGCTGCCTGTAAGGAGTTTGTACATTCTCCCCGTGTCTGCGTGGGTTTCCTCCGGGTGCTCCGGTTTCCTCCCACATTCCAAAGACGTACGGGTTAGGAAGTTGTGGGCGTGCTGTGGTGGCGTGGCCACACTTGCGGGCTGCCCCCAGAACACTCTACGCAAAAGATGCATTTCACTGTGGGTTTCGATGTACATGTGACTGATAAAGAGATCTTATGTTCTTATACCTGTCCCACAACCAGTCAAGAATGGCACTGAGGAGCATGGGTCTCTGTAATGGGAACATGCTCAAATAGTAGAAAGAAGAGTCAACATTCCAAACAACCATTCACTCATCTCATGAAGTATCACAGTCCTCCCCTGTGGTAGAGTTTGTAGGTAAGATAAGATAAGAAAGATGGAACAGGCTTGAAGGGCTGAATGGCTTGCTCTTGTCCTATATCTTATGTCCTTGTGAGTGTCTCTTGGAAACAGGGAGGAGGCCACCTGAAGGAACAGTTCCTAGCTATGGAGGCTGTGCCCAGTCAGTGTATGTCCGAAGATATCCCACCCCCTAGCTGTGAGGGCTGTGTATGGGGACCCCTGACATGAACAACAAAATTACTGGGATGCAATCCTCCTTCAATCTGAATGGAAAGCAAACAGTTTACCTTTTAATAAGATAAGATAGACTCTTGACTTCATAATCAACGTCATCATGGCCTTGCACCTTATCGTCTGCACTTTCTCTGTAACTGTAACACTTTATTCTGCATTCTGTTATGGTTTCACCCAGTACTCCCTCAATGTACTGATGTGATGAAATGATCTGTATGGACGGCATGCAAAACAAAGTTTTTCACTGTACCTCAGTACGTGTGACAATAGTGAACTAATTTATGGATTTATTATGTGGTTTATGCTTGAAATAGTTTATTAAAGTTATTTTAAAAATGTGCTTCTTAAGTTGCAAGCTATCTTTTTCCATATCCAGATGGTAGTGTAGTGGATGATGTATTAATCGTCCCCCTACCGGTTGTGGAAAATGGAAATAAACTTCTACAGCTATCGACTTACAATGTCATGGATGAGATATTCTGTCTCTCAGTGTGACCCTTCTGTGCACCGTCCATTTGAATTTTATCAAAATACGATCGGATGCTTTGGTTCACAAAAATCAGCAAATTGCTTTTGGATCCTCTGGAATAAAATAAAAACAGGAAATACTGGGAATATTCAGCATGCCAGGCTGCATGTGGAGAACCAGAGTGAATGTTTCAGGTCAAATATCCTTCCTCAGAACTGCGAAGGAAACAAAAGATGCTCGTTAAAAAGCTTTTACAAGCTTCTTTGGTCTCGTTCCTATTTCTGAGGAAGAGTCTTTGACCCGAAACATTAGCTCTGTTTCTCTTCTCTCAGATGTGCCCTGACCTGCTGAGTATTTCCATCATTTTTAGAACATAGAACAGTACAGCCTTTCAGCCCACAATGTTGTGCCGACATAGCTAATCCCTCCTACCTACAGAAT
>JARFYF010000094.1:99658893-99670700 GCA_030265395.1 Rhina ancylostomus
CACACCGCCCATTTTAAACCCCAAATTAACCTACCCATACGTCTTTGGAATGTGGGAGGAAATCGGAGCACCCAGAGGAAACCCATGCAGACACGGGGGAACGTACAAACTCCTTACAGGCAGCGGCAGGAATCGAACCCTGGTTGCTGGCGCTGTAATAGCGTCGTCCCAACCACTACAAAAAAAATTCAAAATAATAAATGAAGTCAATAAGCTTTTGTGTTAAACTGTAGTTCATTACCCCTAGACAGCTATTCAAGAGAATAGTTTCCCTTTCAGAACAGTAAACACTATTATTAGAAATTACATTACGGATTTAATAATGTCCAATGTCATGTGGCGGCTCTTTTTGTCTCAAAAGTGCAGCACTTTTGTTTGCAGTACAAGTTAAGATTTCATACTCAAGCCTCCAATCAGACTTGAACCCCAGTTGCTGTGACTCAAGGCAAGACTGTAAACCGTTCAACCACATAAGATTCACCTAAACATAAGATTGATTGGAACTTCAGTTTATTAGACCTCGTGGATTTTGTCTAATTTCTATCTGCTGAACTCAACAGCACATACAAATTGTAGTGCTGTAGTTGTTTTGAGCTGAACATTGCATCTTGTACATTTAGTAGATTGATTACTCCTATATATCAACGGTATATCCAGGTTTTGCCATCTGCGGAAAATAGTCACGTCTTGTTTTCTGGTATTCTCTTTAATGGCTTTCCATTCTCCAGCCTTTGTAGAATCCTTCCACACCAACTTCCTTTCCATTACTGTACCTTGTACATTGACCTTAAAATCCACCATCATCTCAATTATTCCATTAACCAGCCTGTTCTATTCTGAATAATGTGCCCTATAACCCATCAAATCTACTGCTCATCCTACACTGACTTGCTGTGTTCCACCTGCAACTAATAATGAGTAACTGAACCTTAAGTCGCTGAATGAACCATTGCATTCTCTTCTCTATCCATCTTTTGAGCATTTCACTTGTTCATAGCTTAGCACAGAATTGTCAGTTTTAATTTGCGAGCCCTTGGGTCTGGCTTGTGTTGGAAATAGTACACTGGTTCAAGAGCGTCAGTTCCCCCACAGTAGGGGTTGACTTGTACTATTGGGGAAAAGCAATAAAAAAAATAATTCTGCCCTCGTACATTGTCTGTGTGCTCCCACTGTGTATAGTTTGGCTGCTTTAATTTCTGTATTATAAAAATACTCAATTGGCTTCTAAGCACTTTGAGATACTAAGATGATGTTAAAAGTAGCATTTGTTATTTGAATGTGAATGCTTCTTGAATGTTATTGATTGCTAGAATGGAATCATTTTCTCCTAAATGGACAAAAAGTTGCCTTTTTATTTTTGGTGTGCATTTTCTGTAGAATAAACCAATATCTCCAAATCTGCTCACTGTTTTCCCACTTTCTAGATTTCGAAATTTATTCAAGATAGACACAGGGCAAGAAGAAACAGGTTGCGTAAAGATCAGCTGAAGAAACTACCAGTACACAAATTCAAAAAGGGTATGTGATTTAATTTTTAATCTAGTTGAAATATTAACTTGGGTTTCTGTTTCCACTTATTTGAAAAACTTATGTAATTTGAGGCCTACCTTGTTAAGAAATGGGTGTGATGTAGCCTGCGACCCAATGCTACGCTGGTGAAACATTCACCATGCGCTTTTGATGCATAATTGGTTAAGTTGAAGTCAATGTAGAGAGGGTGACCATATGAGTAAGTTGTGTAGAGTAGACCAAAACACAGTAACACATCCAGCGGCCGTGGAATAAAACGAGCCTGAACATTTCGTGGATGATTAGATGAATGTTTAAGACGACAAGAAATGGATGGCAGAGGGAAGAATTATGAGGAATAGGTCAGAAGCAGGTGTGACAGAGATTGTGGTTTCTTCGTGGCTTCATGAAAAAAAAGTCAAGGACAAGTAGAAGGCTTTAGTCTGAAACAACAATAAGAGATGCAAGACAATGTGATTTTATGGGGCAGCAGATATTGTGGATGAAATAGTGCCTTGGAATAAGGTGAGACGAGAATAAAAGAAGTAAAGCAACTGAGATTAGAGCACAAATGGCATGTACCGCTTTGATCACTAAATGCTTTGTTTCTATTATCAAATGTAATGTTTTATATTGCAGCTTTGTTTTCAAGTCAGTACAGTGTTCAGCATAATTAAAATTGCAATTGGCATGTATAAAGTCATCTCTCTATATTTCATCTTTAACTGTTGTGATTACTTTTTGATGAGAGGACTTCACGTTAGGGAACACCAAGTATGGTCTAAACATTAATCTTTAATGTGGTAGCAAATTTTACTTTAGAATGTGAGGCCAGAAAGCTGTTTTATAATGTATGACAAAATCTTTATGGCTGTTGGAGCAATCACTTTTATTTGTCCTGAGGTAACTACCATGAGGAGATTATGATGTCATTGAAAAGTTATCAGAGCTCAAGTTCCGCCAACAGAATGTCCAAGTCCATTCCATATATTTTCCGTTAATACCAGTGTTCTAGCTGTTGAAAGTAGTAGATTTTCTAATTTTGTAATTACTACAATGATATGATTAAAAATAAAATATTTTAATTATTATTTGACCATGGATGCTTACAGCACTTCAAATAGTGACATTTGATACGAGCTTGCACTGTAAAGTGGTGATTTGATATGGTGGCAATTACTTTTCAAAAGGCTGTTGGAAACGTACTTTAACTCCCTAAGTGTATTAGAGTACCCCATGGCAGATAGTCTTAAATTGTTGCAGCCCTTCCATGTTGCTGCTTCATCTTTTTTCTGGTGGTCATTTTGAATCTGTTTTATTGCCAATGTGTTGTGACCAGATTATTGCATTAGTGTTTTTGGCATACAGTGTTTAATTTTTTTCTGTAAAGAGACATGTCACTGTTGAATTAGTTGCAAAGTTTAAATAGAATTTAGTTTTGACTTTTTTAATTGAACCTCTGTTCTTTATTCTCACACTGTATGCCAGGTTTGCTGGCAAGGCTAACATTTAATGCCCATTTCTAATTGCCTTTTTAGAAGGTGGCGATGAGCTGCCTTCCTTCTGATCCGTTGAGTGGGGAGTTAGAAGATTGTGATGCAGTGGCCTTGAAGAAATGGCAGTATGTTTGTTTCCAGGTTAGGGTGGTGTGTCTTGCAGGGGAACCTGTAGGTGGTGATGTTTTCCTGTTTGTCTGCTGCCATTGTGTTTCTTGGTAGTCATTTTTTAGGTTTGGTGAGTTGCTTTATTTTGTACACATTGCAACCACAAATGGCAATGTGAGAGTGAAAATGGTGGATGGAGTGTTAGTCATATGAACACTTTGACCTACATGGTGTCAAGCTACTTGTTGAAGTTGCACATCCAGGCATTTAAAGAGTATTCCATCACACCTCCTGACTTGTGCGTTATGGATAGTGGAAAGGCTTTGGGGAGTCAGTAGGTCAGTCACTCACTGCAGGGTACCCAAATTCTGACCACTTGCAGCCACAATTTTTAAGTGGCTGGTCTAATTTAATTTCTTGTGAATAGTGTTCCCAGAATGTTGTTGTTGGAGAATTTAGCGACAGTAATACCATGGAATGTCAAGGTGTGATTGACTCTCTTGTCGAAGACATTTCTTGGCATTTTATCTTAGTTGTCACTCACCACCCGTACTTGAATGTTGTCCAAGCCTTGCATGCAAGTAATCTTATAATCTTACTCTCAATGGATCCTAACACTGTTCAATCATTGTCAAAGGACCATCTCCTGACCTTTATGATGGAGGAAAAACATTAAAGCTACTTAAGGTATAGGTCTAGGTTGCTGATTTGAAGATCTCTTGCATCGATGATTTGAGGTTGAGATGATTGGGCTCCAAAAACTTGTTATCTTTGTTTTCCATACAATTCCATTCAATAGAGTTTTTCCCATTAACTCTAGTTTCACCAGGACCTCTTAATGCTAAAGTCAGTTGTATTGTTCTCTAGAATTTTAGCTCCTTTCTATCAAGACTTGAATGTTGGCTGTGATTAAGCATGAAGCCTATTGAACTTGGTGGAGTCCAAAGTGAGCAGGTTATTGGTAATGAAATTATACTTGATGGGACTGTTGATATATTTCATCACTGCACAGATGATCAGGAGAAGACTGGGCCAGTAATTGGTCATATTAACTTTGTTCTCTTTGTGTGGTCAGGTCATTTTTCTGGAGAAATTGCACCTGATTTATACTTAAGTTTAGACGAATGAGAAATTATCTCATTGGATCTACAGAACTGAGGATTTGACATTAAGGCAGCATTGATGGTGTGTTACTCCTTGTTGCCATACTTGGTTTCTGTGACATTGAGGGCAGATACTCTCATATCAACTCTCGTCTACTCCATCTTTCTATGCATTTAAATCAATATGATGATGACCTCTGGAGATGAGTGGTCTTAACAAACCCAAACTAAGCATTAATGACCAGTTATTAATGACTATGTGCAGTTTAATTTTGTTTCAACAACACCCTCCATCACTTTATTGATTAAGAGTAGACTGGAATGGTAGTTAGCTTGGATTTGTCTTGCTTCATGTGACTAACATGTAGCTGGACTGTTTTCCACATGGAAGCCAGTATTGTAACTAGTGAGAGGGGCAGCTGGTTCCATAGCCAGCTGCTGTACCCAATGCCCTCAACCATTTCTTGACAGCATTTGGAGGGCCCCAAGATGTCTGAAAACTGGCTTCTGTTCTATTGGGGATCTCTAGAGGATGCTGAAATGGGTCATCCTCTTGGGTGTTGCTGGCTGAAGACGATTGCAAGTAACTCAACTTCCATTGCAGCACTAACTCTGGGGTCTGCCATCATTGAGAATGAGCATGTTCTAGGGATTGCCCACCACTGTTTGTGGTTCGATGTGGCAGGACTGCAGAGTTTTGATCTGATCCATGGATTGCAGGATCAAAAGCTGCTGTGTGCTGCCTTTACTCTTTAGTGTGAAGCTAGCTCTTCCAGGCTGAGACGTCTTTGGATGTACTACTCCCTGCATACCCTTCTACACTTGGTCCCCTACCTCGATTGTGAGACAGATACACAAGCAAATGAGATATGCCAAGCATGAGATCAGAAATTATGGTGGAATGCAATTCTGCACATAGATGACCAGATTTGAGCTTCAGGTCTGTTCCTTTCTGTATGACAGTAGAGCCACACAACCTGATGGAAGATGTCCTTAGTGCAGTTGGGGTACGGAGCTGGGTGAGCTCTTGTCATTTGTGAATCTAGTCCATTGATAGATGCTGAGTGGGTCATCTGTTCATTTTCATCAGTTTTCCGTAGTGGCAATTTCAGAGGGAAATTAGAGTGTCATCTATATAGCTGTGGGTCTGGAGTCTCATTGCAGCACAGACTGGGTAAGAGTAACAGATTTCCCGAAAAGGATGTTTGTAAACTTGGTGTTTTTTTTTCTTTTTATGACTGTCCTTAGTACTCTCATCGTCATATTGCTTCAAATTAATTAATTGAAATTCCCTCGTGATGGAATTGAAACTTGCCCTTGTAGTATTAATCCAGTCCTCCGGAATACTAAACCAGAGACATAACCACTACACTTTTATTCCCGGGTTGTATGAACACCAGTTTCTGTGAGCTTAATTTCGCATTTTGCTGGAACTTTTATTTCATTGCAGTATTTGACTGTAAAAGCTTTGAAATTTATAAATATATATGTGCTAAAATATTAAGATTTTAATTTATTTCACCCCAGAACCCCATACTCCAGCCCCTAACTGTTAACCAGTGAAGAGACTGAGATGGCTGCTTTGTGTACACAGATAAACATGTGATTTATAATGACGTAGGTGGCAGCTTAAGATCATTAATAACTTGGCAGTACTGTGGATAATTTTCTATATTTTTTTCTAATTGGGTTGTCTTGCTTCCTCCTCTCTATACTGTTATAATGATATTCAAGTTCTTTGTTTGAGGCTAGTTGCACAGCCTCGCTTTACTACAAGTTAATGAAATCTGGAAGCTCTGCTCATTAACCCTCTCCTTTCTCTCATTAAGATGCAAAGTTTAGAGAATTATTTTACCTCCTCGAGCTTAAACATTGATAAACGTTGCAGATTAATTTCTCATCCAGAAGGAGAAGTGATTGTTGGCTGTTGTCTTCAACTTTATAGAAGCTGCATTAACAAACACTTTCTGTTAAGGACCAATTTTTAAAAAATCTATCATTAAATGTAAACTAATATTTCCAAAAGCAATGGTCACTTGCATCATGGCTACTGTTCTTTATCTTTGAGATTGCTAAATTAGTTATACAAATTTGCTGCTCCCTATCCTTAGTGTGTGTAGCACTAATGTGATTTGCATACATGGAGCAGATTGTATTTTAGCACATGCTGATGGTCTTGTGCCTTGTTGGACGTGTTTGAATAGTACAATTTAGAAAGAGGTTGTTGGCTCACGGAGTGAATATTCTGTTCTGCCACGCTACCAGTGTGCGATTATAGGTTCGCCCACTGGCTAAGCATGTCGAAAGCAGACAGCTTGAAGTCGATCTGTGGTATCACAGAAGTTTTTGGAAGTTCTTCAGACAGCAGTGATATTTTAATTCTGCCAGTTGAGTGTGAAGCTTGCATGAGTAAAATACAGGCAGTCCCTGACTTACGAACATCCGTACTTACGAACGGGCCTTTGTGGGTCTCCAGGTCAAGCGCGCATATGCGGCCGCGATCCCCGGGCCTAGTGCGCGTGCTCGGACACTTTTCCAAGTTGTGCACAAAATCGGGTTACGAGCAGTCTCAAAAACAGAACTCGTTCTTAACCCAGGGACTTCCTGTATCTCCTCACTGAAACAGTCAGATAAATATATTGTATCAATGTGGTTCATTTAGAACATACAGCTCTGTCACACCAGAACCTGGTTCTAGCGGTTTACCTCACTCAGGAGTCATTCACCTTGGTCCAATATAATAGAGGGGGAAGGGGAAGGTTGAAGAGGGAAGGTTTGAAATTTTCATTGTTACCACATTCCGCAATCAGAATTTAGTCCAGCGGTTTGTATTCATCTATATTTTGCTTGATATTTCACCTGCCTTTAATAAGCTGGGATATTAGTATTAGTTTATTTTTGTCACTTGTACCAAGGTACAGTGAAAAACTTGTCTGGCATACCATTCATACAGGTCAATTCATTATGCAATACATTGAGGTAATACAGGGTAAAAACAGTAAGAGAATACAGAGTAAAGTGTCACAGCTACAGAGGAAGTGCACTGCAGGTAGACAATAAGGTGCAAAGTCACAACAAAGTAGATTGTGAGGTCAAGAGTCCATCTTATCGTATAAGAGATCCATTCAGTAGTATTATAACAGTGGGACAGAATCTGTCCTTGAGCCTGGTCGTATGTGCCCTCAGGCTCCTGTATCTTCTGCCTGATGGGAGAAGAGAGAATGTTCTGGCGGGTGGGGTCTTTGATTATGCTGGCTACTTCACTGAGGCAGCGAGAAGTATAGACAGAGTCCATGGAGGGGAGGCAGGTGTCCGTGATGTGCTGAGCTGTGCCCGCAACTCTGCAGTTTCTTGCGGTCTCAAGCAGAGCAGTTGCCATACCAAGCCGTGATGTATCTGGATAGGATGCTTTCTATGGTGCATCAATAAAAGTTGGTGAGTGTCAAAGGGGACATGCTGAATTTCTTTAGCCTCCTGAGGAAGTAGAGGCATCGATGAGCTTTCTTGGCAGTGGCGTCTATGTGGTTAGACAGGCTATTGGTGATGTTCACTCCTAGGAACTTGAAGCTCTCAACCTTCTCAACCTCAGCACCTTTGATGTCGACAGGTCTATGTGCACCACCCCTTTTCTGAAGTCAATGACCAGCTCTTTTGTTTTGCCGACATTGAGGGAAAGGTTGTTGTCATGACACCAAGTCGCTAAGCTCGTTATTTGAAATACGGCCCATTATGGTGGTAATATCTGCAAACTTGTAGATGGAGTTAGGGCAGAATCTGGCCACACAGTCATGAGGGTATAGGGAGTAGAGTAGGGGGCTGAGGACACAGCCTTGTTAGGGCACCAGTGTTGAGAATAATTGTGCCGGAGGTGTTGCTGCCTATCCTCACTGATTGTGGTCTGTTGGTCAGGAAGTCAAGGGTCCAATTGCCGGAGGAGGTGTTGAGTTCCAGGTCCCAAGGTATCCACCTCAGATAGAAATTGATCCAGCTCCCTATAAAAGGTTTGAAGAATTAACACTCATCTAACGAACTGGCATCTAAACCAAATTTATTACAAACATCAAAATCTTGTGTAGATGTGTTATGGTGCAATTGTTGTTACTACTTATTCTTCCCACCACCCTGTCACAATTCGAATTGTCTGCTTAAAACATTGCTGATATCATTCTTCTCAAGCAATGAAGGGGAGAAAATGTGCTTTATTTATACCTAAACTGGCTGGCAACTTGAATGCTGTTCTGAGGAAGTAGTGTTTTCCAGATGCAGTTGAGTTCCCATCTGCTCCCAGGTGGACTGAAGTCACGTGGCTATGTTTTGAAAAGAAGCAGGGAGGTTATCCCCAGTGTTCTGGCCTATATTTATCCCTTGATTAACTTTGGCTGCCACGTTTCCTACTTTTCGTCAGTAAGTACAGCTCATAAAGCACTTAATTGCTGCTAAGGTACTGTTAGGCAAATCAAGCTTGTGAATTGCACTGCTGAAGTGGAAGATTTCTGATAGCTTTATTTATCTTTGATTTTCTTAATGGAAAATCTCACTGTACTCTTTGGTCAATTCCTCTCCCCACCCAACAAATAATTGTCTTTTAGGCCAATTTTACTTCTCTGTTTCCTCACAAAAATATATTTATGTACAAGTAACACACAAGGAGATTTTCAAGCATGCTCCTGGCCCAGCTCCATTGTTTGGATTTGTTAATTAGTTTGCAAATGGATAAATTCATTCTGCATTTGTTTTTTTTACTTTTAATCGTAGTTGTCACATTTGCAGCTGGCTCAAAAGTAGAGACGTGAATCTGCCATGAATTCTATGTGAACTCAGAGTTTAAGTATGGTGAGTGAGTGATTGATTACTGCTGGTGTAGGATGTGACCTTGAATGCTGCTGCTGCTGCCAACAAGAAGAGTCTGTCTCAATGAAATGGAGCCTGATGCAGCTGTACTGATTTTACAGTGCAGTGTTTAACCACAATTAATGAGGCAACTAAATTTATTTTTGAAGAACATTTCAATTAGGCAAACAAAATTTGTCCAAGATGAAGGCTTAACTAATTAAGGTCTGACTTTATTGAATTTGTTGCAGCCTGGAATTGTTTGAAGCTTAAAGCATCTTTGCCTGCAGTGAGATTTCATCATGGGATAGTGTGTTTTGGGTAATTAATTTCATTTTGGTTTGGAATAAACCTGACACTCTACTGTCTATTAGCCTTGATAACAAGGAAGATCAATCCTGACAACTGGATTATTGGGGTGGATTGTATGATTTGAAAGTTTGCGTTCATTCAGGGTTAACTAATTCTTGCAAGAGCTGAGCAAAGGTCTGGGTAGGTGGATTTGATTCTCCAGTTAGAATAGCACTGCTCATCTTACTGCATTCATTTTGTTGTCACTGCAGTTGTAACTGTAGCTCTTATAACTGGCAAACTGGAACTAGGCATCTGATCTGATCTGCAAAGAATAATGATGTTCTCTGATAGACCATCTGAATCAAGTTCTCCCTCTAACCATGTCTTAGAATAAACTTGGCAATCTAGCAGTATTTTCTTTGTATCCACTAGTCTTGATAATAAGAGAGATCTATCCAGATAACTTGATTATTGGAGTTGACTTGTTCTGAAGATTTGTCAGTGAAATTTAGTATTCACGAGATTGACATTTATCAAGGCTTTATTTTCAATCTAAAGTTATTCTACACAGGGTAATTGATTTTGTTTTTAACAAGTTTTGTACCTCATATCATTTATTATAAGCATATTCATAGTCTTAATGTTAAAGGCCTTGTAATGTTGAAGGCCTTATCCACAGGTTAAGTAATATTTTGAAGCATTTGGTAGTACAGGACAAGGCCATTAAAATAGCACATTATGAGCTTCTTGGGTCCACACCTCAATGAAAGATAAACCATATGGATTCTAGAGATCAAAGTCACTTTATATCATTTGGGTTATTGACAGGAAATAGTTCTTTTAATGCTTCATTTTCTACTAGTGTATTATGTCCCCTTTTAGTTACTTAGTTCAAATGCCTTTTAGTCCCTGTAGAACAGTGGTGTGGAGCCCCTAAATCTTCTGCAAATGGGTGGCTGCTGTATCTCTGTAATTAGACAATTTAGATCGAAGGTGGGTTCAAGTTGCATTGTTTTTCAATGACAGATGAAAACCTAGAAATATTAAAGTTTAATTCCCAGATTAAGTGGGAAAGAAACAAGAATGCATATAATAGAGGTAATTTTTATTTAGAAAAACAGGAATTTTTAAAGCATAATAGAGGTGTGAAATTTTTCAGAGGAAGTACTTTCTAAATATTTACTTCTGTTTTCTATGATGGAGGCTGAAGTTGCTGCAAAAATATTTCTAAGATATTCTTGGTATGTAAAAAATAATATTTAGGGAATTGTTTTTATCGAGTTGGGCAATGCTTCAAGAAGGTAGATGGGGATTCAGTGTTGTAAGTGTATATTTTTCATTTTCAAAGATATTAATTACAGAATATCACAGAATGTGTGATCTACAGAATGGATTGGAAAGTTTGAGAGAGCCAGTTTGTCCTGTTGCTGCCATAAAGGTGCAGAAACTTTCAAATTCCCTCTGCTACATTCACTAACACAAGAATGCATTTTACATTAATCACCTTGCCCATCACATGTCTTTGGAGTAAACCTGGCATGTAATTTGCAGCTGCATATGAGCTATCATATGCAGATGGGCAGGAGGCAATCAGTGATTTGAATCTCTATATTACTATAGTTTAAATTTGCTTCCATCATAATCATCATAAACCCCAGTACTCAGTAAGTGGCAGTTGACTGGATGGATTAATTTGCAAAATTTTCATGATGCTCCTTGGATGAGAACAGCTGTAATTATGCAATAAAATGTAAATTTTATTACCACTATCGCAGGTAATGATACATCTAGAAAATATATCGCAGATTATAGTGGGTTCAAACAATAGACACATCTTGGAGCAAAAGCAGTAGAAATATAGGACAAGTTTCCATCCCCAACATACAGCAGCTGTTTAAGTCCAATGTGCATAATTATATTTTACACAACACAGTTAATCTTCAAACTAAATGTGTTGGACGCCAATGTCTGTTCTATTATGCTTGCATGCTTCCTATGTATTTGTGGAGTGGCAGTCAAGTTGTCAGATCAGCTGGACTACCATGTATGACTTTCATCCACGGTGCTTATCTCATCAAGTGTGTAGCAGGAAAATTAATGTTCTCACAATTATCTCTGACAGAGGCGGTGGTCATGCATTTTTTTAATGGTGTATCTCAGGGTATGAATTTCATCAGCAAGGCTAACATTTATTTCTAAGAAAGCAGTGGTATGTTTGCAGAGGCAATTAAGAGTTAACTGCATTGAAATCTCATTTTATGCCAGTCTAGATTAGGATATTTCTTCCCCAAAGGGCAACACATAGGATAAAGGACCAGGAGCAAACTATGTAGCTCTTCAAACCTTCTCCACTGTTCAATAAGATCATCACCAGTCTAATCCGAGCTGAGCTGACTGTGGCTTCTTTTTCACTTTCCTGCCTGTTCGTACAATCATAGAACATAGAACAGTACAGCACAGAACAGGC
>JARFYF010000094.1:99692380-99703398 GCA_030265395.1 Rhina ancylostomus
CCCTTTCCTTAGCCAATTAACCAATATATCAAACCAATTCCATTTTATCCACCATGACTCTCCTCATGACTTCCATCGCATTCTTCTTGTTCCCTACTTTAAATGATGTATTTGTAAAATATTGTACCTTTTCCAATTTTTTCCTCTTCCTCTCTCCTAATTTAATGTTGATCTCTTTTTCATTTTCTCTTTTCTAGTCATCATTCTTCCATTTCTCAGGGGCCCTCTGATTTTAATTGATTTCTTTTTATTCCTAGCATTCTACAACTTTTGGTAGTTTTGTTTTCTTCCAGAATGAAATGTGCTTATTTTACACCTTTTTGCTTTTTGAACAAAAATCATTTTACTCTACATGCCAGTATTTCATCCACCTTTTCTCAGCTACCTTATTCCTCTTAGTGTTAGACTACAAGTTTGCATTATCTTTCACACTAATTTTCAAATTATGATGTTTGTGGAATCCATTCAGAGCTGGAATTCTATTTTGAGTCTAGATTATTCGGTGGAGCTCTGCTGTAGACAGCATGAGAGAAGTCTGAAGAAATGTACCATGTAAGGCAACATAAATGTTAGTTCCCGCTGTCTGTGTTTGCTAGAAACCCGCAAGTTCATAGCTTTGGCAGGACTCTCATTGGGAATTACTGCCATTTTATAAAATTGCATTTCACCAAACTAACTTTAAAACGACTTTTAAAAGTAGTATTTTGTTGCACAAATGACTTGCTTTCTGGGTTTAATGTGCCAGTATTTAAGTATTTTGTGGAAGTTGTATTTGAGTTCACTTTGCGACAGTGAAGGTTATTGTCGGTAGAAGCCTTTGCTTGGTACAAGCTGTAACGATACTTGGGAGGGAGTAACAGCAAAGTGACTGCGTCATTAGTGCTGGGTATAAAGTAACTGATATGATTCTTCCTTATAGGGTAATGTGCAGGCTCAAATAAATTTGGACAGAGTAAAAGCCAGAGATCAAGGATAAACATTAGGATCTCATTGGAAAGATTTCTGGATATGCATGCTTTTTATTGGGCTGTTATGAACAATGAAGAAGTATTTTAAAACCATTTAGAAAGCTGCATGCGTTGGATTCCAGAGGGCAAAGGTTTAACTGATCTATCGTGCCAAACTGTTCGCTCATTCCAGGAAGTTGTAAACATAGAGCAGACCTGTCTGTGAAATACTCATGAGGATGAACTCTTTCAAAGAGGAAATTGACATAATGGCAGGGTTAAAACCAGAGTAACCAATGGGATGCAAGCAGTTTCACATTGTCAGTTTGGACAGACTTCTTCCAGATTGAAGTGTCAGTCCTGTGCAAGTAGGCTCAGCCCTTCCTCACTTTGAAGAAATGTAGCCTTGTTTATGGGTGAAATGTGAAACAGATTTCATTAGTACCCTCCCGGTAATTCGTTCAGTTCGTTGATTCATTCATAATTTCAAAGCCTGGCATTTCTGCGGTTATCTCTGACCATGGTTATCAAAGAGGAAAAAAACCCATTGTTTAATGGTTCCATGGTGAAATTCTCATTTTGGTATCCCTTTTAATTTTGTTTTAAAACCCAGGCAACTGGAATCAAGGGAGTCTCTAGGAGAGTACTTATGAAATACATTAGGAGTGCAAAAAAGAGCGAAGAAATATCTTTGACAAGTAAGATTGAGGAGAATACCAAGACATTCTGTAGGTATATCAGGAGCAAGAGGATAGCCAGGGAAAGAATGGGCCCTTGTAAGGACCAAAGGGGTAATCTGTGTGTGTTACCCCTAAGCAATATGAGCAAGTCCAAAATGAATATTTCCCATCTATATCCACCAGAAAGAATATGGAAGATGGTGAGTTCAGTGGGGAGGTACATAAATACTCCAGAGCTGGTCAGTATTCCAGCTAAGGAACTGATAAGGAGGGGACGTTAGATGTCTTGGGATGCATTAGGGTTGATAAATTCCCATGGACAGATGAGATCTATTGGGAGGAGATATCTGGTAAAGTACCTGAAGACTGGAGGATAGTTAATGTCATTCCTTTGTTTAAGAAGGACAGCAGGGATAAGCCAGGTAACTTCAGGCCAGTAAGCCTGAAAATGCTAAGGGATTTCTTTTTCCTTTTTCAATCTTTTTATTAGTTTCCAAATTAATACAGATTAATATATAACATTGATGATTTTATATGTAATACAAAGAGATCAAGAGAATAATCATGACATGGATGATCATAAAGAATAATAAAATATTTTTAAAAAATCTTTAGATCTCACGCTGCTAAGGGATTTATGTACATTTGAAAAAACGGGCTGATCAGGGAAGTCAGCATGGCTTTGTGTGGGGGGAAATGCTACCTCACTAATTTAAGTTTTTTGTGCAGGAAACAAACAAGATTGATGAAGGCAGGATGGTAAATGTTGCCTGCCTGAACTTTAGTAAGGCATTTGACAAGAACCACGTGGTAGGTTGCTCCAGAAGGTTAAGGCACATGGGATCCAAGGTGAGCTAACTAATTAGATCCAAAGTTGGCTTGGGTGATAACAGGCAGAGGATAGTGGTGGGAGGTTGCTTTTGTGATTGGAAGTCTGTGACCAGTGGTGTACTGCAGGGATCAGTGCTGGGACTTTTGTATATCAACAACATGGATGCAAATGTAGGAGCTATGGTTAGTAAGTTTGCAGATGACACACATGTTGGTGCTATGGATTCCAAGGAAGGTTGTCAAAGGCTACAGCAGACTACAGATTGGATGGAAAGTAGGGCAGAGTGTTGGCAGATGGAATTTAATCCTGACAAGTGCAAGCTGATGCATTTTGGGAAGTCAGACATGCAGTGTACAGTAAATGGTAGGGCGCTGAGGAATGTTGATGAACAGAGGGACCTGAGTCCCGAAAGTGGCAACACAGGTAGATCGGAGGGTGAAGAAGGCATACGGCATGCTTGTCTTCATAGGTTGCATAGGTTGGGGCATAGAATATAAAAGTTGTGATATTATGTTGCAACTTTACAAAACATTGTTAAACCACACTTGCCATATTGTGTGCAGTTCCGGTCACCACACTATATAAAAAGATGTGATTGCACCAGAGAGAGTGCTAAGGAGCTTCACCAGGATGTTGCCTGGATTGGCAGACTTTGGTCATGGGGAGAGATTGGGTAGGCTGGGCTTGTTGTCTATGGGTGAAGGAGGCTGAGGGGTGATCTGATAGAGATGTATAAAAATTTGAGAGCTATGGATAGGGCAGATAGTTGGTCATTTTCCCATGGCAGGGGTATCAAGAGAAAGAAGGTCTAGGTTTAAGGTGAGAGGAAGGAGATTTGAGGGAAAAGTTTTTTTTCTTTTACTCAGTGGTTGATATCTGGAACTCACTGCTAGAGGCAATCAGATACAGTTGCTATATTTAAGAGATATTAAGACAACACTTAAATACGCAAGGCATCGAAGGATATGGGCCTATTGCAGGCAAATTGGGATGAGTGCAGATGGGCAAATGGTTGGCATAGACATGGGGGGGGGGGCAAATAGCCCATTTCTGTGCTGTACAACTCTATCAATTTTTCTTTGCATGGGTTGACTTATTTTTTTGCCTCTTCTTAAAATTTCCCTTTTGTTTTGTCGCCAGAAAACCCAGGGTGTTCACATCTGTCAGCTCTGCTGGACTGTCAAAATGTCCACATCGATGTTGAAACATGTTTTATTATTTACTGACACATTTCAAATGTTTCAATCCTCTCTAGCTGCAGGTGTGATACTAAAGCACTGGGGCACTGTACTGCTGTTGTATAAAAAGGGAGGAAAGGATAAACTGTGTGAGTGTAGGCCAGTTAGATTACCTTCCATGGTGGGCCAAGTTTGAGAATCTATGTTAGGGGACAGTACAAGGCATTTAGAAAAGCTCAAATTAATCAAAAATGGTTTGCATGGATTTATCAAGGAAATGTTATCTTTTACAAGGAAGCTTTGAGAACAATTGCAAATCTTTTCCTGTGCCCATCAGTTCAATGTAGATTGAATAGTTTACCACTTGGCCTGTAGATTAGTTCCGTTCCTGTTGGAGGTGAGGTGTCACACAGTTGAGATTGATTGGGGGGATGGTGCAGCCTTGCTTGACACCAGTCTGCACTGAGGAGTGTCTGTGGCCAATCATTTAGCTAAGATCACAGCTTGCATGTCATTGTGAAGCATAGGATAGAGACAGACAGCTCTAGAGCAGGGATAGTCTGACATGGGTTGTAAAGCATGGTGACCTACCAATGTCCACTTGCAGTACTGTGGACAGACAGACACGTGGCATCTACTGTCCTCTCCTGTCAGATTCCACCTTCTTCATACCTTTGCCTCTTGCCTCTTCCATCTATCACCTCCCAGCTTCTCACATCTTTCCCCCCTGCCACTCCCACCTCCCTCCCCATCTCACCTGGATTGACCTATCACCCTCCAGCTCGTGCTCCTCCTCCTACCCTTTTATTCTGGCTTCTCCCCTCTTCCTTTCCAGTCCTGACGAAGGGCCTCAGCCCAAAATGTCGACTGTCCATTTCCCTCCATAGATGCTGCCTGACCCGCTGAGTTCCTCCAGCATTTTGTGTGTGTGTTGCTGCAGACACGTGGCATGTTGCTTCACTCCTGGCTGCCTCTGGTCACCTATATTCCCAGTCGGTTCTAATTTCTCTGTACACTTAATGTTAAAACTGACTCCATCCTATCAAAACATGGAACAAGTTCTCATAGATCTTAAATGTGCCACTTTTTTTTAAAAATCATGTTTATTGATAGAGGAATGTTGCTGGAAATTCAATTATCTGGATCAGTCACTTGATAACCCCATATGGGTTGAATTTTATATCCATTCCTCCCTTACCATTGCACAGTCTTTGAATCTGCTCTCAGGTTGAGTGATGCAACCTGCATACTGCATTCTTGGGGGTGCAGGGTGGAAGGAGGGGACCGGTTTAGGAAGGGTTATTGACATTTTCTGAGGAAAGTTTTAATAAAAATCGTCAATACCACTCCTTTTTGTTGCCATCAGCCAGCTTCCATCTCTGACATTGTGACTGCAGACCAAACGATTTTATACTTCTTTATCCTCCAGAAATCGCAATGGCCCCAATCCTAGCGACTTGCATCCATTTTACATGGTGCAAACTCTTCAGTACTGTTTAAGCACCATTTAATTGTAAACAAAAAAGAACAAAATAAATCCAACTGCTGGAAACTCAAAAAAAAAACATAATATTAGTGTTGCAGGATATGCTATCAGCAGTTCCATTTGAAGAGCTCTCCACTTCCCTTCTCTGACAGAGGTTACATCTGAAATGTTTATTTTTCTTCTTGGGCGAAGGCAAGCCTGCTTATATTCCCAGTATTTTCTGAGTCTGTGTTGTTCCCTGATCCATTGCAATAAGAAAACTGATCAAAAGAGCAAAAAAAATTACTTGGGAATCCTTTAAACTCGAGAGGAATAATGGAGGTATCTGTTGGCACATCTCGGTTACAGGACATAATTTGCTTTGACAGTTTTGGAGGATGTAGAAGACGTGAATTTGCTTGATACATTGCTCTTTTTAGCTAATTTCACAAGTATAAACAAGTGTTAAGAAAATTAAATCTAGTATGGAACATTTTAATTGCAAGGTTTTACTAAAAGAACATCTCAAATGCCTATAAACGAGACATGGCAAAGTCCCCAAATCCAAATTGGTTCCAAAACACGGGAGGGCTTGGTTGGAGTTTGAATACAACAATTTAGCAACTAATTTCGTCTTATAAAATTTACCATTATTCTAATCATTCAAATGATGTTTACTTGTCCCATCCTGATACCTGTTATCCACCTGCGATTCAGAATGTGTGTATGCTGCTTTTCTTCAAAGCCCTCTTTTCCCCTCATTGAGACTTTTGTTAGCATTTGAGCAGTGACTAACATTAGTCCAAGAAATCCATGGTTTAATGGACTTCTTGAGCAGATTTGTTGTTCTTTTCCTTCAGGTCCCAGATAAATTTTGGCCTGAAATTGAGATTGATCCAGCTTGTATTGCCAATATCAAGTTAACACTAGATAGTTTGGGCCTGATTTGGCAATAGGAAAACCTATTTCAGGCTGGAAAATCAGAAATCTGTACCCAATGCTTTCCCAATGCCAGTGTCCTGCTCTGCTCCAGAAACTCAGTGATGTAGTAGCTTTATGACATTTCCGGTGATCAAGCAATTAGATTATCTGAAAGGGAAGTGTTATGCAGCCAAGTGACTAACTAGTGAAGAATGATATTAGGAAAGGGAGTGAAGCAGGGAGTTATATCACCCCTCCCATTCCAAAATCTGTATTTTACCAATGTATTTTATGTATCAGACACATATGATTGTTATAGAGCTCCTGATACATGGAATGTAACAAGCCATTTCTCAAGATTAGACTTGGAAAGGTCAAGTCTTTTACAGAATGGCAGGTAATTTGTATTATCATTCAGTATCAAATTATTCTTTGAGCCATTTCCTAATACACATGCCTAATTTTTTAATAAATTCAAATTAATTCTAAAATTTAATTCTTTATTGTTACAACCCCCCTCCCCCCAGAAAAAACCTCAAGCTAATATTAATTGACTGAATTGCTCTATAGCTTTAGAGCCCCCTTTTTTCCCAGGATTGGAATTAAAATTCTTTTAATGTTAGAAAGTAGTTTTAATACAAAACTGTCATTTAATTTGGCAGATGATCTACAGGGCAAAATGGAATGCATAAAGAGTTTGGTAGCAAGAAGCTAACTTGGCTTTCTTTGTCGTCGTGTATCAAATCTCTGTGTCCATGAGCAGCTTACAGACTGCTTGAGGTGACCTTTTTGCAGCTGCTTTTGTTAGTCTGCGTACTGCCAATGCATTACATCATATGCATTTAAAGTACAAAGATGGCCAAAGCAAAGCTACTAGGACTTGAAACTGGCAAGCACGAGCTTAGGAATGCTCACGTATTCCTTGTATTCATTAAGTGTCCTTTAGTAATTTAGCCGGTTGGTTAATTATGTTTATTCCCAACCATTCACGCCTTTATGATGATGAACAGAATATCTGGTCCATGCATTTTGAAAGGCCAATCAAATTCTCACTCTCGCATTTTTTTGAAAGAGACTTATTGCAGACATTGTTTGAAGATTATCAAAGGCAGAATCTGTATCAGTAGCCTAATCAATAAATGGTTGGAACCAACCAGAGATATAGGGAAAGATTTTGACCATTGTAGTTTTGGAAATTTGCAAGTATAATAGTGCGTGTCTAGAAGATGCAACAAAGTACATGAAGTATATCCAATAGCTTTGTTTGATTAAGACGTAGGGTGTTTCTGGAACTTTATATCTGCAAAGTATTTGCTTGTAATTCAGTTAGGGAATATGAAGCAGGGCTCTGAGAAAACTTTTCCGTAGTACACTTCCTGGGATTTTGAGGAATCAGCCGTCACTATAGGCATGCGAATGTCTAACTTTCCTTCTGTAAACTAACCTTCAGGAAATATTCCACATGCGTCCTAATTCCTGCTGAGGAATGGGGACAGCAGGGTTGGTGTATGTTGGGATATTCTGAATCTCTTAGAGCAGCGGAACAGGCCCTCTGTCTACCATGTCCATCAGCTACCCGGCCATCAGGTACCCAACCATACAAATCCCATCTTCCCACACTTGGCCTGCAGCTTTTTTAATGCTTTGATAAATCAAGGGCTTGTCTAAATATTTCTTAACTGCTACCTCTATCTTCCCCTCTAACAGTGTATTCTAGATTCTAACCATCCTTTGGGTGAAAAATATTTTTCCTCGGATCCCTCTAACACTCCTACCCATTACCTTAAATCACTGCCCTCTGGCTTTTGATGCCTTTGCTATGGGGAAAAATTTCTACCCTATCTATGCTCCTATAATTTTGTATATCTGAATAGGGTCTCCCCCTCGACCTTTCCCAAGGAAGACAAACCCAACCTATCCGGTCTCTCCTCATGACTAAAACTTGCCATCCTAGACAAGATCCCGGTGAATCTCCTCTGCACCATGCCATCCTCATGGTGTGGTGACTAGAGCTGCATACAGTACTACAGATATTTTCATAAAGTTGTATCATAACCTCCCTATATGTAATATATACACTGGCTAATGAAGGAAAGTATACCATATGCTGCCTTAATCAACTTATCTATCTGTAGTGCCACATACACCAAAGTCCCTCTGTTTCTCAGTGCTCCATAGGATACTTACATTCATTAGCTATGACCGAGCCTTGTTAATCCTTCCAAAATGCATCACCTTATACCTATAAATTCCATCTGACGTTGCCCTGTCTTGCCAATTCATCAATATCCTGAATGAATTCACAATGGTCAAAATTCAGAGGAAAAACCTTTAAATAAGTTTGCTCAATGTTGACAGCTGGGAATCTTCCTTTTGCAGTTACACTGCTGTTGTATGTACTAATCAGGTGCTTCTCTGTGAATTGAATAGAGTAATTGATAATCTAAAAGAATTCTAATGGAAATCGCTGTAGTAAAATTAAACTTGCCTTTTGTACTTGTTATTACACCTGGAATATGTTCTACATATTTCTAGTTCCCTCTCAATTTCTAGACTGTTAACCCCAGAATTCTTAAATTTCTGGAGTGAGAATTGATCCCACAACTTCATTTAGCAAAAATACCCTTACCTGAAAATGAAATAGGAACACAGAATATATGGAGGAATGGAAAGAATTAATAATTTTCCAGGAAAGTTTGCTCTTTCCAGAATATTGGATGCAATTAGTTCTCTTGAACTCCTGAGAGTGGGGAGTCTTCATTGGCTAAAATTTTCAGAATAGGAAAATATTTTTCTGGACCCTGCATTTGTGGAAAATTGCATTGTTGCACTCCCAGCAATCTCTCAATGCTCTCTAGGATGTAATATTTATATCTACAATTACATATACATAATGTGGGTCTTTCTGAATTTCTTTCTTAAACTCATCCCCAGCTGGAGCCCTAGGTTTGTGGATTATGGCCGTCTCTGATTATTTTGTCCAAACAGGCTATGATTGTGTTGCTGTGACGGTAAGTATATTTCTGTTTTAAAGAATTGCTATGTGTATTACCTCTTTGTGCATAGTTCTGAGTACGTCCAGTAGTTATGATGCAGTGATAAATACTGTAGACATAATACTGTAGACATAAATACTGTAGACATGTAGATAAATACTGTGCCACAGTGAGTTTGTCTAGTTAATCATATCTGAGGGACTTAGCACTCAGTTTACAGCTTCCTCCACGTGCAGTTCTGGAAAGTGAGTATCATTTGGTCATATGACACCCCCTACTTAAACAATGTGGCAAGGAATCCCTCTCAAGTGGGTACACGTAGGGTAGCTACAAAGATGCAGTATTTCTGGGGTGTATATTATCTGGAAAGATAAAGAAATATATGGGTTTCTGTATTAAAAAGGAGGCAACCCAATTAAACATTCTGTAAGGAAGGAAGTATATTCAGTCAATTATTCATACTGAATAGATTCCAGATCCTCTGGGGCATTCAGAAAAGGATGAATGATGCATGTAAGAAATGTGGACAGATTTCACACACACAATAATGCACATGTGGAATAAGTTTTTAATAAAGTCATTAAAAGCAGTTGAGCAAACAGCTGGCTGCGGTTCTGGAGCAGAGGGTTTTATGGATGAAAGTCTTTAGCTCGGTACCCTTCTCAGACAGTAGATCATTCTCTATTCTTGAGATTTCAGGTATTTATCTAGACTGACTTTGCCATATAAAGGAGTGCTGCGGTTCAAAGGTGCCATCTCTTGGTTGGGTCTGATCTGTCCTCTCGAGTGGGTGTAAAAGATAATGCAACAATATTTGATGAAAGTCAGTTGAGTTCGCTGCCATCCAGGCCAAGGTTTCTCAGTCAGTCAGTGCTACTGAGACTCTGTTGATTGATTTCATTAGCTTTGTGGAACATCACTGGGCAGATTATAGTCCAAATGAAGGGTCTTGACCAAAACCTTCAACAGTCCTCTTCCCTCCATAGATGCTGCCTGACTTTGAGTTCCTCCAGTGCTTTGTGTGTTGAGCAGATTAGCTGCCATTTTTACTTACATTACAAAAGCACGTTCCAAAATGTGTGTGAAGTATATATGTGCAGGGCCTTCACCATGCTGTTTCATTTAGCTTTCCTCCTTTTCTTCCCTGGCTTCCACATCTTCTTACTAGCTTTCTTTCCTTGCATTTTTTTCTGTTCACCGTTTCTCCATCACATCACGGTGGAGCAGACAACCGCACTTATAGGCAGCATTCCCGAGCCAAGACCTAAAATTCTAGGCACTTTCGGTATTTGTTCATGAGACAGTAGCTTTTCCCCTATCCCCGGCTGAATTTCTAAAAAGCCACACAATTTTATCTTGGATTAACTTTTGAACTGAATCTATTCCACGCATCTGTTACACAGTGACAGAAGAAAGAATCTTCAAGCTTTGATGGCTTCACTGTCACACATTCTCTATATATTGCATTCAGCTATATTATCCATTCCTTTATGTTAAGAAAAGGCAATGTAATGTGGTTTTAAGCATTGGCTTGGCCTTGTCGAATACATTGAACTTCCCACCATCAAAGGCTTCAAACAGTTCTTTCAGGCGAAGCAACAATTCGCCTGCACTATTTCTGATTAATGTCCAGTGCCCACGATGCACTCTCCTCTGCACTGGAGAAACTAAACACTGATTGGGTGAACACCACAGAACACCCTTGTTCAGTAAGTGAGGGCAAGCCTGAGCTTCCCGTGACCCATCATTTTAATTCCATATCCCACTCCCATTCTGACCTCCCTCGTCTCTAGCTTTGTACATTGTTCCGGTGCCCAACCTTGGATAGGATCTTAGTCACGTGTACGTCCTAACACACAGTGAAATACATCTTTAGGTAGAGTGTTCTGGGGGCAGCCACCAAGTGTCACCACGCTTCCGGCACCAACATAGCACGCCCACAACTTCCTAACCCGTACGTCTTTGGAAGGTGGGAGGAAACCGGAGCACCCGGAGGAAA
>JARFYF010000094.1:100151634-100163124 GCA_030265395.1 Rhina ancylostomus
TTTACTGAAGCAGTAAGAAGTGTAGACAGAGTCTATGGAGGGGAGGCTGGTTTTCATGATGTGCTGAGCTGTGTCCATAACTCTGCAGTTTCTTGTGGTCCTGGGCAGGGCAGTTGCCGTACCAAGCTGTGATGCATCTGGATAGGATGGTCTCTATGGTGCATCGATTAAAAATTGGTGAGGGTCGATGGGGACATGCCAGATTTCTTTAGCCCCCTGGGGAAGTAGAGGCGCTAGTGCACTTTCTTGGCCGTGGTGTCTACGTGGATGGAGCAGGACAAGCTATTGGTGATGTTCGCTCCTAGGAACTTGAAGCTTTCAACCCTCTCGACCTCAGCACTGTTGATGTAAACAGGAGCATTTGCACTGCACCTGTTCCTGAAGAATTTTGGTGGACAGGTACTTGGTACTTGAGGTGATATACAAGTCCCATATGACAGATTGATCAAGAAAGTACAAGTCCTTGGAATCCAAGAGAAAGTGGTTAAGTTGGATTAATACTTTGCTCTGTTACAGAAAGGAATTATCAGTGTAGTTAATGGGAATCTTCATGAGTGGACTGCTGTTTGCAGTGGGTTCAACAAGCCTTGCTTTTCGTGGAATGTGTAAATGATTTGGACAAATGTAGGGGCCACGATTAAGAATGCTGTCAATGACAGGCAGCGTGGCTGGTGGTGCGGGAGAAAGTTCTGGACTACAGGGAAGTATCATTGGCCAGGGGTTGGGTGGCACAGTTGTATCTAGTGGAAAATTGCAAATTAAAGCACTTGGGGAAGGCAAACAAGTCAAGGATGTAGGATGTAAGAAATGTAGAGGAACGAGGAGTGTTGGAGTGCAGGGACATAAGTGCCTCTGGACATCAGATGGGTGGATAAGGTGGTTAAGAAGGTACAGGGGATACTGGCCTTTATTGAGCGGTCATGCTGGAACATTAATTTGGCCACAGGTAGAGCATTGTATACTGAACTGGTCACCACATTACAGCAGGATGTGATGACTCCAGAGAGAGTGTGCAGGGGAGATTTAAGATGTTGCCAGGGCTGGAGATTTGGGGAGTGCCTTTCCAGACCAGGGTTGTTTTATTTTGGGAACAAAGGTGACTGAGGGAAGAGTCCTGGGTCTCGTTCAATGTACCTGGTCAGCAATCTCTACAATTCTTTCTGGAGTGTTGCCCATACACTGCTCTTAGCAATATGATTGATTGATGCTTTCCCACTGTGTGTCTATGTTCCTGACTCAACGTGTATTTTAAGACCAAAAGAAAAGCATCATCTATCATTCTGGTGGTACAGGGGCAATGGGCTTGTTGGCTTACCACAGCAATCAGCCAGATCCAGATGTGGGGGTGAGGAAAACAGGGCTGGAGAGCTTTAGGGGCCACAGATGGTATGTTCTTCCCAATCTGCTCCACGCTCACCATGTCTCGCTGTAAGACGTAACCCCACACTCCCTGTCACACATGCCCATGCACTGTCTCTCAATAAGTTGTTTCTGAAAGAAATATGTCTGGTGGCCATTTGAATAACTTAGATCTTTCTCTTTCGAGCCAACTAATGTCTTTCCTTGCGGTTGTATAACAGAACGTTTTCACCTTTTTGAAGGCTTTATTCACGGCGACTGCAATGACTACAACATTCTGCTGGAACCTGTGGATCTGCCAGCCGATCAAGCAGTGGAGAAAGCGGAAAAGACTTCCCCAGAGCTAACGTTACGGATTTCTGGCCTCCTGGACTTTGGTGACATGAGTTACGGTTGTTTTGTGTGTGAGTTGGCGATAACCATCACATATCTCATGATTGAGAGACAAGACCCTCTTGGTGTTGGTGGTCACATCATTGCTGGCTTCGAGAGTGTGATCCCACTGAGGGAAGAGGAGCGAGGCGCACTGTATCTGTTGGTGCTCTGTCGGTTTTCTCAGATGCTGGTGATGGCCAGGCACAACGTGCTGCTGCAGCCGGAAAATGAGGAATACCTCACCATCTCGTCCAGGAACGGCTGGAAATGCCTGCAACAATTGTGGCAAGTGGGTAAAGAGGCAGCGGAGAGGATCTGGTTTGATGTGGCCAAGTCCTATCAGCGGTAACACGAGTGCCCTCTGTGCCAACACACGCACTGCGAGCAAAAAACGAGGAACTCAGCGGGTCAGGCAGCATCTGTGGGGATGGACAGTATCAGTGGAATTTTTTTAAATTTCAAAAATAAACTTTATTCATAATAACAAAAATATAGACAAAAGAAGACAGTGCAAAGCTCTTTATATTCTTGGTGTTAGAAACATAGAAAACCTACAGCACAATACAGGCCCTTTGGCCCACAAGGTTGTGCCGAACATGTCCCTACCTTGGAAATTACTAGGCTTACCCATAAGATGAGCATTTATTGCCCACCCCTTCTTGAGAGTGCAGATGAGCCAATTGCAGTCCTCATGAATATACTTCAGTGCTCCTTGGTAGGCATTTCCTGCATTTAAACTGTGACGATGAAGAAACAGTAATACATTTCCATGCAAGGATTTTGTGCAACTTCAAGAAAGAGTCAGCAGGTAGTGCTGGTCCAATGTGCCTGCTGCCCTTGTCTTTCCTGTGGTGGAGGCTGTGGGTTTTGGTGGTGCTATGGAGTAACCTAGGCAAGTAAATACAGTACATTTTGCAGATACATTGCAAGCATAGTATGCCAGTGTTGAAGAAAGCAAATGTTTAGTGTGTGATAGGGTGATAGTCAAGCTTGTTGCTTATTTAATTTGAGAGAGGGTGCCAGTTATTCCTGTGGAAGCTGATAGTTCTTGGGTGTTCTTTGAGTGACAACACCAGTATTGGAGTACTTTCACAAGTCCATGGGACTCTGTTTTGTAGTTAGATACCCAAACAAGCTCTAGACTAATGGAAGTTTTGACTTCATCTAATATCTCAAGGCACAGCTTGGCGTGAATATATAAACTTCACAATATCTTTTAAAAGAATGCAAACAATATATAAGCAGTCAATCTAAAGTCACATGAAATGATCAATGTAGTTAATTTACTGAAATAATCGTACAGATCTTGAAGTTATTAGTAACAGATTTCCTTTCACTGAAATTAGGTTGAATGTATGACAGTAGCAAAGGTTTGTTGTTTAGGTCTCAGATGGTATGTTAATTTAACGAGAATGAGAGGGGCAGATTGAAGAACCTGTTTTTAATTTGGTGATTTAAGCTTGTGTGTATAGATTGCAGGAACACTTTTCCTGTTTTGGGACAGCAATTTTTGGATAAAATACTGGGCTTTTCTGTTTTCTGAACACTGAAGGTTATGTGATGCCAATCTCTGAGGCAGGAGCCAGTGGTATGTCTTGGCTAGTAGTTCCCTGTTACTTTTTCTGAAATGGAAACAGCTGCATATCTTGAATGTGGTGCATTCTAAGGTAAAGGGAAGTATATAATCTCATTCCCCCAAAATACAAGAAAAAAATATTATTTGTTGCTCTCATCCCAGTTACAGAGGATTAAAAAAGTTGTAAAGTTAAGATTTTCATTTACTGCATTTCTTGGTTTATGTGAATATTTTCAATTGTGAAATGTATGGACCAATGGCTGCTATCATCTGGCACATAACAGCATATGGGATTGAGGACATGGTACAGATAATTTTACAGAACTTGCTAACCTCTCTGAACTCTGGGCTGTGTTCCAAGATCATATTGAATGGTTGCAATTGTGAAGCCACACTGCAACAAATGCAAAGGGTTCATGGAAATCTGTAGCCTATTTATATCTTCCAGTTAAAAGTTACTGAGTGGAGTAGTTTCTATAAATTGCCACCAATAATGCATAAAGTGCACTGTCAATTTTGTTGCAGGAACACCTCTTTAACAAAAAGTTCACAATTTTTCTTTAGGGTTGTGCCTTTCATCTGCAATGAGTTGATTAAAAGGCTTCCAGATAGTATTTTAAAGAAGGAATGTAAACATTGCTGTGTACTCATAAAGAATCCATACCTAATCTTGGGTGGCCTGGGAAGTTCTGTCCATTTTCACTTTGAGGTTTAGTTTTTCTGAATTGCTCTATAAAAATTATGTGGATATCTGTGGTCATAAATCCGTACAGGGATCTTGGAACTAGCCCTCCCACCACCATCCCCAGCTCGCTGTCTAGTTTTCTTCCCCCTCTCTAGTTGCTGACTCTTGCTTTGCTACTTTTTTTTCTAGAATGCTGCCAGCTCTGATTCCAACTGCTCTTTGTCACTTAAATAGTGAATGTCAGCAGGCCATTTTACAGAGAATCATCATTCTTGAGCTTAATCCTCACTTTTGAGCATTCACGTAATTGTATTGTTTGCTGAAAATTTCCGGACATTTGTAGAATTGGTTTGGTTAATTTTAACTTGGTTGTTGGAATTAAGTTGCCCTTTGTAAATGCTCTGTCCAGTTCTGCAAGTTTGATCTACTTTTAGCACTAGATAAGATCTAGGTAGTAAGTTAATGCAAGAAAAATACAGTGCATCTGTTGATATGTAGTGTTCTGTAATAGATGTGACTTTCTTTAAAAATTTGTGTGGCTGTTTCAGAAATGACTGCTTCAAAATTGCATCTTTTTAGAACATAATGCAAGTGAGCCTCCTTCCAGATCCTGCTAATAATTATTAGATCCTGCTAATAATTATGGTGATCATTTTTAGAGAAATATGGTTCCAGTGAAGCGTATTCTCTGCTCTACTTATGTATAAGTGTTTGGCTCTCGTATTCTTGTTTGCACTTTTTATTTGCCCTGATCTCATCTTCATTATTCATTTGTCGGCAGAGAATCTTCTATAATGACTTTCTTCCTGTTCCCAACACTTGCCTCTGGTATTCTGCAAGGATCTTTCCTTGGCACCCTCCAATCTCATTCACCTGCTGCTCGGCAACAACATTTTGATCTCCCCTTGTGGTCTCTAAATTGTCAGACTGCCTGTTTAAACCCGAGTACCAGGTGGAAAGAAATTCCCAGTGAATACTGGAACAACCAGAATGATTGTTTTTAGTCTATTTCCTAGCTTCCATCATGGGAAATGTTCAAGGCTGTACTAGACTCTAAATCTTGATATGATGGCTCACCTAGATGAGCTTTGCATCACATCTCCATACTGACACCAAGACTAATTCCTTAGCATCACCTGACTGTACCCTGTTTCAATGCATTTACTGCTGAAACCGTGACCCATCCCTTTGTAACTGCTAGGGCTGAACCAAAGCATTTTCTACTCCCATGAACTTTTAAGTTTACAAAGCCTCCTCTTGTGTCCCAACTTGTTCCAAGAGCTGTCTACCTACCAGCCATATGTTTGCTAATTTCCTTCAGCCACCATTTAACCAATTCCTCAGTTCTCAGTTCTCTCCTTTGTTTTCAAATTCTTTTCTTGCTTTGCATTTCTCGTTTTCTATAATCTTCTTGAACCCTGTCACCGGATACATCTTGGTAGTTGAAATTCCTTCCCTAAGCATCTCTGCCTTTCTCCCTCTTTGCTGTTTTGAGGTTCCCTTTGAAACCCATGTTTTTGACGGATTTTTTTCACCCTGTTACTTCCAAATTTTGTTTGATCATATTCTTGTGGTACCTGTGGGATTATTTGCTACATCGAAGGTACTTGTACATTAATAAAACCACAGAAACATTGTTTTATTTTAGTTATTGACTTAATAAATATATCTTTTCTCAAAAGTTGCATGAAATTCTAAATTCCAAAGTGCTGAAGTCTAAGGACCTTTATTAGAAACCATGGTTATGAGACTACAAATGTTTTGCTAGGTTATCTGTTTCCCTCAAATTCATTTCCACCACATACCAGGATGTCTGTGTCAATGTCCACAAGTGTTTTGGTTACTTTAAACTAACCTTTGCATTGCTGTCTGTCAAATTGTGCAACTGTCTCAAAGTCTTTGTTCTTCAGAACTGAGGTAGACGTGGACACTTGGTGCTGAACTTGGCACATCAGGAGGTAAAAGCAATTTCGATCTGCACATTAAGCAACTTTGTTTTGGCTCTGGATTTCATTGTTCTGGAGGCACTTGGTGCACAAGGTTGACAAAAAGGCAACATAACCAGGGCAGCATGTAGAAGCGAAGGCAAACGAAAAGAATGAGAATGGTATGAAGTTGGTTTTGAGAGAGTTCCAGGGAGTAACGATCATAGAGCTCCATCAGAAAGCCTGGTTCAAAACCTTTGTGAGATTTGTTTAGATTCATTGCACTGGACAGACATTACTAGGGATTGTGGCAGTTGGTGAGTAAGGATAATTGTAGCAAAGGTTTTGAAAGTATTTGAGAACCTAAGCTAGAGTAATCCATATGTTGTAAACTTAATGTGTTGTAATTGGCTGAACATACTGAATTCAAATGTATGAATGAGCATTACACCACCAGACAGGATAACAACAGATTGGTTTTGTCTCTGACATTGCAAGGAGTTTGCTGTTTAAAACATGGCAATGACTATTTCGTCTTCCTGGCTTTGTCAATTTTTAAATATCAAATCCCCTGAAATGAGGATTGAAAATTACTTTCAAGAACTGATTTGTCATAGAAACTCTAAGAGTGACTGCATCAGGGAATTGGGGATTGTAGAACAATCTGAAATATTAACCTAAGCTAGTCTGTTCTGTCCAAGAATAGTACAAATTAATCCCAATTGTATGCTCATGTTTGTACATTGCCCCTTCATCAGAATGTAGCCAACATGATGAGCTTTGAGCTTCTACTAGTTGCACTGATGTATGTGGCAGAAGTTAAATAACATTTTTACGTGAATTTCCAGAGTGAAATATGGCACCCGACAATTTCAGTTATTATTTGGCTCTTGCCTTCAGTCAATAAATTCTGCATGTTTAGATGAACTCTTCTGAACCCACAAGTTGTTGGATGAAAAATGACATGTAGACATTTGCAAATTGATCAGTTTTGACTGAAAGCAATTCAGTTATCGTTGCCTCAAGCCATTTCCAAAATGGTATTGGAATGGGTAAGTTTTTGAAACTTAATTAGAGGAATCCTCTGAGTAAGATGAGCCCAAAGCTGGACTTCCAGCAGACTTGAGTGTTGCCATTTTGCTGCAGTCTTAGTTTGAAGTTAAGGCAAATTTCCAGACTTCAGAGATATGTTGTAAGTCATTTGGAAGGTTACTAAATGTAGTATGTTCAGCTAGTTATATCACCACTAAAGTTGTGTCAATTTGAACCTAGTATGAGGCCACGTTTGATTTTGCTGTGCATGTCATTTCTCAGGAGGTTCATTTATTAACGTTTTACACTGCTCACCATTACCTGAAAGAAGTAATTCAGATATGGATGGCACTTGTACCTCAGGCTAGAATCTCTGACATCCTTTTGTATTGCATGTCTACAGATCAATGATTAAACATAGTTTCTTCGTGGTCTTTGTTGCTTTGTACTATTTATTGCATTAGTCTCCAGCCTATTTAATAGTCTGGATTTATAAACTAATCCAGATCTGAAGAATCTCAACATAATCCCAGTGGTAGAAATTGGAATACTGGGCTGTTGCTGTTAGAAAAAAAATAATTTAAAGTAGTCGTCTATAGGTTCATTAGATTTTGTCAAATGTATAATGCCACTGTCTGAATCCTTCATTTAGATGCATGGTATTAGTTTGGATTTGGTCATTTACTATTTTGAAATGTATAACATGAATATGTTGAACTACACCTGGTATTCCTGTTAGGTATTCGGTTTAGAGTTGCGAAGGTGTTGTAGCTCAGGGCAATAGTACTGTAGTATGCTGTGACTTTGTCCTTTTCTGTATCTGTTCTCTTCCTGCTCAGCTATTGCAATGTGCAGCTCTGTGTGAGTACAGTGTTCAATATGTGCAGAAAAACAAGTGCAGATTGGGTGAGAAAGACGCATTTGTTATTATAGTTTCTTAAAAGTATTTTCAGAATTACCTGAAGTCCCAGCTGGACTTCAGTGTACAAGAACAGCTTAATGAACTTCTGCATTTTGACTTGGTGAATTTAAATTGGAGGATAGTTAACTCATTGAGCAAGTATGTAGTTTATTTAACGAACATTCAAATCATTGAGGTGTTTACTGGGCGGCTAGCTTTCTTTGCTAGAGCCAGTAGAAAGAATAGTGGTTCTTCAGTCTGGTATTTCATGTGCAGAACAAAAATTTGGTGATTCTTTGTTCTGAATTGTTACTGGTTGGTCATCATTGTAAATGGGCTATAACACTTATCACAGGGTCTGATTTTGTTTTTGAAATTGAATATCGGCTGTCTTTTGAATTTAGATGTTTTACACTGGTTTTGATTTTTCTGCACAAAAAGTCATAGTGGGACCTCTGGGACTACGGGAGTAGTAAAATAACTAATGGTGCAAAGTTACTTTGGGCTAGTGTATTTGCAGATCTTCAACACTAATTGCAAATGCATTTAAAGTAGAATTCAAGTTGAAGATAAATTATTATGTTTATGTCCCCCACTAGTTGAATTTGGAAAAGATAAAGTAGCAATTTGAATGGGAAAGAGGAAGAAATGACATAGCCCAACTGGCGCCAGACTCAGTAAAAAGTGAGTGCTTGGCAAGTTGTATAATTGCAATGCAATTTAAAGAATTCAGGGGTGTTGTGCTGTTATCTTTGCATGTCACACTTTGAATATAGTGTCTGCCATGATTAAGATTACCATGATTCAAGAGGTGCATTTAAAGCCTGGATGGAGTACAGTGGCAACAACTTGTATGTATTTAGTGCCTTTAATGTAGTAACGTCCCAAGATGCTTCTCATGAGCATTATCAATAAAAGTTGACAGAGTCGCTTGAGGAATTGGGTAAGGACCAAAAAACTTGGTCAAAGAGTAGCAGCATTTAAACGAAGCAGAAGGATTGGGGAGGTAATTGACAACTGAAGGCACATGTGTCTGATGGGACAGTTAAATTCAGTGATAATCAAGTGCCATGGATGGAGGGGTGCAATTATCCCAGAGGATTGTGGATCTGGAGAATGCTGGAGAAACGTAAGGGTTAGGGCATGGATGGATTTGAACATAAGTGGGAATTTTCATCTTGAGCATTTGCTCAATCAGGAGCAAATGTAGAATAAGCAAGTACATTGATGAAGGTTGAATGGAATTTGGTATGTGTTAGGACACACAGCTGAGTTTTGGATGTCCTTGGGTTTATAAGAGAAAAACCATGAAGCTAATTAGAGAATTTTAAAAAAATGAATACACTGGGTTGTTTAATACTTGGCCAAATGGAACCTTTTTTAAACAAAAGTATATCTGAAATGAAATTGTGTAGGAAAGCTAAATCCAATAAATTATGTGGAAGTCATGTTCAGACTAGTGAAGGGCAAACTAAAGGATGATGGTTTTATTGTGGAGAGAAATAATGCTTGGAATTGCAGTTTAAGGTAGTGAAGTCCATTTGAATACGAGGATTTTTGATGTGGATGAGCTAAGCTTTCCTTATCCATTGTTATCCTGTTTTTCTAAAGAAAAATTGTGATCATGTCTGGGTTCAAGGTTTTCCCATGCTCTGCAGTACTTGCTGTACTCTGCCTCCCTGTTGTATCTGCAATGCAGCTTGAACTCAGTATTCTGCTTTTTTTTTGGGCTGTATTTTTGATGCTGTTTAAAACTGAACCAAAGGTAGTGTTAGGTAATTTCAATCTTGCTTGTGTATAATCTGTGTAGGAAAAGTGTGAATAGTATTCATGCCATCAATAACATAAAATTATTACAAAATGTTGGGACATTTCAACATAGTCTTTTGTTTCTAGTACTGATTAATGTTTCTTCTATATGAACCCCACTGGAAATTAAGTCCAGACAGTGTGAAAAAAACAGAATTGATGGACTTGAATCACCTCTCGACATTGAATCCTCCTTGTTTCTTGCTCAGACACTGTAAATCTTTATTCCTTCCCTTTCCTATTCCCAAATTAATTTATCAAATTCTGGTAATGATTACTTATCGGTGGCTGTGTGTTGCATTTCAATAGAAAACATTCAGCAAAAGTATTTGAAATATGCAAGAACCATCATACCAGGTAATTTTCTTCCTTTCCACTGCCCTAGCATAAACTTCCCCAAGGTGAGGAAATAGTGGCACAAAAATTATTGTGCAATGGAAACTCAGACTTCTGGAGATGAAGAATGTTGGCTTGGAGATGACTGGTTGGTTTTCCTGTCTTTTGGAAGTACCTTTTTCAGAATCAATTGTTTAAGATGAGAAATTCCAAAACATTTGCACCTTGTCCTTTACCATTGTTTATGTCGTGTTGTAGATTAATGCATTTTATGAATGTAAAGGGAAGAATATAAAAATCTGTAAGATAACATCTATGATATATTTGTTTTTTTTATGGTTCCTGCTGACGTTCTCTAAATCAATTTTTTAAAAAATCCTATTCTGCAGTATGGCTAAATCCAAGACAATTTTTTTTTCCCCTGCAAAGTTCCAATCATTATTAAAGTGTATACGTTTTCAATCCTCCTGTCTTTTTAAACTTAAGCTATCATTAGATGAATCTGTGTTCTAACTTCTATTTAGCTTAGTATCATACCTCAAAGCATCTTAACTACACGGAATTGCTTTGATATCCAAAATAACAGAATGAGGTATGTTTTCTTAATTTTCATTGAGAGACTAATGTTGACTAGGAGCATATTCCTTGCTCTTGTTGAACAAATGGCAAAGGATCTTTGCATCCAATTGATTGGGTGGATATGACCTGGGTGTTCATCCATAATGGCAGGTTTGCTCTGGCCAGTCATAAATTAATCTAAAATTGCAATGATATATTTGTAACAGGAACCTCGCCTTGATTCCCTTGCAGCATTTGATTTGGGCATTTCCTCCATTTGTTCTTCCATTGTGCATCTTGAACAGGGACTTTGTGCCTTAATTCCTTATCATTCCTCAACTGTTTGATCTAATCCTTCACCTGATCCCTTCTACACAGTGCTTCCGTTTGGTAGAACTAACTAAATAGTGGCAAAGATTACACTTCCTACTGCATGTTGAAGGCAACCCACTGTGCATCTCCCTTGCCTCCTCCAAGAACCTATGTGCTGTCTCATTGCCTATCTGACACTTAAGTCATACATAAACTAAAGCTTCAACTGAACATTGGGTAGCCAATATTATTTCTCTACTTGTGTAGAACCTATATGGATAATTTCCTTTTAAAGTAATTCCTGCCTAATCTTTTTATAAATCAGATTTTAATGGGTAGACATTTTGCATTGTTGCTCTGTGGGAAATGATGGTAGCTGACTGCTTATTACCAAATATAAACTTGAATGTTACCAATAATGTTCTGCAAAAGCCAGGTTAAAACTGAGCGCTTCTTAGTGGTACTTTTTCCCGTCAAGACAAAGATGAATGTGCTTTAATGACCTTTACTTGCAGTCAAGCATCTTTTTAGGATGGAGTTTAGTAGAGAAATGTTCCTGCGTCAGTGTCATGGGATCGGTACGAAGATTAAGCTCCTTGACAAAGAAGGGGTAGAAACTTCT
>JARFYF010000094.1:100469032-100487866 GCA_030265395.1 Rhina ancylostomus
TGTTGGGATTCCTCTTCTGATCTCCGAGGCAAGATTCCTTCCTGTTACTGCCTGTGTTTGTCCTGAGGAAGTATCCTGACTCCAGTCTTGTATCAGTGTGCCGCATTTGTGTTCTCTATGAGTTTGCTCTGGACCAACATTGTGACCGAAGGTGCAATAAGTTCCGTGCAGGGTGACAGTTCATGGGGCACTCGGTAGTTTAAACTTGCAGTAGGGACCGGACAGGGTGAAGGTGCAGTGGGTATCGGGACGGTGGAGGTGCAGTAAGGACCAGGAAGGGTGAATTTGCAGTGGGGGCACGACAGAATGATGGTCCTTTGGGACAGAGCAGCATGAAGAAGGTGCATTGGAAACCGGACAGGGTGAAAATGCATTGTGGACTGGGCAGGGTGAAGGTGGGGTGGGGATCTGGAAGTGTGAACGTGCTGTGGGTCCAACAGAGGTGAAGGTTCAATGTGTGCCATGCAGGCTGACAGTTTATAGGGCACTTGGCTGTTAGGAGTTGCAGTGGGGACCGGGCAAGGTGAAGGCACAGCGGGAACAGGCAAGGTTGAACGTGCAATGTTCCATTCAAGGTTAAAATCCATAGGGCACCGAGCAGAGTGTAGGGGCTGTGGGGACCAACTCGAGTGAAAGCGCAGTGGCAGCAGAAAAATTTGAAGGTTCAGTGGGAACTGGGCCGGGTGAAGGTGCCGTTCGTTCCGAGGTGGGAGAATATGCAGTGGGGATTTGGCAGTGTGAAGGTGCCTTGTGGACCGGAAAGGTTGTATGTGCAGAGGGAACAGCAGAGTGAAGGTGCAGTGTGCGCCAACCAGGATGAAGTTTCAGTGGAGACCAGGCAAATTAGAAGGTGCAGTGGGGACTGCGCGGGGTGAAGTTGCAAAAGGGACACGGCCAGGTGAAGGTTAAGTGTGGACCGGGTAGTTTGAACATGCAGTAGGGACCGGGCAGGGTGAAAGTGCAGAGGGGACTGGGAAGGGTAAAGGTGCAACGTGTTCCGTGCAGGGCGACCAATCAAATAGTAGCGGGCTGGGTTTATCTGCAGTAGGGACCATGCAGGGTAGAGATACAGTGCGGTCCGGGAGGTGGAAGGTGCAGTGTGGACTGAATAGTGTGGTTTCAGTGTAGACACGGTGGGGTGAAGATGTCGTTTGGTCCGGGAAGGGTGAAGGTGCAGTGGGGACCGGGAGGGGTGAATGTGCAGTGGGGACTGGGAAGGAGAAGTGAAATGATTTCCGTGCAGAGTGACGGGTAATAGGGCACCGGGAAGAGTACAGGTGCTGTGGGCACCAGGCAGGGTGAAAATGCAGTAGGCACCGGGCAAAATAGAAGGTGCAGTGGGGACTGCGCGGGGTGAATTTGTGAAAGGGGCACGGCCGGGTGAAGGTGCATCGGGGAACGGGAAGGTTCACGGTGCAATATGTTCCTTGCAGGGTGACCTTTCAAAGGGCACCGGGCGGCGCGAAGGTGCAGTGGGGACAGGGCAGTGTGAAGGTGAAGTGGGGACTGGGATGTTTGAAGGTACAGTGAGGACATGGCAGTGTGAAGTTGAAGAGGGGTCCGGGCAGTGGGGACCGGAAAGGGTGAAGTTTCAATGTGATCCGTGCAGGGTAACAGTTCATCAAGCACCAGGTAGTTCGAAGGCACAGTGGAGATGGGGCAGGATGAAAGTGAAGTGGGGTCTGGGATGGTGAAGGCACAGTCGGGACCGGGAGGGTGAAGTTGCAGTGCGGACTGGGAAGGATAAAGTGGAATGTGTCCCCTGCAGGATGACGGTTAATAGGACACTGGGCAGTGTGAAGATGCAGTAGGGACCGGGCAGTGTGGAGAGACAGTGGGGAACCGGAAGGGTGAAGGGGCAGAGGGTCCGGGGCAGCGAGCAGGTGCAGTGGGGACGGCCAGGGTGAAGGTTCAGTGGGGCCGGGCAGGGTGAAGGTGCAGTGGGGCCGGGCAGGGTGATGATTCACTGGGAAAACGGCAGGGTGAAGTTGCAATGGGGACCTGGCAGGCTGACCGTTCATAGGGCACCAGGCCGGGTGCAGGTGCCGTGGGTCACGGTAGCGTGAAAGTGAAGTGAATGCTTGAATTTCTAAGAGATTTGAAGTTTCCCTAATTGTCTTTAAATGATCGTCTATATTAGATGCACCCATATCGGAGGAAGAAATAAAGAAAGTAATATTTTCAATGAACTCGGGTAAAACACCTCGCCCTGACGGTTAAACAGTCGATTTTTAAAAAATCATTTTCTGATATTCTTGTTCCCTGATCAGCATTTTTTTAAGATGCCCTATCAGTGGGTAAACTATCACAGTCCTTCTGCGAAGCAACTATTTCCTTAATTCTTAAAAAGGACAATGATCCCACTGAATATGCACCTTCTAGCCTTATTTCCTTATGAAATGTAGATTCAAAAATATTTTCTAAAATATTGTCCTTTTGATTAGGAAAGTTTCTTCCACGATTTATCTCCGAAAACCAGACAGGATTCATTCAGAATGGTTATTGACATTATAATTTTAGGAGATTAATGAATATTATATATATCCCTTCATCCCAAATTCCAGAATGTGTCGTCTCACCAGATGCTGAAAAGGCGTTTGACAGATTCGAATGGGAATATTTATTCATAACACTTCAAAAATTTAATTTTTGCCCAATATTTATATCTGCGATCAAACTGGTTTATTATATACCTGTGGCTTCAGTACTTACTAGTAGTCAAAGATCCCCATTGTTTAGACTTTCTCGAGGTACAAGACAAGGTTGCCCTTTAAGTCCTTTATTATTTGATATTGCTTTGGAGCCCTTGGCTATTGCACTCCGTGATTCTTCAAACATATGTAGCATTACTCGCGGACAGAATATTCAAAAGATATCGCTTTGCACAGATGACCTGTTACTTTATATTTCTAATCCGGAGGAATCTATCCCCGCAGTACTATCACCACGAGATAAATACAGTATTTTTTTCTGGATATAGATTAAATCTTAATAAGAGCAAACTTTCCCATTAAATATGCAAACCCTAATTTAAAGGCAATTAACTTTCAGTTTAGTAACTGACTATTTTATCTATTTAGGTATTGAAATTACCAGGAAACATAAGGACCTATTTGAAGTCAATTTACTGCCTTAATTTGAGCATGTTAAACAATTATTTACTAAATGGTCCAAACTGTCTTTATCATTGATAAGCCGAATTAATACGGTTAAGATGAACATTTTACCAACATTATTATATTTATTTCAAGCGATTCCAACTTTCATCCCGAAATCTTTTTTTTGAATCTATTGATTCTAAACTTCTTTCATATGTTTTGCAGAATATAAACCCAAGGTTAATTGAGAAATATTTGCAAAAACTAACAAACAAAATCCCTGCTTAACTTCAGATTATACTGTTGGGCAATTAATATCAGATATCTAATTTTTTTGGATGCAAGATTCTGATGTAATTCAATGTCTGAAATGGATAGACCTTGAGCACCAATAAGTACACGGATTTTCATTAGTTTCTATTTTAAGAGCATCATTCCCTTTTGCACTTACCAAATTAAGTAAACATATGATTAACCCGAGTGTTAAACATACAATACGAATATCGTTTCAATTACATATTTTTTTTGGATTGAATAAATTTAACTTGTCAAGTGCCATTCAATCTATTTTTTTCTTTCATCCTTCCAGAGTTGCATCAGATTTTCCACACAGTACAAAATAAGGAAGTAGTATTTCGTGATTTATTCACTGATTTATTCACTTGTTCTTTTGAACAAGTGTCTGACAAATTCAATTTGCCTAGATAACAGTTTTTTTCGATAATTGCAGATTAGATTATTTAAAGCCACTCGACCCTCTTTTCCGAAACCATATAAAACGAAATTACGTAAAACAATGTTCTTAATCCTGGTCAGAAGGGCTTAATAGCAATTATCTGTGATTTAATCATGAAAATACGTCCAGAATCACTGGACAAAATTAAGAACGAATGGGAAAGTGAACTCCAGACACATTTACCCACAGAGAAATGGAAGAAGATTCTTCAATCAGTTAATGCATCTTCCATGTGTGCCAGACACTCGTTGATACAGTTTAAGGTAGTGCACAGGACCCATCTGTCCAAGGATATGCTAGCTCGTTTTTATCACCATATAAATCCCATATGTGAGAGATGTAAATTAAATGTGGCTTCTCCGACACATATATTTTGGTCCTGTCCTCCTTTGGAAAAATATTGGAAAGACATCTTTAATATCATCTCAATTGTACTGAATATTAATTTACAACCTCACCTCATCACTGCAATATTTGGACTCCCAATGATAGAGTTTCGTCATTTATCTGCTAATGCTTACCTTAAGTTTGCCTTTGTCACGTTAATGGCCAAACGATCCATTTTGCTAAAATGGAAGGACCCAATATCCCGTACTACTTTGCAATCGTTCTCTCAAACTATATCATGTCTAAACTTGGAAAAAAATAGAAGTGGCACTGTTGATCCTTCGCTTAAATTTGAAGCTATTTGGAGTCCATTTCTTCTATACTTTCAGATGATATAGATCCCATTTCAATAACTTTTAATTTTGAAGGAAAGGAGTTGACGACATAATATTGCTCTGTTTTCATTGGGAAATTTCAGTCCATTGTTTTTTTTTACTTTTATTTTCTCTTTTCTTCGAAATTGTCTTTATAATTTAGTCTGTAATATTATTTATTTATTGATTGATTCGGGGATTATTTTATTTATTTTATATACACAATAAATCTTTTTCTTTGTTTTCTTTTACATTATATTTATCTACTAAGAGATCGTGAGATCGAAAGATTTTTTTCAATGTTTTATTATATTTTATGATTATCTATGAATTGATCGTTCTTTTGATTTCTTTGCATTACATGCACAATCATCGATGTTATATATTAATCTCCATTAAGTTGGAAAATAATGAAAAGATTTAAAAGAGAAAAAAAGTGCATGGGCACCGGAAAAAATTGAAGGTGCAGTGGTGACTGGGCTGGGTGAAGGCGCAGTCCGGACGGAGGTGGGAGAAGGTGCATTGGGGACCAGGCAGGGTGAAGGTGCAGTGGGGACTGGGAAGGGTGAAGGCGCAGTTGGGACACGGTAGGGTGAAGGCACAGTCCGGTCCGTCGTGGGAGAATGTGCATTGAGGATCAGGAAGGGAGAAGTTTCAGTCAGGACCGGGCGGGGTGAAGGTGCAGTGGGGACCGAGCGGGGTGAAGGTGCAGTGTGGACCGGGCAGGCTGACAGTCAGCGGCCACATGGCAGTTTTAAGGTGCAGTTGGGACCGTACAGGATGAAAGTGAAGTGGTGTCTGTGAAGATTTGAAGGGTAAGTGGAGACTGGACAGTGCAAAGTTGCAGTGCGAACCGGGTCAGGAGAATGTGCAGTGGGGACCAGGCAGGTTAAAGGTGCAGTGGGGACACGATAGGGTGAAGGCACAGTCCGGTATGTCGTGGGAGAAGGCGCATTGGGGACCGGGCAGAGTGAAGGTGCAGTGCGGACTGGGCTGGGTGAAGGTGCAGTGGGGACCGGGCAGGGTGAAGGTGCAGTGGGGACCAGGCCGGGAGAATGTGCAGTGGAACCAGGAAGATGTGTAGTGGAGACCGGGAAGGTTTAAGGGGCCGTGGTGACAGGGCAGGGTGAAGGTGAAGTTTGTACAGGGCAGCGTGAGTGTGCATTGGGGACGGGGCAGGGTGAAGGTGCCGTGGGGATTGTTCAGGGAGATGATGAATTGGGGACGATGCAGGATGATGTTGCAAGTGGCCCTGAAGCTGAATGTGAATGACATTTCCTTTCCTCCTCTCCTGTCGTTCTGCAAATCTTTCCCCTGATTTTGCAACCTGTGCCAGAGGAAATGAAGCATTATTTCTGTATCTCGACCAACGTTATCAACTGCCGCTTCATTAAGACTCCCTCACCTTCGGTTCTACTAAAAACATATCCACTCTCCAATAATTTCTCATCCTTCCAAATATCCCCCTGGAAGAACAGGAGTGTAAATATCCACTGCTGTCCATCCAGTCAAATCACATCCTTGCCGTAATTTGGAGATGATATTTCCCTTTGCTGCTTAAACTGTGGACAAACTTGTGTGGAAACCACTTCACACAGAATATCTTGGCTGCGTTATAACATACAAAAGCACCTGTACGAATTTCAGGTGCCTGACCAGCATTCCCTACCGCCTTGAATAGCTGTGCACACACAATCCAGTTGACGGAATGATTTACGTTCAAAGCGAATAACATCATGGATTTATAGACCAGAGTTGTCGCCCTACATTCACATCAATTCAACCCAGATTCGACAATTCGTCTGCACACATTGTGTAAATTACAGCAGCAAAATAAATGACTAACTCACACATCGTTGGATGAGAGTGGAAACTGGTGCATTCGGAGGGAACCAAAGCACTGACAGGGAGAATGTGCAAACAACACAGACAGTATCCAAGGCCACTGAGACACCAGATGGACCTTTGGTAAAACTACATTACCTGGGTCTGACAAAGAATAACTTTGAATTCAATGATGAATTCTGCTCACAAATCAAACGGACAACAACGGGGAAGAAGTTTGCCCCAGCTGATGCCAACAGATCTATGGCAGTCTGGGAAGTGACAGTCTTCCAGAAGTGCCCCAGGCGACCAATGTGTTATTATCGTCACTCCGATGACACTTGGGGAACGAGGACACATTTGAAAATGGATTTATAGGAAGACATTCAAATCTTCGACAACCATCACCCAAATCAAAGCAACCAAAGAGATAATTGATATTCCGGACACCACTACTTTTAAATTGGCATCATAAAATGAGGGCCATAAATTGGCTATCAAAGTCTTTTGGAAACAACATACACCACACCCCCGTGCACACTACAAGCCACCATCTAAAACATGCGTTCTGAAGCAGAATAAAATCACAACGGACACACTTTCATCACATTTGCATCAAGTTGGAGGACGTCAAACTACCAACGTCCCCACATCATTCGGATTTCACAACATCACCGTGGACGTCACAACATGAGCAACATATTACACAGGCAAAGATGTCAGCTCTATGTTCAACGGCAACATCATCTCACCCAGTTCCACACATACTCTGTGTCCCACCCATTGCCCTCCCCACTTCCTCTGCCACCTACACTAACTTGCTTTCTCCCTCTCTCAGTCCTCAACAAGTGACTTTGACCTGAATCTTTCACTGTTTCTCATTCCACAGATGCCGCCTGACCAGCTGAGCTTTGCCAGCAGTTCAGGGTTTTATTGCAGAACAGCGAGGATTTATCAAGGGATGTGGAAATATACCGCATCGCCTGTGAATAAAGAAAGTGGATGGAAGTGAAACTCGAGCGTGTCTCGGGCAGCCGGGTGACAACGCCGTCTCACACCCGGGCGGGGGCATGAACGGGCGATCTGCAGTCCCTGAAAGAGAAATGAAATCATTGACAGCAGGCTAGTTTCCCTTAGTGCTATAACAGCCGGTGGACCCAGGGACACCCATCCTGGGTTATTTCACGGTGTATTTCACAGACTGGGACCAGAAGCGTGTTACTCCTCTCTGCCCACACACCCAGAATTTACACTGAAAACTCACACCGTCACTGCTCATCTGACACTGGCGGCTGGTTTACTCACCACACTGCAACACCTTCAGCAGTCAAAGTACAACACGGCAACTCTGCCTGAGATCACAGTTTGAGAGAAGGCACCAGATTAAATTAAAAGCAACAATAGGATTGATCAGATCTCACCCACAGAATTATACAGCAGTGTAACGGGCCATCAATGAAGCTCACATCCATCACCAGCACCGACAGAGTTAACAGCGATGAACAGTGTGAGGACCTGTGTGGAACTACGCACCGGGAACACCGACAGCTGCTAGAACTGGATAGTAAATGGCCAGGACTTGTCTAAGTATCCGGGCTCCCATGTTCGTGAAGAAGTGGTGATTCCTCTGTTGATGGCAAAATGCCAGGCCGGTTGCCAAACCAGTGCTGAGATGTTCACGGCAGCTCTTATTATAGAGGGGAGAACTCTCCATCGGCACCAGTCTCCTGATCATTGACGTTAGTTACACTCACTGACCAAACAGGTTACATCAACTGCTCCCAGAATAGCGCTGATGTGGGAATTCCAGACTTGAAGTGACATGGCAAATATCGGAATGTAATCTTTAGCAGAAAGCACCGGATAAAGTGTACAGGGGCTGTGCCACTGTAGGGAAGGGTTCACTGAGGACCCCGGGGCTTCACTATTTGGGGCCGATGCTGTGTCTGACTGTGTCCTGCTCTGGTCACACCGGGCTCCGAGGTCTGTAGTGACTGAGGCTGAATGAACCCATTCCGGTTCTGCACCTGTGGGAATGTGTAACCAGGGGACGGAGGTTGGAACAAAGTTGAAGATCAAATGATCTTCACACATTCGTGATCATCTTCCCACAGTGAGGAAAGGACGGATCCTGCCCTTACCTGGCCTGGTACCCGTGAGACTCCAGTCCCACCAATGTGGTTGTCTCTGCAGTGCCCGGCACACAGAAAAGGCCGCGAGACACAGGGCTGTTAGGAATGTCGGAGACATGGATGCCCAATGTCAATGGATGAGGGTGAGGGTCTGGAAGTAGGTCTGTGTTGGTGGATCCTGGTCTCCCCTGTGTGAAAGGTGTTTTACCTGATACACTGAGCCCCGGGTATCAGTTAGGAGACCCAGAGGACTGTGTGTGCCGCTGACCTGTGCTGCTCTGAGTCCTGAATGAACCTGAGCGTTCCTATCAGATTTATAAATTCATCTATTCATAAATGTATACAGGGCGGAAACATGCCCTTCGGCCCAACTGGTCAATACTGACCAAGGTGGCAATGTACACCAATTGCATTTCCCTGTGTTTGGTCGATATTCTCCGAAAACGTTCATCTCCCCATCCCTATTCATGTGTTTACTTTAACTGTGTGATTGTATCTGTCTCCACCACCTCCTCTGGCAGCACGTTTCATTTACCCATTAACCAACCAGTCTCTGTATGGAACTCCCCCCCCCACCTCAGACTCCCTCTTCAATGCCTTCTACATTTAGACTCCCCCACTCTGGAATCACTCTGGTGATTCCGCCCCTCATCATTTTACAAACCTCTGTAAGGTCAGCATGAACCTCTTTCACTCCAGGGAAGCAGTCCTAGCCGATCCAATCCCTCAATCCCACGCCCCCCCACAATCCAGGCAATATCCATGTGAATCTTTTCTGCACCCTCCCCATTTTAATCCCATCTTGCTGAGAGCATCGGGCAGGAACTTCACACAATACTTTACACCAACACCTTGCAGAACTGTCGCATGAGGTCCCATCTCCGGTACTGACTGCATCTGTCGATGAAAGCAAGCATACCATGTGCCTTCTTCAACACCCTGTCTACCTGACGTGTGCCTACTTGTGATTTGATGACCAGCTAATCAACGTCCATCAATGTCCACCATTGCTTCCTTAACACTGCCAGCCTTGCCATTCAATCGAACAGGGAAACATTGGTACTGAAGGTTTTCCATCCCATGTTTAATTACTTCAACTTGCCAGAAATCCTTTTACCTATTAACCGACTCTCCCAATCAACCTCACATGTTCCTGTCTAATGATATCAAATTTTGCCTCTCCACAATTTAGAATTTTAATTCATGGAGCAGCCCCATCTTTTCCCATAACCATTACAAAAAACAATGAAATTATGGTCACTGGTGCCACAGTGCTCCCCCACTGACACGTCAGTCACTTGCCCAGCCTTATGTCCCAGGAGGAGGGCGAGTGTTGCCCCCTCTCTGGGAGGAACATCTTCATGTTGCTTGAAAAATGTTTCGTGGGCCCACTGATGTGGCAACATGAGATATGTTGCCACATCTCATCCCTTCACATTGTGGCCGTCCCAGTCATTACTACGGAAGGTAAAATCACCTACTTCCACCTGTTTATTACCTCCCCCCACAGATGCTGCCTGACCTGCTGAGTTCCTCCAGCATGTTTTCTGCATTACGATCCCAACCTATTATTCAGACAGTTGTCTGCGATCTCCCTGCACATTCCTTCCTCTAAATCCTACTGGCTGTTGGCAGGAGGAGGGGTGGAGACGGGCAGGGAATGGATATCTCATCGTCCCATCAAAGTAAGCCCCCCTTCCTGATTTCTAAATTCTACCCATTTTGCTTCGCTGGACGTTCTGGATTATGCTCTCTCAGTACCGCTATGATGTTCTCCCAAACAAAACTGCAACTTGCCTCCACCTCTCTCATCGCCCAAGCATCCTTACCCCGACACACCGAGCTGACTGCCCAGCCCTGTAACAGCGATAACACCACAATCCCATGTGCCACCCCATGCCCTAGGTCCATCTGCCTGACCTGCCATGTGTCTGATATTAACATAAACACAGTTTAGCCCTTCTGATCTTCCACACTCCCTGCCATGCCCCTGCCTGATCTGACTCTTTACCTTCCTCCGTAATCTCCAGATCTGCTTCGTCCTTCTCATATGCCACATTCAGACCTTGGATCTCATCCCCGGTTAGACCAGTTTAAACCCTGATGAGCAGCACCAGCAAGTCCTCCCGCCAGATTATTGGTTCTCCTCCAGTTCAGGTGCAGCCCGTACCTCTTGTACAGGTCACTTCTGCCCCAGGAGAGATCCCAGAGGTCCAAGAACCTGACTCCTTCCCTCCTGCACCAGCTCCTCAGCCACACATTCACCTGCCCTGTGCTCCTATTCCTCCCCACACTAGCACATGGCACCAGCAGTGATCCAGAGATTACAGCCCTTGAGCTCCTGCTTCTGAACCTTCTGCCTAACTCCCCAGATTATCTCTGAAGGACCCCATCCATTTCATCCCCTATGCCGTAGGTCCCAATGTGCACAACGACCTCTGGCTGCTCACCCTCCCCAGTGAGAATGTTCTGGAACTGCTTGGACACATCCTTGACCCTGGTACACGGATGAGAACTCACCATCCTGGAGCCTCGTTCACGGCCACAGAATCTCCTGTCTGTCCCCCTCACTATGGGATCTCCTAACACTGCAGCTCCCTTTGTCTCCACACTCCCTTGCTGTCCATCAGAGCCAGTCGTTGTGCCACAGACCTGGCTGTTGCTGCTGCCCTCCTCTTAAAGGCCGTCTCCCTAATAGGTTGTCCCTCCGGTGCCCAAACAGGGGAATGTAGGTAAGGAGTCACATTCCAGGAAGCCCTCAGTATTGTACAGGCATCAGGAGGTACCGATGTTTGTGTCCCAAAGTGGCCTCATGCTGCCTCCTCCCATGGCTGCCCTCCACAGTGATGGGACACCGGTTTCATTTCCATGTTGAACAACACTTGGGGGGAGAGCTGGGTGGATCACGGACACCAGGTTCACTGTGGGGAGAGGATTTCACTCTCCCTGCAGAGAGCTGGCAGTCCCACCAGTGACTGAGCCGGTCCAGGACTGAAGGGGGTATCTGCAAGACCCAGCTTTGGAATTAATAGAACAGACAAAGGTCCTGCTCCTTCCTTGACCAATGCACTGTCACAGCTGAAGGTGTCCATGGTGATACTGATGGGGTGCCGGCAGCCAAGACTTCGGTCACGCCCAACAGGGGACCACGGTCCGTCCTGTCACTGAGAACCAGATACATCAGATGGATCAGTGACAGAGCAGCAGCTCGGAATGGACCTCTGTGGTGCTCCGTGTGTGGAAACAACAGCATCTGATCCCACCAGAATCGGCACTCATTGTACTGGGAGCAGATACCAGTACACCCGGGGAATATAGTGCGGGAGACAGGTCACTCCAACCCTCCACGCTGTACTGCAGGTATATCGACCAGGTAAATCCCAACATAGTACCATCACAAGACAGAGCAGTTCCGACCAAACACAGGGCCAAATGGACAATGATCAGTCCATCCCCAACACTGCACTGTGAGCAGACACAAAAGGGCAAAAGGGCCCTGCAGTGCAAGCAGAGCATAAGTCTGGTAGAACACACGGGACGGAGACAGGGCAGTACATCTGCACACAAAAGGCTGTCAGAAAACAGGCAAATGAAACAGCCAATGCTGTCTGGTAAGCGAGTGAAAAAAAAAGAGAACGAAGGTTCAGCATGGGACTGCAAGGTTACAGACCGGTAAACCGCAGCACTTGACTGCAAAGAGACAAAGAAGTATGCCCCCAAAAGTGGAGTATAATGGGACAGAACCTCTCTACTGAAAAGTAAACAGAACTGTCAAAATGTTGAGCAAAGAGAAAGCTCAGAGAACCCAAATGCGGCACACTGGTACAAGACTGAAGTCAGGATAATTCCTCAGCAACAGGCAGCAACTGCAAGTTATCTTGCCTTGGGGATCTCAGGAGGAATCCCAAAGCAAACCGGATATACAAAGAGGAGCAGAGAACGCAGGACTGTTCTAGAGTTGACCACTCAAAGCAGCCAGGAGCCAAAGTATACCCAAAGGTTGACCAATACTCTGGCAACTAGTGCAAGGTAAACCCAGGTACTTATGCTAGGCCCCTGATGGGGCTCAGGTGTGTGTCATTATGCAGTCAAACATAGAATCCATGTGCTGTACAAGGCATAATCAAAGGAGCAAAATTGAGGGCCAGAACTCGAAACCAAGACAAGACCAGTACACTCCGAAGACTGTATTTTAATGGGACAGACAAGTACACCCCTACAATGTACAATAGGATGACAGATGAGTGAACCCGCAACACTACGGCAATGAGACAGACAAGTTATTCTGGGTATCTACATCTGTGTCCTTATCGTGAGGTAGTTTAGCTGTGTATATCTGTGTCTGGACAGTGAGGTTCTGCGAGTGTGTCCATTTGTGTCTGGATAGCGAGGTACTGTAGGTGTGGAAATGTGAATCTGGACAATGAGGTTCTGTGAGTGTGTACAAGTGTGTCTGTGCAGTGACGTACTGTGGAAACATATACATGTGTGATTGCAGTGCGGCAGTGTCTTTGTGAGCTGTTGTATCCTTACAGGGAGGAACTGTGGGTGAGTACATGTGTGATTGTTCAGTGAGGTACTCTGTGTATCTCTCTGTTTGCACACTAAGGTCTTGTGTGTGTACATCTGTCTGTGCAGTGAGGTACTGTGGGAGCATACTTTTGGGACATTTCAGTGAGGTACTGTCTGTGCATACTTCTGTGTCCTTACTGTGAGGTACTGTTGGTGTACAGAGCTGTGACCTTACAGGGTTTTACAGTGGACGAATGGAAATATGTCCTAAGAGTGATGAACCATGAGTTTATAGATCTGTGGTAGTGTGGTGAGCGAATGTCGGTGTACCGAGCTTGATCTTGCCATGAGTAACTGTGCCTGTACACAACGGCGATCTTACAGTGAGGTGATGTGTGTATATTCAGCTTCACCCTCACAGTAAGTAATTCTAGTGCAAATTTCTTTGACATAACACTGCAATTTTTATTGTGTGGCCAAACTTCTGATCTCAAATCCATTGTTCTGTTTAACGCTCCAGGGCACAGTAACTGGCTCCAGAAGTCGTTGCCCCTCTGTCACAGTGTTGAAATATATTAACGTGGTGACAATTAACTCCAATTTATTTGTCGGTGGTGTACATCACTCTGGGAACAAAAGACACCAGCCACACTTCCTGAAGGTCTGCACAACAACACTGATGACACGACTGCAGCAACCCAGTTTGGCATTCCTTTTCCCCCTTTTAAAGCAAATAGTGTTGCAAACCCTGCTTTTGATACAAAGTGTAAACTACATACGGCACTGACATCACTGTGACACCAGGGCAGGAGAAGGCTATGGCCAAGAACAACTTCAACAACGGCAGGAATAAACTGACGGCTCCCACTCAACCAGTGGTCAATAAACCGGACCATTGGTGGTGAAATTGGAGACAATACACCAGACCCCTTTGTGTCCTTTGGGGGAAGAGGAAGGTGACCTGGCAGTGGTGCTCAGTGAGGAGAGAATTATGTACTTACAGTAGGTTGCTATGGGCAGATACATCTGCGTCCTTACAGTGCAGAGTTTTGATTACTATGTTATGTTACAGCAGGGTACCGGAGGCCTGTACTGGTCTCTCTGCTGACTTTACGGAGTTGCGGGTGTATTGGTCTGCCCCTTCTAGTAGTGTTCTGGGTGCACTGGTCTGTCGATTTACAATACGGTGTTGAGGGTGTACTTGCCTGCAGGAACAGTATTGTGGATGTACTGGTCTGTCCACATAGTACAGTGTGGGAGTGTACTAGTCTGTCCACTTAGAGTGCAGTGTTGGGGGTATACTGGTCTGTCCCCTTACAGTACAGTGTTGGGATGTACCGGTCTGCCCTATTGTTTTACAGTTTTGAGGATGTACTAGTCTGTCCTCGTAAAATATAATGTTGGGGTGTACTGGTCCGTTCTGTTACAATCTGGTGTTTGGGGTGTACTGGTCTGTCCCCTCATGGTACGGTGCTGGGAGTGTACTGTTCTGTCCCTTGACAGCACAGTGCTGGGGGTGCACTGCTCTGCTCTGTTACAGTTTAGTGTTTGGGGTGCACTGATCTGTCCTCTGTCAATACAGAGTTGGGGGTATACTGGTCTGTCCCCTTGCACTACACTGTTTGGTGTGTACTGCTTTGTCCCCTTACAATACAGTTTTGGGGGTGCGCTGCTCTGTCTCTTTACAGCACAGTGCGGGGGGAGGACTGCTCTGTTCTGTTACAATCTAGTGTTTGCGGCGCACTGCTCTGTCCTCTGGCAATACAGAGTTGGGGGTATACTGATCTGTCCCCTTACACTACAGTGTTTGGTGTGTACTGGTCTATCCCCTTACAGTACAGTGTTGGGATGTACTTGTCTGTCCCGTTGCAACAGTGTTGGGGATGTACAGGTCTGTCCTATTGCCGTACAGTTTTGGGGGTGTTCTGGTCTATCCCCGTACAGTCGGTGAGCATTGGGGGTGCACTGGTATGTCCCATAATGTACCATAGAAACATAGAACAATAGAGCACAATACAGGCACATTCGGCCCACCATGTTGTGCCGCCCTTCAAACTAAAACGATCTAAACCCATCATCCCACATATCCCTCTATTTTGAATTCCTCCATATGCTTATCTAACAGTCTCTTGAACTTGACCAACGTATCTGCCTCCACCACTACTCCAGGCAGCACATTCCACACCCCAACAACTACGTGAAAAATCTCACTTTGACATCTCCCTTTAACTTCCCACACAATATCCTGAAACCATGCCCTCTTATTTTGAACACTGGTGCCCTGGGAAAGAGGAGCTGGCTGTCCACTCTATCTATTCCTCTTAATATTTGGTACACCTCGATCATGTTTCCCTTCATCCTCCTCCTCTCCAATGAGTAAAGCCGTAGCTCCTTTCGTCTCTCCTCATAATCTATACCCTCTAATCCATGCAGCATCCTGGGAAATCTCCTCTGTACCCTTTACAATGCCTCCACATCTTTCGTGTAATGAGGAGACCATAACTGGACACAGCACTCTAAGTGTGGCGAACTAGAGTTTTGTAACGATGCATCATTACTTCGCAGCTCTTCAGTTTGGTCCTTCGACTTATGAAAGCTAACGTCCCATTGTCATGGTTCTGACTATTGGCCCTTCGTTTGGCTCCTTAGATGCCTTGTACAGCACATGGATACCATGCTGGACCATAATGACACACATACGAGCCCATCAGAGGCCGAGCATAAGTACCTGGGTTTCTCTAGCACTAGTTTCCAGAGTATTGGTCAACTTTCGCGTATAGTTTGGCTCCTGGCTTCTTAAAGTGGTCTACTGCAGAGCAGTTTTGCGTTCTCTATTCCTGTTTGAAGATTCAGTTTGTGTTGGGATTCCTGCTCAGTTCTCCGAGGCAAAATTCCTTCCAGTTGCTGCTGGTGTTTGGTCCTGAGGAAGAATCCTGACTCCAGTCCTGCACCCATGTGCTGCAATCCGGTTCTCTGTCAGCTTGCTCTTTGCTCAACATATTGACAGAATACTCTGGCCAGCATGAATCAAGCGGTCATGAATCCCCTGTATGAAGCCCTCGCCAGACAGGGCTCACTTCTGGACCGGCATGACCAAGAGCTCCGAAGGGTTGTGGCAGACTGCCACACCCTTACTGCGACTGTGGGGCAGCTCAGTAAACAGGTCAGCCGAGTCTCTGCTCTCCTTGCCTCTGTCACTCCTGGAATTCCGTCTGATCAGCCTGGGTCATCAGTAGGAGAAGAACTGTACTGTTTGATGCCCCAAACACTCAGGTAACCGCATGTACCTGACCCAGAACCCTACAAGGGGATCTGGAAAAATGTCGGTCCTTCCGACTACAATGCCTGTTAGTTTTCGAACTGCGGCCCTCCATGTACTCCACTGAGAGATCCAAGGTCGCATTCATCGTGGGGTTGTTGCGAGGAAGGGCTCTGGAATGGGCCAAAGCCATCTGGGACCATCAGCCAGATACCTGCTCCTTGTTTCACACCTTCATGGAGGAGATGAGAAAGGTCTTTAACTATCACATCCGTGGAAAAGAGGCAGCCAAGCGACTCCCCACACTCTGTCGGGCTTCTGCAGTGTCGCGGACTTCACTGTGGATTTCCGTACGTTGGCGACCGACTCAGGGTGGAACGAGGAGGCGCTCCAGGGGTTTTTTGGCAAAGCCTCAGCAACAGGAATAAGGGCGAGTTGGCTGCTCGGGATGAGACAACCAGCTGGATGCATTGATCTCTCTGACCACCAGGCTGGATAACCGACTCCGGGAAAGGCAGAGAGAAGAGGATGACATGTCCAACACCTTCGTCTTCCCGCGGGTCACCTTCTCAGCCTCTCCTGACCCAAGCCTCTTGGCTTCTCCTCCTTCAACAAGTAGAGGGGCTCCTGACCCAGCCAATTGCATCACCCAAGAGGCGCAACCAATGCAGATGTGACGGAACAGCCTTTCTCCTTCCGAACGACGTTGAAGATTAAGAGCTGGGAGATGTCTCTATTGCGGCCAGCCTGGCCACTGTCATGACACTTGTCCCCTTTGGCCAAAAGGGAAGGGATCGCCAGTAGAGAGTAGGCTCCTGGCGAGCCAGACGACTTTCCCTATGGCCTCCCAGAAACAGTTGCTGGTGCCAGCTACTATCCGATACCTCCAACAATTAATGTCCTTCTCTGTCTTGGTGGACTTTGGTGCTGAAGGGAATCTATTCGATCAAAAGGTAGCCTCCCGGGCATGGATTCCCCGGGAGCTACTGTGTGCTCCCCGAGAGCTTCGGGTACTCGATGGCCGAATGTTGACCAGGGTCACGCACTATACACCACCTCTGTCATTGTTGATCTCCGGAACCCATCGGGAACAGATCCGATTCAATTTGATAATCTCCCCACATATGCCCATGGTCCTTCGGCACATAGGCTGAGCCGCCACAATCCCCACTTTGATTGGACAACGGGCAGCAAAGTCAGTTGGAGTCCATTCTGCTATTCCAATTGTATCCAGTTGTCCCTTTTTCCAGTACAAGCTATTGTTCGTCGGCTGCCGAAGCCCCTGACTTGTCCAGGGTCCCAGCGGAGTATCATGACCTGGGACAAGTATTTAGCAAACAAGGGGCTCTTTCCCTGCCTCCTCACCGCCAATACGATTGTGCAATCGACATCCTCCCCGGGCCGCCGCCACCTACCAGTCGGCTATATAATCTGTCCAGACCAGAGAGGGAAGCAATGGAAGAGTACATCAATGCTCTCAAGTCGGCATTATTCGCCCCTCATCCTCCGCGGTAGGCGCAGGGTACTTCTTTGTGGGGAAGGACGGCTCGCTGCGCCCTTCCGTTGACTACCGGGGCTCAACAACATAACTGTCAGAAACAAGTATCCCCTGCCGCTCATCAATTCTGCGTTCGAACTTCTTCACGGGGCCACCATCTTCTCTAAACGTGACCTACGAAGCGCTTACCACCTGGTCAGGATAAGGGAGGGGGTTGAGTGGAAGACAGCCTTTAATACCCCTCTCGGCTACATTGAATACTTAGTAATGCTATTTGGCCTTATCAATGCTCCCGCCGTCTTCCAAGCGCTGATAAATGATGTCCTCCGAGATTTCATAAATAGATTTGCTTTTGTCTATCTAGATGACATCCTGATCTTCTCCAGTAGTCTTCGGGAACATTTCCAGCATGTCCGTCAGGTTCTCCAGAGGCTTTGGGAGAAGAAGCTCTTCGTCAAAGCCTAGAAATGTGAATTCCATGCCCCCTCTGTCAGCTTCTTAGGATACATCATTGAGAGCGAACGAGTAAGGGTAGATCCTGAGAAGATCCTGGAAGTAGCGGAGTGGCCTTGACCCACGACACGAAAGCAACTCCAACTGTTTCTTCGGGTTTGCGAATTTCTATCGCCGTTTCATTAGGGATTATAGTCTGGTAGCGGTGCCCCTTACTCAACTTCACCCAAGGCCCCTTTCCGGTGGAATCCCGAATCTGACTCTGCAATCTCGGACATGAAGAAACGCCTAACGTCCTCTCCCATCCTGGTTCAACCGGACCCCTCCCGCCAATCTATTGTGGAGGTCGACGCCTCCGACTCTAGGGTGGTAGCAGTCCACTCTCAATATTCTAGCTTGGATTAGAGACTGCACCCCTGTGCATTTTCATCTCGCTGGTTGTCACCCGTTGAACTCAACTACGACGTGGGGAACCTGGAGATACAAGCAGTCATGTTTGCGTTAGAGGAGTGGAGGCACTGGCAAGAGGGGTCGGAACATCCGTTTCTCACGGAAACACCGTTGTCCTCACCATTGTGGACCGTTTTTCCAAAGCAGTGCATTTTGTGGCCCTTCCCAAAC
>JARFYF010000094.1:100636076-100647969 GCA_030265395.1 Rhina ancylostomus
TTCCTTTCTAAATGTTGTTAATGTACCTGCCTCAAACACTTCCTCTGGCAGTTCATTTCACATATGGACCACCCTCTGCGTAAAAAAGTCATCCCTCATGTTCCTATTAAATCTCTTACCTCTCATCCTAAATCTGTGTCCTCTAGTTCTTGATTCCCCAACTCTGGGGAAAAGACTGTGCACATTTAACCTGTCTATGCCCCTCATGATTTTACACACAATAGGGTCTAGGCCCCCCATAACTTTATGGCTTTCAATTAAATCTGTCCTCAGCCTCCTTTGTTCCAAGGAAAACATGTCTAGCCTATGTAATCTTTCCCCCAGCTATGATTTTCAAGTTTTAGCAACATCTTTATAAATTTCCTCTGTCCCCTCTTCAATGTGTCACATCTTTCCTGGTGACCATATCAACCTATGGTCTAACTAGTGCTACATACAGTTCCAACACAGCCCCTCAACTCTTATATTCAATGACTCAGCAAATAAAGGAGAGCATCTTGTTTGCCTTATTAACCACCAAGTTGACCTGTTCTGTGACCTGGACTAATCAGTGTCAGAGTGGGTATACACTTCAAAGTCCCTTTACTCATATCATTCAATATTTTCACACTAACTGTATAATCTCTTGCTTCAGTTTACCTCCCCATACACTTGCTTCCATACCTTGCGTTCTCACACATAAACGTACTAGCATGGGGTCAATTGTTTAAGTAGCAAAACAATTAGTCAAGCACACAAAATATCTATTTCTGCACCTCTAAATTCTATTGATGTATCCATTTAATGCTTTAACAATGACAGGATTATTAGTTTTCTGTCACTTCTGTAGGTAATGGATTGTTCTATGTTGTCACCAGGCAATGAAGATACAATGAGACAGAATAGCCATTGCTGAGAGGGGTAACTAGATGTTAAAAATGATCTGGGGGAAGTTTGAAGCATAATTGTGCTCTCCAGCTATTCAGAAACAGCACACAGAAGCATTCCACTAAAGACTGTTTGAATTATAATAACTTCCTTAAACCGACATGTCTGTGTGATCAATAGATTTATAACCTAAAAATCCACACCAAGAAATTAATAATGCTGATATTCACAGAGGCTTTCATAAATGTCACTGTGAGTGTTGAAAACAGCAGATGAAATAGTGCCATTTAATGGTGTCAAACATTTTGTTGTTAATTTCCTGTTGTCTTTTAGCTTTAGTATCTTTCAGGCGTTGATGGAAAAGTCATTAAAATTTGCTATTTTATAGGTAATACTTTGATAATAAAAAAATGTTTATTTACAGAGCATTGTTAACATAGCAAAATGTTCAAGATGTTTTGCAGGAGAATTACCAAACTAAATTTGACACCAAGCCGTGTATGGAGACATTCAAGCCGATGGTCAAAAGCTAGGACAAAGGGGAAGTCTTAGGGATTGTCTTGAAGGAAGAAAGGAAAGCAGAGAGGTTTGGAGAGGGAAATCCAAAACATTGCGGGCATGGAGCAGAATGCCTTGTGGGTAATGCTGGCGTAAATAGGATGCCACAGTTGGAGGAGTAAAGGTATTGCAGATGCTTGTGGACCTGGAGGGGATTACAGAGATGGAAAGTGGTTGCAGTCATGAAGGGAATCAAAAAGAAGGATAAGAATTTTAAAATTTGGTAGATACCTAACCAGGAGGCAGTGCAGGCTAATAAACACAAGGAAGATGTGGAATTGGTGTGAATTCAGACCTGGCAGTGAACTTTTCGTAGCCACAGATGAGGTACTGGAAGACTGGAAGTTGGCTAATGTTGTTCTTTTACTTAAGAAGGTGTTGGATTCAACTGTTTTAATTAGTTTTTTAACATGTATAGTGTTTAATACACCTCCAGTGGCTGCACAAGGAATGGCTGCTTACTAGCTTACTGGTTCGTCCATCAGGTGAATATGTGGTTTTTTCATTGGTTGCCTTGGCCACAAGTATCTAAAAGGTTTCCAGATTGGACTATCGTTAGCTAAAGATCATCTCTTATCTCAGGTATAAAAGGTGTCTTTTTTTTGTTAATCTCTCTCTTGCTCTTCCTCTCACCTGGCCTGAGTTTCCTTTTGTTTCCTTTGTCTCGGCTCATCAAAGCTAGTGCCATGTGCTCTGTGACTGTTTCTTTGTTTTAAATTTTCCCAATAAGACTTCATGAAGCATCAAGTTGTTTTCAACTCATTCCTGGACTCCTGAAAGAACCTGGGGATTCGAAAATAACCAGATCCGACAAAGGGCTTCCAAGACAAGCCAGGGAATGACAGAGTGGCTGGTTTAATACCAGTGGTGGGTAAGTCATTGGAGGGGATTCTGAGAGACAGAATCTACCTGTATTTGGAAAGGCAAGGATTGATTAGGGATCATCAGCATAGCTTTGTGCATGGGAAATTGTGTCGCATGAACTTAACTGAGTTTTATTAGAGAGGTAACCAAGAGGATTGACAAGGGCAGGGAGGTAGAAGTTGTCTGCATGGACTTCAGCAAGGCTTTTGACAAGGTCTTGCATGGGTACAGTTGCAATGTTTAGAAGACATTTAGACAGGTTCATGAATAGGAAAGGTTTAGAGTGAGAAACAAACAATCTGCTGGAGGAACTCAGCGGGTCGAGAGGCATCTGTTAGGAGAGAAGAATTGTTGACATTTCAGGTCAAAACCCTGCAGTTTCTTGTTTCTCAAAGGCTTATAGGATTAGAGGGTACTCATTTAGAACAGAGATGCTGAGAAATTTCTTTAGCCAGAGGGTCGTGGATTTATGGAATTCATTGCCACATACAGCTGTGGAGGCCCGATCATTGGGGGTGTTTAAGGAGGAGATTGATATGTATCTAATTAGTCAGGGTATCAAAGAATATGGGGAAAATGCCAGGAATTGGGACTAGATGGGAGAATAGTTTAGCTCATAGTGAAGTGACGGAGAAGACTTGATGGCCTGAATGGCCTGCTTCTGCTCCTTTGTCTTGTGATATCACCATTTCCCAAACACTTTCCTAACCCACAAGCCTTGTGCGTCAGAGAAAATGTCTCGCAGATGAAGAAAGTGACAATGCTGGGGACTCGGCTGTGACTGCCAACCCAATCCATGTGGTGATGTCATATCCAAATCTTATTGCCCCAGAGTATTGAGTGATTAAAAATCAAAATTGACAACATTTTGTTTTTCTTTCACATGAGCCTCATCCATCCCTCAAGTATAACGTTGGCCTTGTCTCTTAAATAATGGTAGTGGGTCACTTTTGTAATTGTCAGTAAAATGGCCTACTAGGAAGGGAAAAAATATCTTGTGGGATATAACATGGGATTCAGTGGGGAGAAAGGGGCTTGTGTTACAGCAAATAGTGAAAGAAAGACGTGGGGGTTCACTTGTATTGTTGTTCTTGCATCTCTCTGTGTCTCAGTCCTGGCATTCCTTACACAACAGTGCTGTGGAAGTACCTTCACCCATTGTCCACCAGCATCTGAAGGGCACAAAGTGTTGGGTGATAAATACTAGACTTGCCAGTGAAACCCCAATATCTGAAAAATGAATAAAAAGAAACCACTGGAGAAAAGACGAATGTGGATGTGAGGGTTTGGTAGTGAGGTGGCCTCCTGTTTCCCCTGCCTGTTAAAGATATCCCTCCTTCTCTGAACATCTGCCACCAGAACTTTGGGAACCCACACACCTCTTCCCTCCATTGCAAAAATGTGGGATAGCTGGGACAATGCACATGGTCAGTGGAAGTGGGTGCTTGGAGGCTTCTTGGCTCCTAGCACCGCCTTGGAAAAATTGCTTCCAATTACTGCTCGAGTGCTAACTCTACAGATGTCTGGCCTGGCACCTCCAGGCACACTTAAATCACTGTAATCAGCAATTAGCCCTATAATTCCAGGTTAAAACCAGACTTTCAGACAAGTGTGTCCTATTAGCATAGCATCTACTTAATGCTGGTTTCACCCAAGTAACCTGCCTGCTGTTAAACATGGTTGAATTATGACTTAACAATTGTTAATCTTTGACTGTGACAGCATTAGTGTATGTTGGTTTAAGGTCATTCTCACCTCTGTGTATTGTTGCCCAAGTTACTGCATTCCAAATATAATAACAACGATCTTGTTTCAACCAAAATATTCTCCTGTGAATACCATTCGAAGCATAAAGTTTTATTTTATAAGTGTACTTTTTAAAAAGTTTATTGAAGAGATATGCTCATGCTGTACATTGACTGAAATACAGAGGGCATGTACTTGGTTGTGCATGGAACTAGGAAGAGATGAGGAGAGAATTCTTGCATGCAGTGAGTGCTGATCTGAAATTCATGGGTGAGGGAAAGAGATTCAGTGATAACGGAGTTGATTTATTATTGTCACGTGTACTGAGGTACAGTGAAAATCTTGTATACTGTTCATAGAGATCAATTCATTACAACAATTCATTGAGGTCATACAAGGTAAAACAATAACAGAATGCAGAATAAAGTGTCACAGCGACAGAGAAAGTGCAGTACAGGTAGGCAATAAGGTGCAAGGTCATAACGAGGTAGATTGTGAGGTCAAGAGTCCATTTTATTGTACTACAATATCGATAATGATAAGTACAATAACTTGAACGTTTGGGAGGGTAATGGAGAAAGAACAGAGAGGTGGTGTAACTTCGATTGTTTTTTCGAGGAGCTGATATAATGGGCCAAATTTCACCCTCTTCAGAGTATAATTCTACACTGCATGTGTTGGTGTAATCTGGGAGGGAAAAAGTTTGTCCTCTCTTTTTAGTAAACTATGAAGCGTGAAGTTCGTGAAAGAAAATATCAGGAAGAAGGACTCTTTTGGAAATGTGTTCTCCTCTCTTTGTTTTCAATGATTGATAATTTGGAGCAGATTTCTGAATAAATGGCCAAGATTGGATGTGTTTAAACTGGAACAGTCTTGAGTGTCAGAAGGAGGTGCATCTAATGTTAAAGGGAAATTTTGATCACAAGTTATAAGGAATTATATTTCTGTTCTCAGGATCTTCTGACCCAGCTTTTTTTGCATTGAGTTAGAATGCAGATTGGGAATGCACCCATGACAGAAAAGTAGGGGGGACTATCTAGACAATGTTCCAAATCTTAGTCACGACTCCGAGGAGCAGAAACAGGATGGAGTAGGTGAGATAGATGGTGCACAGAGAAAGAGGCATCCAAAGTGAGGCAGAGATTGAGGGTTTGCAGAATTACAGAATGGTTAATCCTATAAATCATTTGTTTCAGAAATATATCCAGCTCCCTTCTTGATACTGCAATTGAGTTTGTCTGCAGTATATTGCTGCAAAAATACATTCTGGACCTAAGCGTTGATTCTCTCCAACACCACAATGTGCTTGTCATCTATAACGATGAAGACTGTTGGAAGGAGAGCCAGAGTGCTTTGGAATAGAAGACTGCACAGTTCAGAGGAGGACAAGAAGAGTCACGTGGTAGTTATGGGAGATTCCATAATTAGGAGGATAAACATATCCTTCTATAAACAGAATTGAAAATCCTATGTGTTGGTTGTCCAGTGTTAGGATTGAGCTGACTTGAAAGGATATCGGAAAAAGATGAGAAGGCTCTTGTAAATCTGGTCCATGTAATGACCAACAACAACATATAAGCAAGAGAATTTGTTTGAAGAGTTTGTGAGGAACCAGGAACAAAGTTTAAAGAAAAGATCTCAAGTTATAATCTCCAGATTAATACCTGAGCCATGTATAATTTGGCATGGGGATAATTGGGTTAGGGAAGGAGCAGCATGGGAAAGATAGACTCCAGTTCCACTAACAACATTTAGGAAGGAATTGTACCATTGGGACAGGCTCCAATCTGAACTAGAAACCATAGATGCTGGAAATCTGAAATAAAAATAGAAAATGTTGGAAATCTTCAACTTGACAGGCAACGTCTATGGAGCGAGAAGTAGAGTTAGTGTTTCGGGTTCTTCAAAACTGGAAAAATTTAGAAAGCAGGTTTAAACTTGTAAATGAGGGTGTGGAGAACAAAGCAGATGTTTATGATAAATTGGGAATTAAGCGAAGATGGATGGCAGCTAATCTACTTGGAGGAGAGGTCAGTAGATGGAGCACAGGAGAGAGAAAAATCTTGCTGAAACTCTCAGAGAACGCAGCAGTTACTGGAAACTTGAAAGGAGAACTACGAGAGACTACAGATGCTATAGTGTGAAGCAAGAAACAAACTGCTGGAGGAATGCAGCGGACCCTAATGCAGGGTCTTGATCTGAAATGTTAACCATGCCTCTGCCTCCCCAGATGCTGCCGACTCGCTGAGTTCCTCCAGCAGTTTGTATTTTGCATTGGAAAGGAGGAGGGACGGACTCCCATGTAGTTCGAGGTTTGACTACGTTTTTTCATTCCTGACCAACCTGGAGGAATTTGCAGAAAAGAGACTTTGTATGCTGCATGTGCAATGCTATTGAATAAGAACACAGGATGCTTATAGTAATACCTGGAAATTCGTTGGCTTGGCCCAACTGAACCTGAATGTTGCAGCATAATGGACACTCCTTGTGTTGTGGTCAGCTGAAAGAACATATAACAGTATAGCACAGGAACATGATGTATGTATTGTCCATGATGCCACATTAAACTAATCCTTTCTGCTTGCACGTAATCCACATCCCTCCATCCCTGGCATATTCATGAGCCTTTTCTAAAAGCCTCTTAAATGTCATTATTGTACCTGCTTCCACACCACCACCCCTGACAGCCCATTCTAGGCACCTATCACTCTCTGTGTAAATAAAAAAGAGAAACTTGCTTGCACATCTCCTTTTAAACCTTTTCCCCCTCTCACCTTAAAGCTATCCCCTTTACAGTGAGGCAGAGATTCTGTGATAAAATGGGAAATCTGCTAACAGGTAAAAATGTAGGAAAGTGGAATTCAAAATTTAGAGTGAAGCAGTTTATTCAGACTCTCTATTGTCATGATTCAGCACTCTTTAATGAACAATTGATGCTCACGGTCAATAGAAGTGAAATTGGAGCATGTTGCTATAAATCTGTGCCAATTTTTGTAATTGATAATGTATTAAGTTACAAATCTTGTGCCAAAGCTTTTTTGCATTATATTAATTATAACTACAGTGGTTGACTTAATCATGCTTTGTTTGAGGTCATATGTTCTTCATGGCCTTCAGTCAGTGAAGGGTTGGTTTGCAACAGACTTCTATTTATCAGAATCAGGTTTTATTATCTCTGTCTTGTATGTATGTTTGCATGTGCCAATGTTTCCTCAATGTTAAATTGGAGTTGGGGTTTTGTTAGGGGCGGCATGGTAGCGTAGTGGTTAGCACAACACTATTACAGCGCCAGCGACCCGGGTTCGATTCCCACCACTGCCTGTAAAGAGTTTGTATGTTCTCCCATGTCTGTGTGGGTTTCGTCCGGGTGCTCCGGTTTCCTCCCACATTCCAAAGATGTATGGGTAGGTTAATTTGGTGTTTAAAATGGGCGGTGCGGACTCGTTGGGCCAGAAGGGCCTGTTACCATGCAGTAAATAAAATTTTTAAGAAATTTTAAAAAAATTTAAAGTTTTGAGCACTTAACTGAGGCTGCCAACTTGGTGTCATCTGTCAGATGGATTGTGATACTGGGATGCCAGCTGACTTGGGTGAGTTCTGAGGTGCTGGCTATCATTCCAGAACGTGGAAAGAACGCTTGGTCATTTGGCTGCTGGCTGTTCGTAACTGGGGGAGGACCATCTGGACAGTGTTCCAGATTCTGCGATGTAATTTTGGCCACTTCAGAAGCAAAATTAAATCAGTAATGCAACACTTTGGGATGTTCCAACAGTGTGACAAAGTGCTTTACGTCTGCGTTAGTTTATTTCTACAAATTAAAAAAGACATTGAACACTCGTTTTCACACAGAGGGTGATGAGTATACAGAATGAGCTGCCAGAGGAAGTGGTTGAGGCATGTACAATAGTATAGTTCAAGAAGCACTTGGATAGGTACATGAGGGGAGACGCCTGGAGGGATATGGACCAAACACAGACAATTGGACTAGCTAGGTGGATGGCATGGACTCGTTGGGCCGAAGGGCCTGTATCTGTGCTGTATTGCTCTGTGACTCATTCTTACTTCTAAAATAGCACAGTTGGCTGGATTGGTGACTAGACACTGGGAAAAGTGCAGCTAAGATGCTTGCACATTGTGTATGTTGCGGTATAGATTCATATTATGGTGAAAGAGAGACTGCAACAAAGGAACTGGCCTTTTGGCCCAACTGGTCACGTTTCTCTTCACCCCACTTCCTGTTACCCAGAGCATGCCTTTCTGTTCCTTTTCCCCCAGCTTCATTTTGGATATATCTACACACTTAATTGCTCCACGTGGTGTCACGTTGCAGTCTCTGCATAAAGAAGGTTGTCTCAAATTCCTTATTGCCTTCATTCATTGCTATTTTGGCATTTACGATGAGTACTCTCCAGATTCTCATTTCTGCCTGTTTTCCCCCTTTTTCTATCTCCTTGAGGATCCTTACCATTTCCAAGGTGCCCTTCAGTCAATGTTGTGCATTTGGAACCATCTCTCCCAAAAACACTTCCCAAGCAGTTAGCAGTTCCGAAGTGTACTGGCTGTTAGGGCAGCAAAGGCCGTGATAACCTTGTGCAGAGCAAGATCTGAGAAACCAGTGAAGGTTTAACCTGATGCAGGTTAATTTCTCCATGGATGCTCCACCTGCATACTTTGCTTTCATGTTTTATGTCTTGGTTTTATGGGAAATCGAGGAATATTGCTATGGTTATTGTTGGTGTATACCATGAGGATCATGCAAATGTATTGCACTTGTAGACTGAGATAAAGGGATGTGTGTATTTCACTCCCCACTCTATCCCCAGTGAATAAAGTAAAATATGTTGTTTCTGCCCCAATCTTGCAGCCACCCCCCTGCCCCCCAAAAGGCTTTTTCGTAAGTAGAATATTGCCAAAAGTGCTGAGATTGCAAAATCACATACACTGCCACAGTCTAACTTGTTTCTTGGCTTTGCCTTGTAACAGATCGGTGCCTATTTCAGCAGCATCTTGGCGGAGAAACTCAAGCTCAACACTTTTCAAGACACAGGGAAGAAGAAACCTCAGGTGAATGCCAAAGATAACTACTGGCTGGTGACCGCCCGCTCCCAGAGTGCAATCCACAACTGGTTCATGGATCTTGCAGGGAACAAACCACTGACAATTTTAGCCAAAAAGGTAGGATCATAATGTGTTTGTAAATTTTATCTAAATTGGAGCAGGAAAGCTTTAGCTATTAACTGTAGTTCATACATTCCTGTTATTGCCAAGAACTTGGGTACTATGTCTCATCTCCCTCTCCATTTCTCCCCATTTCCTTCACTATCATCCCCCCACTTTCCCTCCCATTGTCATCATGAGAGTCTCGTATTTGACCTCAGGATGAACTTCTAAATTTTCCACAGCATTTTCCTCAGAATGACAGCTTTCACCTCTTGCTCCCTGACTGTCCATGTGTCAGCTCATCTGATGTTGAAACCACCAAGCATGCCTTTGTTGCCTCCTAGGCTTCACCATTTCAACATTTACCCATCTGCCAGTCAACACTGCCTCACCTCTCTCTCTACCTATCACTTGCTAGCTCTTGCCTCAGCCCTCCCCCTCACCTCTTTTATACTGGCTATGTCCCCTCTACTCATTCAGTCCAAAGGAAGGTTCTTGACCTGAAACATTGACTGTCCATTTCCCTCCACAGATGCTGCCTGACCCGCTGAGCTCCTCTAGCAGTTTGTTTTTTGTTCAACATTTATCCAGCCAGCTTTTCATTTCTCATTGTGCCAAAGCTTAATAATTATCAGTTGCCTGACATCCGTGTATTCCTGATCTTGCTCCCTGCACCATTGGAAGCTGTGTTTGTGGCTACCAAGACTTTGAGACAAGGAATCTCTCCCTAAACCTTTTGCTTTTTTGATTCTGCTTGTAAGATGATCTTTAAAAGTTTGCTCTCTAAGAAAGTTTTTTTTTAAGTTATCTGCTCTAATTTCCTTCACTGACTCGGTGCTAGTTTTATTTGATAGTGCTCCTTTGATTGATTATTGGGTTGTTTTATTCCGTGAAAGGTATTTCATAAATAGAGTGTGTCTTCGTTAGTTGGTTTACAGTTCATTGGATGTGACTTTCTCTCTGGTAAGTAGAGGCTATGTTTTGCTTGTAAATGTGGAAGACAGAAATACTGTAAGCTGGTTGTTTGATTTTTTAGATACTTACCTGCCTATCTGCAGTCTCCCTTCCCCTGACCTTTGCTGGATTCTATGCAGGGGTTGCCAAATAGCAGTCTAGATGTAGAAAAACTTGTCCAATTTTCCTGACTTTTTAATAACAGCCTGTCTTTTATGTGCTGCTTTGTTAGGGCATGTACATGCCTGACCTACTGACTTGCATTCAAAATATATTTTGCTCTTGTGCACAGGTCCCGATCCTTAGCAAGAAGGAAGAAATCTTTGCTTATTTGGCCAAGTATTCTGTGCCACTGTTGAGGGGTGCGTGGCTCATAAAGATGACCTGTGCTTATTACGCAGCGGTTTCTGAAGCCAAGATTAAGAAGAGACAAGCCACGGATCCCAACCTTGGTAATACAGTGAAAGCCTGTGTCACTTCTTTCATTGGTTAATAGTTGAGCAATTGTAAGTAAGAGTGTAAGAAAAGTGGGACATTATTGTTTCTTGGACAAGTGGCAGTTCTGATCAGAGTCTGAATTCCTTATGAGCTGTAGAGTCTGTTGGCACAACACAGAGAAGGCCATTCAGTAAATCATGCCTACTCTCGTTCCCAGAAAGGTCTCTTGTTTCATTTCATTGCTCATTACCCAAGTCCCTGCACTATTTCTTTTAAAGCGTGTACTTGGGTGTCTTTTGAAGACTTATTGAATCTACTTCCACTACCCATTCAGATAGACATAAAAACTTTATGCTGCAAAAACATCCCCCCTGTTGGATAGTGACAGTGCATTAAATTTGGATAGCTATTCTTCTGTCAGTGGAAATGGTTTCCCTCTGTAAAGATATGATTATAATTTAAAACACCCTGCAAACTTCCCCTTAAACCACTTTGTTTTAACTGAAACTATCCCCTCATCTCTATTCTCTCTCTACATGACTGAAATCCATCATCTCTGTTCCCATTGTGGTAAATTATTTTGGCACCCTCACCAAATCCTTTCCAAAGTGTGCTGCCCAAAATAGGACTTTGTACTTGGACTCGAGTTAAACAGTAGTTTACGAAGGTAATGTATAACTTGCTTGCTTTGGCACTCCATGCTTTTATTAGCAAACCAAAGGATCATATTGTATGCCAGGATGCTTCTGAATTAAGTTTGCAGGAATGAGATAAAAGTAAATTGGACATTTTTGTGGAAATGCTATTTGTGCAGATTGCACTGACAGGTGAAATGTCTTGGAGTTTAAATCATACAGTGCAGAAACACATCCATGCCAATCTTTTTGCCCATCTACTTTAATCCTATTTGCCTGCATTAGGACTGTATCCTTCAGTGCCTTGCTATTTAAGCGTCTGTCTAAGTGCCTCTTAAACACAGTAATTGCATCTGATTCCACCACCACCTCCTCTGCAGCACGTTCCAGATTCACTCTGTGAATTTAAAAAAAACTTGTCCATCAAATCTGGGTTAAAGCTCCTTCATCTCACCTTAAACTTATGTCCTCTTGTTTTTGATACCCTTACTTTGGGGGAGAAGGATTGTGACTATCTCTCATCTTGATCAGCTGGGCAATTGGGCCAAGGAACGGCAAATGGAGTTTAATTCAGAGTTTAAATGTGAGATATTACATTTAGGGAAGATAAATTGGGGTCGGACATTCACAGTGAACAGTAGGGCTCTGGGGAGTGTTGTAGAACAGAGGGA
>JARFYF010000094.1:100989591-101000205 GCA_030265395.1 Rhina ancylostomus
AGGGCAGCTGAGGTTAGAAGTTTTTCCTAGGTAAATTGGTTTATTATTGTCACGTGTACCAACAGTGTTTTGTGTGCCATCCATACAGATCATTTCATTACATCAGTGCATTGAGGTAGTACAAGGGAAAAAAATAACAGAATATGGTGTTATAGTCACAGAGAAAGTGCAGTGCAGGCAGACAATAAGGTGCAAGGCCATGACGAGGCAGATTGTGAGGTCAAGAGTCCATCCTTAACGTACAAGAGGTTTGTCCACTAGTCTTATAACAGTGGATCTGGGTGAATCTGATGCCCATCTCAGGAATTCCCCCCCCCTCACCTTTGATTTGCCATTTCTTCTCTTTACTTATCTCTTTACTTACAATCTCCAATAAAGTTGACCCCCTGTCTGATAACAGAGATTGTCATATGAGCCTGTCTGCATATTTAGGTAAGAACAAATTAGTCACATGAGGACTGATTTCATAGAACATAGGCTGGTTCAGGCACAGGAATCGGCCCTTCAGCCAACGACGCTTTTGCTGACCGTGTTGACAAATGAAGCTTTAATCTGTCTGCCTGCACATCCCTCCTTTCCCTGCATATTCATGTGTCTGTCTATAAGCCTTTCAAATACCTCTATCGTATCTGCCTCCACCACCACTACTGGCAGCCCGTTTCAGGCACCCACCACTCTCTGTGTAAGAAAAAAACTTGCCCTGCACATCTCTCTTAAACTTCCCCCCCCCACCTTAAATGCATGTCCTCTAGTGTTTGAAATTTCTTCCCTGGGAAAAAGATTCTGACTGTCAACTGTATCTGTGCCTCTCATAATTTTAGAAACTTCTATCAGGTCTTCCTTCCTTAATGGACATGAGTAAAGAGTTTCTATGACAACCTAATGGTTTAATGGGTCACCATTGCAGACACTGGGTGGATTTACTTAATCAATTGAATTTAAATTCTCTGATTCAAGCCCATGCCTTTGGGTCATGATCCGGATCTCTGGCTCATCATTATAAGTCAAGCTTCAAGAAACCATGCCCCTAAGTGACAGCAGCCAGCTCATGAATAGAGTTAACTCCACAGTGATTAAAAGAAGTAGCAAAAACGAAAAGCAGAACTCTATAACTATTTTCCAAAGGAGACGATTTTGACTCAAGAATTGACATGATGCTGATTCAGGTATCAAAATAAAGGAAATGGCTTGTAGTACAGGAAATTATGCCAACCACGTTCAAGCAGTCTGTGTTGTAATCTGTAGCCCTGAGCTATTTCTAGAGGTGAATTGAAGTAGTCTGGTTGAGTTATTTAAAACTTAGATGCATGCCCTGTCCACGAGATGCTGTAGTCATCAATGTCTCGTCACATCCAAACAGCATTCCACAATAGCTACTCAATATTCCGAGCCAAATTAAGAATTTCCTCCTCTGATAATTCAGTGGGGAAGAATTTGTCACTTGTCACCAGCTTCTTATGCACAGCAGGATATCTGGAACGACACAGGTGAAGAGGGTGAAGAAGAAGGCACTTGGGACACTTGCCTTCATCAGTCAGGCCATTGAGTAGAGGATTTGGAACGTCATGTTGCAACTGTACAAGTTGTTGACCAGACCAAACTTGGAGTCTTGTGTGCAGTTCCAGTCGCCCAGCTATGGGAAGGATGTCATTAAGCTGGAGAGGGTGTAGAAAAGATTCATGAGGATGTTACCGGCCCTGGAGGGATTGAGTTATAAGGAGAGGGTAGATAGACTGAGACTTGTTTTCCTGGAGTGTGGGAGGACAAGGAATAACCTTTTAGAGATTTATAAAATCATAGGGTGGATGGTCAGAGTCTTTTTCCCAAGGTAGGAGAGTCTAAAACTAGATGTAAGGTAAGAGAGGAAAGATTTAAAAGGGACCTGACGGGCAGCTAACACAGAAGGTGGTGGGTATATGGAACGAGCTGCCAGAGGAAGCTGTAGAGGTGGGTACATTTACAATGCTTAAAAGATATTTGGACAGGTACATGGATGGGAAAGTTTTAGAGGGAGATGGGCCAAATGCAGACAAATGGGACTAGGTCAGGTAGACAGCTTGGTCGGCATGGACGAGTTGAGCCAAAGGGTGTGTTTCTGTGCTGTATAGCTATATGACTCTATCAGCAGTCAGTTGTATTCAGCTCCTGATAACCATTCAACTGACTTAAGTGGAAATGGATGTATAGGAGTTGAGTACAATTGTTGATAAGTGCTGCCATACATGCTAATACTCTTGAACAAAATACTGATATCTCCTGCATTTTCTCACACACTGTCACCTTATTTAGTTGATGAATGGGAATGTTCTGCACTTGTGACCTGGTTAACCTTTGTGTTATTTTCTTAACCCACAGCATGTCATTGTTGAGCCAACAGCCATTTCTGTCCTTGGTCCTCACCTGCTTAAAGGGACAGGATGAGCAACGGGAAGGCTTGCTGACCTCCTTGCAAAATCAGATCAACCAGGTAATGAGTTTTAAGGATGGAAACCAGAACAGTGCTCTGCTATTCTGTACATTGAAACATTCAAGTTTATGAATGGCAGTACATTTTCACATTATAAAGTTGGACCTTATTGCAGTCACTGTGTATTTTTGATGGTCAATGAGTTGGAAGTGTGTCAGGAAGTACAACTCCTAGCAAGTGGTTTGTTAAATACTGAACAAGGTCAATTCCCCTAAAAAGTGGACTTGGTAAAGAACAGAGGAAATGAACTGTGGCAACTTCTCCAAATAAATGCTGCGTAATTTCCATCGAACAACATGTTTGTGTTCATTAGTCAGGGCATTAACTTTCAGACTCAGGATGTCATGTTGTAGTTGTATAACATTTTGGTTTGGCCACCTTTGCCATATTGTGTGCAGTTTTGGTCGCTGCATTACAGGAAGGATGTGGTGGCTTTGGAGAGGGTGCAGAGGAGGGTCACCAAGATGTTCCCTGGAAAAGAGAGTATTAGCTATAAAGAGAGGTTAGATTGTTTTCTTTGGGGTATCAGAGGCTGAGGGAAGACCTGATAGAGGTTTATAAAATTATGAGAGACCTAGATAGGGAAGATAGAGCCTTTTTTCCCCAGGATAGAAATGTCAAATAGTAGAGGATATAGCTTTAAGGTGAGAGGGGGAAAGCTTAACGGAGATATCCAGGGCAAGCTTTTTACACATAGAGTGATGGCTGCCTGGAACACATTGCCAGGGATAGTGGTGGAAGCGGACACAATAATGATGTTTAAGAGGCAATTAGATAGGCACATGAACATACAGGGAATGAAGGGATATGGATCATGTGCAGGCATATATAGCTTAAATTTAGTTTGGCATCATGGTCAGCACAGACATTATGGGCTGAAGGGCCTTTTCATGTGCTGTACTGTTCTTTACTCTTATGTTTTAAAACACAGTAAGTGGAGGATAATCCCATATGCTATGGGTATAAAGTCAGTCTCAGACAGCAGTGTAGGCAGCAAACTCAATTGACAGTTAAATTACCTAATCTTCTCCACTTTGCCTGGATATTATATCACTTTATGAAGTTCTGAATTTAATTCAGCATTTACTTGCCAGAGAGGGAATGAGGTTCAGTTGTTGGGCTCAGGAATTCAAAGCGTCAACACTCAGCAGTATCGCTGATATGAGGGTCAGTGCAGCAAATGGCTGTGGGTGATGGGCAAGGGGCCGGGGATATGATTGGGTTATCTTTACCGTATCTGATAAATGAGAGGGCAATACAGCAAGGTCCTCTTCAGCAATAGCAGACTGCCTTGAGTTTTCATTACGGAACTTGATTGTCACAGGCATGGACCAACCACTCTGGTCAACACAGAATAAAGGAATGCATTCGATTGGTTTATTATTGTCAAATGTCCTGAGGTACAGTGAAGAAACTTTGCTTTTCATGCCATCCTTACAGATCAATTCATTACATAGTGCATTGAGGTTATGCAAGGGAAATCAATAACAGAATGCAGAATAAAGTGTTACAGTTACAGAGAAAGTGCAGTGTAGTTAAACAATAAGGTGCAAGGTCATAACGAGGTAGATTGTGAGGTCAAAAGTCCATCTTATCACACTAGGAGACCATTTAATAGTCTTATAACAGTGGGATAGAAGCTGTCCTTGAGCCTGGTGGCACGCGCTTTCATGCTTTTTCATCTTCTGCCCAATGGGAGGGGGAAGAAGAGAGAATGTCCAGGGTGGGTGGGGTCTTTGATTATGCTGGCTGCTTTACCAAAGCAGTGAGAAACGTGGACAGGGTCCATGGAGGGGAGGCTGGTTTCTGTGATGTGCTGAGCTGTGTCCGCAACTCTCTGCAGTTTCTTGTGCTCATGAGCAGAGCAGTTGCCGTACCAAGCCGTGACGCATCTGGATAGGATGCTTTCTATGGTGCATCAATAAAGATTGGTGAGTGTCAGAGAGTATACCAAATTTCTTTCACCTCCTGAGGAAGTTGAAGCACTTTATAATGCATTATAATGCATTATGACACAAAACAGAAGATCAGAGAACTGATGCATCAGAAATGAACTGCCACAAAGGTAGTTGTTAGAATTCAGGCAAACCATCGGATTAAAGACACTGCTGAATATCAACCCATTTAATTAATTGGAACCCATGAGCCATTGTTAGAGGTTGTGCAATGAAGGAAGCTGTATTGACTTGGACATCACAAGAAGGATGGATAACTTGCCAACAGTATAATACAGGAGGCCCCTGGGGAGGGAAAATGAAAGAGATAATAGTTGGGGAAGCAATACCAAGGACTGCTCCTGGCTTCAAATGAACGTGTGGGCAGTGCCAGCCAAACATAGGGCTGAATGGATGACGGTGTTTGCAGTATCCAAGATGATCACAGCGTTCTTGGGCCTTGCCTTGGCTTGATGAAGGGATCAAGGATCAAATGCCACTGATCCTATTGATGGGGAATAATAGTGTGCTAAGCAATGTTGGGCAAAGCATATTGGAATCTTTGCTTGTACGGTATCTAACACATTCACTGATAGTTAATTTGCTGAATAGTTTTTGTATGACTGCAAGGGCTTAATTTAGTGTTATACAAGTAAATAAAAGTGCAGATAATTTATCATACTTGCTCATATATATTTCAGTGGATAAATTGTTCTGTCAGGTAAGCATTCTGTTCAGGTGTGCTATCAGCAACAGCATTAAGTTGAATTTACATAGCACTTCTCACTAAGTTTAAAGAAAAAACACTGGTTCACAGTAGCATTCTCAAATAAAATTCGGGACAGTAACCCATAAAGAATCATTAAGACCATAAGCTGAATATAAAGATTTACTGAAAGCGTCACAGATTCTGGGGAGATTGAGGGGAGGTGTAACAAACAATGAGAAGATGATGATGCAGCAATTAAATTAGCACTGTAGCATAGCAATTAGTGTGACGATATTACAGCGCCAGTGATCAGGGTTCAATTCTTGCCGCTGTCTGCAAGGAGTTTGTACATTCTCCCCGTGACTGTGTGGGTTTCCTTGGGGTGCTCCGGTTTCCTTCCACATTCCAAAAACGTGTGGGTTAATAGGTTAACACAGGTGTAATTGGGCTGCACGGCTCATTGGGCTGGAAGGGCCTGTTACCGTGCTGTGTAACTAAAGTTAAAGTTATTAAAAATTTGGCCATGACCAAGAGGCTGAACTTGGAAGAGCTGAGGCTGGAAGATAAAAAAAAGTCATATACTTTGGTCTTTTATCATATTTGTGTTGGCTTCAGATGTGGAATGTTTATGGTGATGGTTATATCAGTATGCAGTGGGTTACAACATGCAAAACTGATTACATCTGTGGTTAAATCCTTAGAACAGAGCTTCTTCGTCATGCTTAAATGCTATCAGATTAGCAATGTCACTCAGTAAAACAAGTCAAAACATTTCCAAAAAATGCTTGAGTAATGACCTCTGATTATCCATCAGATAGTAAGGGAAAAAGTAAAACCAAACAAGTTAGCATTTTGGAACTGCACATTGTATCTTTTCTTAGACCAGAAATACCCGAATTTTGCTTGAAGTGTCAAGAAGTGCCTCAAACGTAACCTGCACAACAAAAGTGAACTTATTAAAGTCTGTAGTATTTTATCTCCTAACTTAAGAGCAAAGCAAAACTGCTGTGGTTGCTGGAAATCAGAAATAGAAACCAGAAGTGTTGGAAGTACTCAGCAGGTCAGGCAGCATCTATGGAGAGAGAAGCAGAGTTAGTGTTTCAGGTCAGTGGATCTTCCATCTGGAATATTCCAATGAATGGCCATTGAACCAAAACATTTCTAGTGTTTACTTCATTGCATTAGATATTTTCAGGGGTTTTTTTGTGGATAGTCACACATGATTGAAAGTTGAATTCTAACCCTGCCTCCTCTGTTCCTGGCATTGCCCTGATTGGGGGGTCTTAAAACCAGTGCCGAATTGCAAGCTTTAAGAATAAACTAGGTAACTACATCAGAAGGAAAGGCATTGAAGTACTAAGAGAAGTGGGAGGCTCTACATGTGGGACGGAAACAGGAGGGTAGACATGTTGCACCTATCTCTCTGAAAACAAATAGCAGCCATGCTGATCAGAAGTCTTAAGAGGTTATCATTTTACTGCACAGCTATTCCTTGATTTGTGAAAGTGACACGTACCTAGAAAACATTTCATTCAATGAAATTTTGTAAATTGATAAGGTTGGGCAAGTGGGTATTTTGGCACAGTCTTATTCCTTTATGTGGAGAGAATGTTATGGTTTTTTAAAAAGAAAGCTTTGTAGATTGACGTTGTACCTCCAAAGAGTCAATGGCGTTAGAACAAACACTTATAATTTAAATACTCATGATTGCTGTGTATTCAAAAAGTATATACCAGTGGTGGAGTAATCACCCTCAGCTAAGAATATAGAGGTAGGAGCTGGACATTCAACTCCACACACCAGCTCCATCATTCATTAGGATTGTGGCTGATCTTTTGCTTCAACATTGTTTTCTTGTGCTAAGTCAATTCAGGACATAGAGGACATAGAACAATACAGCACAGGAACGGCCCTTTGGCCCACAATGTCTGTACCAAACATGATGCCAAATTAAACTAAATCTCTTCTGCCGATGCATATCCATCCAGTCCCTGCATATTCATGTGTCCAATAGCTTCTTAAATGCTGCTGCTGTATCTGCTTCCATCACTACCCTGGCAGCCCATTCCAGGCGTATACTGCTCTCTGTTTAAAAAAAAAACTTGCCCTGCATATCTCCTTTAAACTATTCCCCTCTCGCCTTAAAGTTATGCCTTCTAGTACTTGACATTTCTACTCTGGGAGAAAGGTTCTGACTGTCTAACCTATTGATGCCTCTCACAATTTTATAAACTTCTATCAGGTTGCCCCTCAGCCTTCAATGCTCCAGAGAAAACAGCCCAAGTTTGTCAAACCTCTCCTTATAGCTCATACCCTATAATTCAGGCAGCATCCTGGTGAACCTCTTCTGTACCCTTTCCAAGCCTCAATGTCCTTCCTGTAATGGGGCAGTCAGAATTGCACAACATACTCCAAGTGAGGCCTAACTAAAGTTTAATATATTTCTTAGTTCCTTAATATTCTAAAATCTGCCATTCACTGCCTTCAAAGATACTCAATGATTGAGCCTCAGGTGCAGAATTTCAATGATTTCTGACCCAACTAGGTGGAAAAGTTTCTTCTCATCTTTTGCATGAGTGGATCTTACTTTGAGACCATGATTCCTAGATTGAGACAGTCCAGCCAGGGAAAACATTAGCCTAGTATTGATGGGCACTTGTGGTCAGCTGAAGGGCTTGTCAGTGTGCTGTGTGACTCTAAGACCTTGTCAAGCCCCGTGAGGTTGAACCATATGAAATTTTGTAGGTTCTCTACACGTTGCTGAGGGTAAACATCAAATATAAATGTTATTATGCTATATCCTGGGTATGCAGAAATATCCATGTGGTATGTAAATTACAATTAATATTTTTTATTCTATTGTTGAAATTATTCATTGGGCCAGTTTGTTTCCTGATATTAGTGACCTACCAACAAAATCAGATTTGGAAATTGGTTTCAAATACCCATTGTCATTAGCAAGCTGTTAATTCATAAGCAACGCACAGAAGGTGTGCTGGAGGAACTCAGCAGGTCAGGCAGCATCTACGGAGAGAAATAAACAGTCAACGTTTCGGGTTGAGACCCATCCTTGAGACTCATGTATTAATTCTTAAGATTCCTTTGGAATGACGGGGAATATTCTGATGCATTAAAGGTGCAAAATACATCAGGCGATTGAGCAAAGAAGCCAGAAACTGCCTTCATTTTGAGAAATGTCAAATCTCACACTTTATTCTCTGTTTGCTTTCTACTTGACTGATCCTTGTTGGGGTTTGTTTTACCTCTCCTGATTTACGTTGACTTTGTTATAGCGTCATTGAATTAAGTAGCACATTTGGGCAGTCCTGACGCTGTTCCTGTTGCCCCTTTTGAAAGAGTTCAACCTTACCTCCTGCCCCCTGCTCCTTCCCCCCACCCTTCCACCCGTGGCATGTTAATGATGTAGGAGATAGGAGCAGGAATAGGCCATTCAGCACAGTCCACCATTCTGTAAGAATGTGCCTGATTCTCAACAGTTCTGTTTTCCAAGCATGTCCCCCTAACAATGAAGGAGAAATGTGGAGATATTTCCAGCAGTATTTCACACAATTCCTTTAATTTCCAGGCCTATGATTCTTGCTCTCATAAACAGAAGCAGTCTAGATCACCTTCCCAAATCTAGCTGACCTGTTATATGTTCTTATTTTTCATGATTGGAGCTCCCCACTCCTGTTGTCAGGCCTGGGTTTGTCTCTCACTCACTCACTTCTCTCTGGCCTACCCTGAGTCCCTCTCCGTGGAAGATTCCGAGTCTCAATTCCATCTGTTATTCAAAACTTAAAACTTCTTCCCCTCTCCATGACTTGTTTTGGAACAGGCAAAGCTAACATCCGCTTAATCGTTTATGCTCTATGCAGTTTGGTCATTTAGTTTATGATTTAAGAGCAACTACAGTGAATTGAAATGGATATTGTTGCCAGCAACTAAGGCCCTCTCTCCAATGTAATATTCCCAGATTTTGAGTAACTGGAGGGAAGAACGTTACCAGGATGATATGAAAGCCCAACAAATGATGCATGAAGCTCTGCAGCTGCGCCTGAATCTGGTGAGATGCCTCTCTTCAAAAATCTTTCTTTTTCAAAAATAAAGGCAGCGCTGTCACGGGGTGGAGAAGCACAGAGCAATGGTTAACTCCAAGCATGGATGGAAGTGACCCACGTTCCATTGCTTGGATGCAGTTGTACATTACAGAATCTCCCATCTCCTGTCACTCAGAGGTAGTGATGTGGTGTTGGTTTATTATCGTCACATGTACTGACATACAGTGAAAAGCTTTTGTTTGCGTGCCATCCAGACAGATCGAGTCATACGTAATTACATTGAGGTAGTAAACAGAATGAGAATGTAATGTTGCAGGTACAAAGAGAATGCAGTGCAGGGAGACAAATAAAATGCAAGGGCAACAGTGAGGTAGATTGGGAGATAAAGAGTTCAGAAGTTCATCTTTCAGCATGTGAGACGTCAGTTCAAGAATCTGATAACATTGGCATTGATGTGTGATTTTGAGGTACTTTCAGAATGTAGGGAGAAGGATTAAGGTATGCTGCTAATATTCTGGTCAATCTTAATTTGAGCAATTGCCTCATGCTCTACATGAAATATTTCCTTTTCCTCTCAACCGTGAAAGAATCTGGGGAGAGTTCATATACAGAGGAATCTTGCGATGCATGTCCATTGCTCACGGAAAGTAGCAACACAGGTAGATAAGGTGGTAAAGAAGGTGCCTCCTTCTGTTAGGGTCTTGAGTATAAAAATCGGGAAGTCATAATACAAGTGTATAAAATGTTGGTTAGGCCACATTTGGAGTATTGGCATATTGCACTCATCCTCCCCAAAGCCCCATTACAGGACAGGATGAAGAAGAGGTTCACCAGGACACTGCCTCGACTAGAGAGTATTAGCTATAGAGAGAGTCTGGACAAGCTTGTGTTATTTTCTCTGGAGCGTTGGAGGCTGAAGGGAGACCTAATCGAAGTATATAAAATGATGAGAGACATAAACAGGGTAGATAGTCAGAGTCTTTTTTTCTCAGAATGGAATGTCAAATACTAGAGGGCATAGCTTTAAGGTGAGAGGGGCAAATTTTGAAGGAGATTTATGTGGCAAGTTTTTTGTTTACACAGAGAGTGGTAGGTACCTGGCACATGCTGCCAGGGGTGGTGATGAAGCAGCTAGGATGACAATGTTTAAAAGGCATTTAGACAGGCAGGGAATGGAGGGATATAGACCACGTGCAGGAAGATGTGCAGTTTAAATTGGCATCATCGTCGACACAGACATTGTGGGGCCTGGTTCTGTGCTGTACTGTTCTGTGTTCTATGAATGTGGGAGAATAAAATGGGTTCAGTGTCGGATTAGTGTAAGAGAAACAAAGGACTGCAGATGCTGGAATCTAGATGAAAAACCCGATGATGCTGGAGGAACTCAGCAGGCCGGGCAGCATCCGTGGAGAAAAGCAGGCGGTCAACGTTTCGGGTCAGGAC
>JARFYF010000094.1:101785179-101795523 GCA_030265395.1 Rhina ancylostomus
TTTGAGGCACATTTTAAATGTTGCAGATGTCATCTTCCAGCTTCTCGCAGCTCCCATCAAGCAGGAGGTACAGAAGCCTGAAGTCCCACACCACCAGGTTCAACAACAGCTACTTCCCTTCAACCATTCAGTTCTTAAACCGACCTGAACAATCCTAATCACTACCTCAGTACAGCAACACTATGACCACTTTGACTACTTTGCACTACAATGGACTTTTTTTTGTTCTAATTGTGTTCTTTCTTGTATAATTTGGTTTTAATTTGTTTTTTTTGTGAATGTTGTGTCTCTGACGCTATGTCCCTGTGATGCTGCTACAAGTAAGTTTTTCATTGCATCCGTGCATGCACTTGTGCATAAACTTGACAGTAAACTTAACTTTGACCTTGATTTTGTGCGTAATAGCCATTATAGCAGGTGATGGAGTTTATGCATTCATAAACATTCAAACACATTGGGCAAATATTATATAAAAGCAGAAAATGCTGGAAAAACTCAGCTGGTCAGACAGCATCTGTGGAAAGAGAATATTGCAGATCTGGGACCCTTCATCAGTACCAAGTAGAAAAACAAGTATGGATAGAAGCTGTCCTTCAGTCTGGTGGTACGTGCTTTCAGGCTTGTGTATCATCTGCCCAGTGGGAGAGGGGAGAAGTGAGAATGTCTGGGGTGGGTGGGGTCTTCAATTACGGGAAGGTGGGGAAGGGAAATGGGTGAAACGGGGAATTTCTCTGATACAGTGTCATAATGTAGCAGTTAAGCTAAGATTCTGTGAGTAATGTGATGATAATGTTGCATAATTTGTGTAATGTTGTATCATCTGACTGTACAGAAAAGACTGGAAAAGATGTAGAAGGAACCTTGTAAATCATGAGGGGCATAGAGAAGGTGAATAGCCAAAGTCTTTTATCCAGGCCAGGGGAGTCTGAAACTACAGGGCAGAGGTTTAAAATGAGAGGGGAAAGATTTAAAAGGGACCAGAGGGGCAACTTTTTCCACACAGAGTTTGGTGCATATATGGAATGAGCTGCCATAGAAAGTGGTAGAGGAGGGTACAATTGTGACACTTAAAGGACATTTTGACAGGTACACAGATAGGAAAGGTTTAGAGGGATACGAGACAAAAACAGACTAGCTCAGGTTAGGATAGTGTGGACGAGTTGGGCCGAAGGGCCTGTTTCCATGCTCTATAACTCCATGAACACTGATATTATGGACTCTTATCCATAATTCTCACTGCCTTGGTAAAATGGCCAACATAATCGAAGACGCTACCCACCCCAGACATTCTCTCTTCTCCTCTCTCCTATCAGGCAGAAGACACACAAGCCTGAAAGCATGTATCACCAGGCTCAAGGACAGCTTCTATCCTGCTGTTATAAAACTATTGAACAGTCCCCTAGTACAATAAGGTGGACTCTTGACCTCATAATCTACCTCATTATGACCTTACACTTTATTGTCTACCTGCACTGCACTCTTTCTGTAGCTGTGACACTTTATTCTGCATTCTGTATTGTTTTACCTTGTACTACCTCAGTGATACTACAACAAAAGGTTTCAAAGTTCATTTTGACAATAAATGTTACCCTTTATGTGACAATGCACTGCAATGCTTCTGAGTGGACCTTATAGGTGATGGAGAAATTCTGGGGAGGCATGAAATAAGCCATTCACTATCAAGCCAAATAATTTATTAAAACAAAGACAAACTAAGCCATCAAATCAAAGATGGCAAGCTTCAGTATGGATAATGATTAAAGTCTTCAAAAAAGAATAACTTATTAAAAAGTTAACAACTCTGTTGTACCAATTCTTTAGCGGGCAAGAGTTCTTGAAAACACTGAATAAAATGCTCCTAAATCACTTCTACTTAATGAATCTCACAAAAGAAAATCAATTTAAAGTTGGGTCTAAAGGCACTTCTTCATCTTAAGAAATGCTCCCTATTATGAGTGGGCAATATTGATTTGCTTTATGGATTTAATGCACAGCCTGCAAGCTGCACCCGTTGATAACTCAGTTCTTGATGTTTCCTTTGTCCATTACTTCGTACACTCCCTCACAGGATCTGGATGCCGATGGCAAGCCCTTTGGTTAAAGGCTAATCCCCAATGGTTCTCAGAGCTGAGCTAAGTCATACAGCACAGAAACAGGCCCTTCAGCCCTCCACGTCTATGCTAACCATTTTGCCCATCCACACTAATCCCATTTGCCCACATTAGGACCATATCCTTCTATGCCTTATGTATTCAAGTCTCTGTCTAAATGCCTCTTAAACACAGTGTTTGTATCTGATTCTGCTGCCTCCTCTAGCAGCGTGTTCTAGATATCAACCACTTTCTGTATACCCATCAGATCCCTTTGGGGTATTAATGGGGATTAACATCCAACGCTGAGGAAAATCTCTAGTCCAGCACTGCTAAATCCCAAGTGTGCCTGGATTATCGGAGGTTTACAGTACTGGGATGCTGGTGTACAGAGATGAATCTTTTGACAGGCAAGATTGAGTAGACTGTTGGGCCATTTCAGAGGGCAATTAAGGGTCCAGCTACTGCAGTTTTGAAGTCAGACTGAACAAGAACAGCAGATCTCTTATGAGTCAAGTAGATGTGATTTTACAGCAATACAGTAGTTTCAAGGCCCAGAGCACTGATACCAAGCTTGTGATTCATTAGTTAATTAGGATTTGAAATCATCTCTCTGGATCTTTAATCCAGATCTTGAAGCCACTGGTCTAGTACCTACTAAATTACCATTCTCCACTGCAGTCAGACGTGATAAGAAAAACTCAAACTATGCGTTATTCGCCAGCGCCAACGGCACAGTGTGATTGCCTGAAATGCAGACTTATACACATTCGGCCCATCAGGTTGATGCCAGCTCCCAACAGAGCAAGCCCATCAGTTCCACTGATCTCCTCTAATTTCCCCGTTACCCCGCAGCTTACTCTCTCCCACATGCTCATCAACTTTCCCTTGATTCTTTCACCACATTCAACCATGACCGTGCATCACTGGGATTAATTTTGGCTTAGGGCAATGGCGTAAATCAACCGACATCGACTCAGCCGGAAACAGCCACAGGAGACGGGGAAGCCAAGTGATTAACTATATTCAAAGAGGTGGTGGATATATTTCTGAATGCTGAAGGGATCAAGTAATATAAGGAGAAAGCAGGAACAGGGGATAGTAGGGCAGGCTTGAGGGGCCAAATGCCTCACACCTGTTCCTTTTTTCTGTGCAGGTCATCCCCAGATTACGACAGGGCTCAGTTCCTTGTGAACTGTTTGTAAACCAGACAGTTTGTAAGTCGGAAGTGCAGCTGCAAACCAAGTTCCCAAAAGGCAAAGTTGTCTGCAGCCCCTCAGCAGCAACCGAATCCACCCCACCAGTCTCCCAAACACTCATCCATATGTATGGAGCTGTATATAAGTCAGACGCTTTGAAACTGGGGAGGACCTGTATCTCTGCATCTTTATTAGTCACATGTACATTGAAACACACAGTGAAATGCATCTTTTGCGTAGAGTGTTCTGGGGGCAGCCCATAAGTGTCGCTGTGCTTCCAGCACCAACATAACACGCCCACAACTTCCTAACCCGTACGTCTTTGGAACGTGGGAGGAAGAGCTGCATCATTACCTCACAGCTCTTAAAGCTCAATCTCATGACATATGAAAGCTAACATCCCATAAGCTTTCTTAACTACCCTATCCACCTGTGAGACAACTTTCAGGGATCTGTGGATATACAGATCTGTGGAGATATATATATATCATCTCAGTATTTTGCTTCTATTTCGGGGCAGATTATGGGGAGCATTACGCTAAATCTGGTGCAAGTATACCTGGCAATGTCATATGGTGACTTAGGGATAATAAATATACTGTCTGGATTTAATTTTACTGAGGAGGGAGCACAAAAAAATAACTTTAATAAACCACATGTTTAATTGGAACACTGTTCAAAAACTAACCAGGAAGATGATCAAAATGCAGCTTCTATGCATTCTGACTATCTTGATGACCAGAAAATAACTTGAGTGAACTGACCACAGCAGAAGTCAGTTTCTATTTATAGGTTGATTTATAGGGTGAAAGAAGTCCCAAAAGGTCTTGCAGAGGTTCAGTGTGGGTTGTTTCTCAGCCATTCTCCAGCACGATAAGATGGACCTCCATCTACCTTGTTATGACCTTACACGTTATTGTCTGCCTGCACTGCACTTTCTCTGTAACTATAACACTTTGTTCTGCATTCTGTTATTGTTTTACCCTGTACTACCTCAATGCACTGTGTGATGAATTGATCTGTATGAACAGTATGCAAGACAAGTTTTGTACTGTACTTTAGTACATATGACAATAATAAACCAATTTAGACCTACAATTCTCTCTGCTCTGTTCCATGTGCAGATGAAGTCCGGTGCCTCTGTTTCCCCTGTGATATTGGGGGCAAGAACTGCCATGCCATTGACAGATGGCAAAGCCTCTCAAAAAGGTCAACAAGTGTTTCTCTTTGTGTCATATGTGGGAAAGCTTGTTGTTCTTGGCATCACGCCATTGCCATTTCCCTACAGAATGAATAATTATCCTCCAGGACCTGTCAGATTACCAACTTTCAATTGCTCAGCACTCCCTGGTGTTGCACTGTCGGGCTGTTCAATTAAATTACTGAGGATTAAATTACCGAGGATCCTTTCATAGAATGTAGGTGTAGCATACATATCACTGGCTGTGAACAATAACTGTTACTTGAAAACTTGTTTTCTATGGAGGGTCAGAGGCTGAGGGGCAATCAGATTGAAGTGCATGGAATGATGAGAGGCACAGATTCTTTTTCCCCAGGGTAGAAAGGCCAAATACCAGAGGGCATAGTTTTAAGGTGAGTGTGGGAAAGCTTAAAGGAGATTTAAGTTTAAAGTGTATCACAGGACATTGTGGGAAGCTAGGAAAGAAATTATGGGGCCCTTAATGGAGATATTTGTATCATTGATAGCTGTGGGTGAGGTGCCAGGTGACTGAGGGGTGGCTAATCTTAAGAAGATAAATAGGAGCAGGAGGAAGCCATCTGGCCCATCGAGCCTGCTCCACCATTCAATAAGGTCAAGGCTGATCTGGCCGTGGCTCCACCTACCTGCCTTTTCCCAAAACCCTTAATCCCCTACTGTGCAAAAATCTATGCAACTGTGTCTTAAATATATTTAATGAGGTAGCCTCCACTGCTTACCTGGTCAGTTCCACAGATTCACTACTCTCTGGGTAAAGGAGTTTCTTCTCATCTCCATCCTAAATCTGCTCCCCTGAATCTTGAGGCTATGACCTTGTGTTGTGTGCTATGTCGTGCCTTTACTTAAGAAGGGCTGCAAGGAAAAGCCTGGGAACTACAGACTGGTGAACCGAACATCAGTGGCTTTATAACTTATTGGAGGGGATTCAGAGAAACAGGACCGGCATGCATTTGGAAAGATAAGATTTCTTTATTAGTCACATGTGCTTCGAAACACAGTGAAATGCATCTTTTGCGTAGAGTATTCTGGGGGCAGCCCGCAAGTGTCGCCACGCTTCCAGCGCCAACGTAGCATGCCCACAACTTCCTAACCTGTACGTCTTTGAACTGTAGGCGGAAACCAGAGCACCCAGAGGAAACCCACACAGACACAGGGAGAATGTACAAACTCCTTACAAACAGTGGCCGGAATTGAACATGGGTCACTAACCACTACAGTACCATGCCTGGGCTATTAGGGACAGGTAGCATAGCTTTATGTATGGGAAATTATGTCTCTCAAATCTGAGTTTTTTGAAGACGTTACAAGAAGGTAGATCAGGGCACTGTAGTAGATGTTGTCTACATAGCTGCTAGCAAGACCTTTGACAAAGTACTGCATGGCAGGCTGGTCCAGGATGTTAGATCTATGGTATTCAGGCTGAGCTAGCCAATTGGATACAAAATTAGCTTGGTGATAGGAGACGGGTAGAAGTAGAAGGTTGCCTTTCAGATTGGAGGCCTGTGACCAGTGGTGTGCCATAGGGTTTGGTGCTGGGTCCAATGTTGTTCGTCATTTATATTAACGATTTGGATGAGAATGTAGTTGGTATGGTTAGTAAGTTTCAGAATCAGATTTATTATCACTGATATGCTGTGAAATTTGTTGTTTTGTGGCAGCAGTACAGTGCAAAGGCAAAATCCATAAAGTTATAAATAAAAATCTATAAATATGTAAATTAAAAGAAAGAAACAATGAGGGTTCATGGATCGTTCAGAAATCAGATGGCAGAGGGGCAGAAGCTGTTCCTAAAATGTTGAGTGTGGGTCTTCAGGCTCCTGTACCACCTCCCCGATGGTAGTAATGAGAAGAGGGCCTGTCCCGGGTGGTGAGAGTCCTTAATGATGGATGCCGCCTTCTTGAGGCACCGCCTCTTGCAGATGTTCTCGATGGTGGGTGACACCAAAGTTAGCGGTACAGTGGACAGTGAGGAGGTTATCCAAGACTACTTGATCTACTGAGCCAGTGGGCTGAAGAATGGAGTTTAATTAAGAAAAATGTGAGAGATTGCATTTTGTTAAGACAAACCAGGGCAGCACTTACACAGTAAGGGGTAGGGCCCTGGAGAGTGTTGTAGAACAGAGACAGGGCTGCAGATACAGAGCTGCTTGAACGTGGCCACACAAGTAGACGGGTGGTGAAGAAGGACTTGGCATGCTTGTCTTCATCGTTTAGGATACTGACTACAGGCATTGAGATGTCATGTTACAGCCCTGCAAGACATTGGGAAGGCCACATATTGAGTACTGTCTGGTTGCTCTACTACAGGAAGGATGTGATTAAACTGGAAAGGGTGCAAAAAAAGATTTAGGATGACGTTAGCCGGACTGGAGGGTTTGAGTTATAGGGAGAGGTTGGATGGGCTGGGACTTTTTTTTCTCCCCAGGAGCATAGGAGGCTGAGGGGTGACTGTATGGAGGTTTATAAAATCATGAGGGACATAGGTAAGGTGAATGTTCAGTCTTTTTCCCAGGGTAGGGGAGTCTAAAACTAGAGGGCGTAGGTTTAAGGGAGAAGACCTAAAGCAATCAGACGATGGTGGGTATATGGAACGAGCTGCCAGAGGAAGTGGTAGAGGCAAGGATAATTGCAATGTTGAAAGGACATTTGGACAGGTGCATGGACAAGAAAGGTTTATAGGGACATGGGCCAAACATAGGCAAATTGGATGAGCTCAGTTAGGCAACTTGTTCAGCATGGACGAGTTGGGCTGAAGGGCCTGTGTTCTGTGCTGTACAGTTCTGACTCCAGGTGATGTGCAGGATAAATTTTTTACAGAGAGAGGTAAGTACCTGGAATGGGCTGCCAGGGGAGGTACAATAGTGATACGATGGTGGTAGTTAAGAGGCATTTAGACAGGTACTGAACAGGCAGGGAATGGACGGGTATAGATCATGTGTGGACAGATAGGTTTAGTTTTATTTGGCATCATGGTCTCACAGATGTTGTGGGCTGAAGGGCCTGTTCCTGTGCTGTACTGTTCTGTGTTCCACTTCAAGGGTTACATCATGGGCCTGACTGCAATACTATTTATGGGGTGTTCCAGAGTTAGTCAATTTGGAAGCCTTGTATTTGAGCTCCGTGTACCTACAGATCTAAGAATCTATCAGGAGCACACTTCCTACTGTGGACATTGCTGGTGAGACCACCATTTAGCTCTAAATACCCTTGGCAAAGTAGTGATGAAGGATCTTCTTAACTCACTACAGTCCTGTTGGTGAAGGTACATCCACAAGAGGCAGTTCCAAGACTTACACCCCACAATGATGAAGGAATGGTCGAGATGGTGCGTGTCTGAGAGGGGAACCAACAGATTGCCACGTCCCCTACATCTGTACCCTTTTTTTTCTCCTTTTGTACAGGTGGGAAGAGCAGTTGTAGAAAGCAGGTGCGACATTGCGAGGGAGGTGGGGACAGGGTGCATGGAGATGAGGACATGCTGTGGGGAGTTCAGCTATTTGGTGATTGGAGGTCTGGGCACACAGGCCGTCTAGGTTCTGGGCTGGGGGAGTGGGGTGGATGTGGACAGAGTGGAATGAGAAGGTTAAGGAAGAGCTGATTGTGGTTCAGGGTGAGTGAGTGGATGAGGGAAGGAATGTTGGATGGGGAAGGAATTGAGACCGGACAAATGTAGTCAGGCAATGGACCTTAGTGAGAAGGATGCAGGGAGAGCAGTGTTGGAGGTGTAATCCGAAGATGCATGGAGGATTCCTGAAGGATAGAATCAACAGGAGTAGTCTTGGTGATGTCCCATCCTGTCATAGGACCTACAAAAACAGGAAATACTGGAGATACTCAGCAGGTCAGGCAGCTTCTGTGGAAGGAGAAACAGAATTAACATTTTTGCACAATGACATTTCAACAGAACTGGCAAAATGATGAACCAGGCCTGTTGTATGTTGGAGAGAAGGGGAAGGATGGAGAGAACAGAGGGATTGTCTGTGATAGGGTGGAGACTGAGGTTGCCTTGGTGACACAACCTATTCTCCCCACATTCCCATCCATTCTACCCAGATTTTACCACTCACCCACATACCACAGACAATTTACAGTGGCCATGTAACCCTACCCTGTTGGGATGTGGGAAAAACTTGGATCACCTTGAGGAAACCCACAAGATCACAGGGAGAATGTGCAAACTCCACACACAGTGCCAGAGATCAGGTTTAAACCGAAGTCGCTGGTGCTATAAGGCAGCAGCTCAACTGGATGTACCTCTGTGTCATCCTAATTGCCCATCCCTAATTGGTCTTGAGAAGCAAAAACCATCTTAGAGTCATTGAATCACACAACATGAAGAAAGGCCCTACTGCTCAAATGGTTGTTGTCCAGAGAGCTAGTGCCATCTGCCTGCGATTGGCCCATAGTCCTCTAAACTTCTAAGCCCTCTGAGTCTTCATGAATCATTGTTTATAATACTGGGGGATCCTGAGAGGTGACCAGACACAGTGGGGGAACTCTTGTCTTCTTTGAAATAGTAACATCAGGTGGGTTACGTCTACCTGAAAGAACCATTGAAACATGTCTGACCACCTTACATGTTCAAGTGCATATGTTTCACAGAGGAGTTCCAGACACAAGCCCATCACAAGTCCCATAAAACAAATGAAAATAAAACAAACTGCGAGATGCTGGAAATCTGAAATACAAAATTACAGAAAATGCTTGGGGGAGAAAAACAGCAGGTCAGACAACTTCTGTGGAAAGAGAAACAGCGAACATTTCAGGTCAATAGTCCAAGTCGAGTTTATTGTCATATGCTCAAGTACATGTGTGCACAGGTGCAATGAAAAACCTGTAGCAACATCACAGGCACATAATATCATATAAGCAACATTCACAAGAAAAACATAAATTTAACATACATTGTACCCAAATTTTACAAGAAAGACCACAATTAGAACGAAATAAAAACCACCAAGTCTATTTTAGTGCAAAGTGATCAGTGGCCACGGTGTTGTACTAGGGTTGTGCCAGTTGCTTCAAGAACCCCATGGTTGAAGGGAAGTTGCTGTTCTTGAACCTGGTGGTGTGGGACTTCAGGCTTCTGTACCTCCTGCCTGATGGGTACCTGTGAGAAAATGGAATGACCCTTCATTAGCCTAGTCCCAGATCTGGAACATTAATTGTTTTTCTTCCCTTGAAGCTGCCTGACCTGGTTCCAGTTCTTTATTTATTAAGCATGAAAAAAATCCCTGTTTTACCCACCCACAGATGAACAAATTAACAACGCCTTCTTGCAAGTTTAATTCCTTGCTAATACCGTATGAAAAATCAGACCTGAGTGATAAGGTATTTTCTGCAAATCTTCCTCATCTTGCTTCCCACCAGTGTCACTGATAATAAGCTACTGATGAAAGCAGCAAGCAACACAAGAGTGCAGGATCCCAAGAGGTTACTCTTCAGACAGCCAGGGTCATCTGCTGGAGACAGCTGTCTTGATGTAACACATCAGTAGCAGGGCTGATTCGCAGGATGTTGCCACAGCAGGCAGTCATTCCTAATGACCTGCTGAATCAGGTTGCAATGAACCTGTAAAGCAGTCTGACAGCAGCAAAAATTAACCAAGCTTATGTTGGAGGGAGTGATTTAAAATTGACTGGAATGAAACCTGGACTTATCAAATGATAACATCAAACCAGAGTAGGATTATGCCATGAATGGTGGGGCACAAGGGAGTGTAATGGAACAGAGGGACCTAGTGCATAGCTCATTGAAAGTGGTGTCACAGGTAGACAAGGTGGTGAAAAAGACTCGCCTCCAACTGCATGAAAAAGTTGCCCCTCAGATCCTTTTT
>JARFYF010000094.1:102191415-102202846 GCA_030265395.1 Rhina ancylostomus
CCATTGCAGCTGTCAGTCCCATTGCCTATAATGTTGCAAATTATTCTTTCTAAAGTGCCTTTCTGATTCCCTTTTGAAATTAATTGATTCTGTTCCCACCAACCCAAAGGCAGCAAGCTCCAAGTCCTAGAGTCACAGTGAGATACAGCACAGAAACAGGCCCTTCAGCCCACAGAGTACGTGCTAACCATCAACCACCCACTTGCCGTAAACCTACACTAATCCCATTTTATTCATCCCACATTCTCATCAACTCCCCCCAGATTCAACCACTCACCAACACACTATGGGGCAAATTACAGCGGCCAATTAACCCACCAACCTGCATGGCTTTGGGATCTGGGAGAAAACAGGAGCACCCGGAGGAAGCCCACACGGTCACATGTAGAACGTGTAAACTCCACACAGACCAGAGGTCAGGATTGGACTCTGTTACTGTGAGGTAGTGGTTCTGCTGGTTACACCATGATATTGCCCTACCTGCTCTCAGAATAACAACATTTTTCCTCACATCCCCCTTGAATCTTTGGTCCAAAGTTTTACACTGTGTTCCTTTTGACCAACTGGTAACAGGGAACAGCTTCTCTCTGTCCAATCCATGGAAGCTAATTAACGGTGTCCTCAAAGTGAAAAACAATTCTAACCACAGCCATTAATCAACAATTACAGGCTGGGAAGGAAATATTGATCTAAAGATTAATCAGAAGGTGGAATTTCATTTGGATTATAAGGGGAAAGGAAAGCCAAAGTGGCCAGGGAGAATTCCAGAGCGTGGGATCTGGATGGACGAAGATAACTCTTAAATGTAGGGCAACGAGAAGGAATAATGCATAAGACACCGATCAGTGGAAAACAGGGCTTTCTAGGTCATAGATTCAGAGAGCTATACAGCATGGAAATAGGCCCTCTGGCCCAACTTGTCCATGACAATTAAGATGTCCGTCCGACCTAGTCAAATTTGCCTGCATTTGGCCCATATTCCTCCAAACCGTTTCTATCCATGTATGTCCCTTGCAATTGTCCCCGTCTCTACCACTTCCTCTGGCGTTGTGTGGAGGGAGAAAACAGGGAGGGGAGGGCCAATAAAACAGGACAAAATCCAATAAATTGGAGACAATGTCATAGTTCCAAGTGCTGGCCCTCGATTCGGCCCCATTGATGGTGCCTTGTAGTGCAGCACATGGATTCCGTGCACTACTAATTGCATAATGACACACCTGAGTCCCATTAGGAGACTAGCATAAGAACCCTGGTTTCACCAGCACTAGTTGCCAGAGTATTGGTTCACCTCAGGGTATCCTTTGTCTCCTGACTGCTTGGAGCTGGCAGTCCTGGTTTCGCTGTGTCTCCTTGGAAAACCTGCTTCCATGTTGGGACTCCGTCTCAGAGCCCTGAGGCAAGATTCCTCCTGGTCATTGCCTGCGTTCAGTTCTGAGGAAGCATCCTGACTCCAGTCTCATACCAGGGTTCTGCAGTTGGGTTCTCCATGATCTCGTGTGACATTGTGACAGACGACAGTGGAATCAAAGCATTAGTGGCTATAGTCTGTTGGAGAGATTATTGATCGTTGAGAAATAATTGAGGTATGAGGAACTCGGACTAGTTCCCCTTGCCCTGAATGTATGCGAATCCTGTTTTACTACTACTTCTGAAAAGCAGTACTAACCCCTCATCTGTCAGGAACCATGATAAATATAACCAAGTATAGACATGGATGATGTTGCAAGCTGACACACAACTCTATATATTCTACCCACTTCCTTCCTGCACACATCCTGATAGCAACTAGCTCTGCCAGTAAGTCTGAAGCCTCATGGCGGATTATTGTTAGCAGCTGGTTTATTGAGGAAACCCAGCCCAATGTCTTCAGTCCCCCACTTGTGGATCTGGGAAACATCATCATCAGGAGGCACAATCCAACTTCAGTTCTCTTGCTCCAATTTTTGGTGTGACGTGATAATTTGATGCAGCAGTTATTCTTGAAATCGTGACTCGGAGCATAAAGGGGATCTCACGGTGGATTTCTGCTCCAGCAATATTACCTGTTTGATGGCACCACCAGTGTAGGTTTGTTGCAGGTTTTCTCCTTGGTCTTTGCTGAGGTCCACTGCTGCTCTGGTGTTTTAAGGGTAGAAAACCAAGAGAAGCATAGGTAGGGTAGATAACAGGAAAACTGTCTCTATTTTCAGAGTGGCAGCCCAGGTCGACAGAATGGTAGAGAAGGCATTTGGCACACTTGCCTTCATCGATCAAGGCACTGAGCACAAGAGTTGGGATATCATGTAACAACTGTACAAGAGGTTGGTGGACTGCCCTTGGAGTATTGTGTGTGCAGTTCTGGTTACCCAGCTATAGGACAGGCACAGTTGCATAGTGGTTAGTGTAACACTATTACAGCACCAGTGACCTGGGTTCAATTCCCGCCGCTGCCTGTAAGGAGTTTGTACGTTCTCCCCGTGTCTGTGTGGGTTTCCTCCGGGTGCTCCGGTTTCCTCCCACNNNTTTCCTCCGGGTGCTCCGGTTTCCTCCCACATTCCAAAGACGTATGGGTTAGGAAGTTGTGGGCGTGCTGTGTTGGCACCTGAAGTGTGGCAACACTTGCGGGCTGCCCCCAGAACACTCTATGCAAGAGATGCAGTGTATTTCGATGTCCATGTGCTGAATAAAGAGATCTTATCTTAGTAAGCAGGAAAGGGTGCAGAAACAATTCACAAGGATGTTCCTGGGACTGGAGGGGTTTGAGTTATAAGGAGAGACTGGATAAACTGGGGCTTTGTTTCCCCTGGAGTACCGGAGGCCAAGGGGTGACCTTATAGAGGTTTATAAAGTCATGAGGGACATAGCTGAGTGAATGGTCACAGTTTACCACTTTCCTAGGGCAGGGGAGTCTAAATTAAGGATTGTTATTTAAGAACATAAGAAAATGGGAGAAAGGGTAGGTCACTCAACCCGGCCTGCCCCACCCTTCAATTTCAGCGCAGTTGATTTGCCCCAGGGTTCCTTCTCCTCTTCTGTACCAGTTCCCCAAAGCCCTCATTTTCTTAATCTTCCATTTACCTGTCTCCTCGTGATCCACAGCCCTCCAGAGCAGGGAATTCCAGAGATTCAGCACTACAAATAATCTGCTTGGGTCCTGCCCGTGTGCCCCTCACTGGAGGTTTTCACAGAGTTCCACTCATTCTGCTCTGGCAAATGTCTTCTTGTAACCAGTTCCCTCTGAAAAGGTTCCAGTGAATCTCCCACCATCCTTTCCTTCAATCAAAACAGCTTGTTGTGGAAGTAAATCTCTTCATCTTCCCTGTGACTGATTTGTCAATTAGCCCATCAGAAATCTTAACTCATGAGGTTATGAAAACAGCACCTTTTGTTTTCTCTTTGTGAAGTACTCTAGGTTTTTCCATGCTCAGGGCAAATATAATGAGACATTGTTATCTTTTGGTGTTGCGAAAACATCATTGAACCAATAATTTAAATTGGAAGCTCAGTAACTATTGGCAAAGCATCGAACAGTGCAGCACAGGAACAGGTTCTTTGGCCCACGATGTTGTGCCAAACTAATTAAGCTAATGATGCCTAATTAAACTAACCCCATCTGCCTGCACATGGTCCATATCCCTCCATTCTGTGCACATTCATGTGCCCATCTCAGAGCCTATTAAACGCCTCTCTCACATCTGCCTCCACCACCACCCCTGGCAGCATACTCCTGGCACCCACCGCTCTGTGTTTTTAAAAAAAAACTTGTCCCGCACATCTCCTCTGAACTTTCCCCCTCTCACCTTAAGTGTACCCCCTTAGGTACTAGATATTTCAACCCTGGGAACAAGATACCATCTGTCTATCTATGCCTCTCATAAGTTTATAAACTTCTCTATCAGGTCTCCCGTCAGCCTCTGTTGCTCCAGAGAGAGCAACCCAAATTTGTCCAGCTTCTCCTTATAGCACATGCCCTCTAATCCAGGCAGCATCCTGGTGAACCTCTTCTGCACCCTCTTCAACTGGTGTGTGCAGTCACCAGTATACAGTACAGCCTATAGAGTTACACAACAGGGAAACAGGCCCTTCAGCCCAACTCATCTATGCTGGCTAACTTGCCTACTTGAGCTACTCCCACTTCTGTGTTTGGCCAATGTCCCTCTAAACCTTTCCTATCCATGTACCTGTCTAAATGTCTTTTAAATGTTGTAATTGTACCTGCCTTTGCCACTTCCAGGTCATTCCATATACCCACCACCCTCGGTGTGGAAAAAGTTGCCCTTCAGATCCCCTTTAAATCTTTCCCCTCCTACCTTAAGCTTATGCCCTCTAGTTTAGAGGGTAGGTGTGTATGCAGTTCACAAGTGTACAGTGCAGGATATATTAGAAGGTAACTGTGTGGGGATCACTAGTATACAGTACAGGGTACACTAGAGGGTGTACGAGATACATTGGAGGATGACCACATTCATGAGTGAACACTGCAGGGAGGTACGTGTGGTCAAGTGTCCTGTACAGGACATCCTAGGTGACATATGTGTTGTACAGCTCAGTGTGGGTGACAGTGTGCTCAGCAAGTTCCTGTGTCACAAGGATTTCTTTTCCTCTAATTCAATTAGCAGGCCTAATGCCAACTAATTATGCAGATAAAATAATAAGCATGAGTCTTAGGATTGAAACCTCACGCAAAATAAGCAGTTGATGCAAATATAATCCAATTAAGTAGATTAAATGTAGTTAATTGTGGAATGCCAATCAGTTACATCAGATTAAGCCAGTGCTGGTTGTAAGTGAGACAGGAGCAACCAATGTAATCCCCAGGTATGGATGGGCACTGCTGATGTGGGGATGGAACCAAAGGGTGGGAGGCCCAGAGATGATTGGCAGTTCATCTGCAGTGCACGTGTGACGTTGTCCTTTAAACTTATCTGGAGCCCTTTGTTGAGGTTGAGGAGGGACCGGGGGAAGTCATCGAAATTGAACAGTTACAACAGACAGCGATTCTCACCTGAGTGCTGGAAAGAACTCAGCGGGTCAGGCAGCATCTGTGGAGGTAGAGGGACAGCTGACATTTCAGGACGAGACCCTGCACCAGGACTGAGTTATCCTTGGGTTGTGAATGGGCCTGAGAAAAGGGGGCACTTTCCTCCAGGGTGTTCCAAAGTGAAATTTGGTCAGTGTGTGTGAGGTAGCTGCCCCTGTGAACATAGCAAGCTCCCACGAGCAGCCCATGCACGAAAGGTTAGGAGGATCAGAAGGAATAAAGTGTGGTGGTTAAAATCAAACCAGCCGTGATTTTAATTGAATGGCGGAGCAAGCCCTAATGCAGTCAAGGCCAGATCGTCTGACCTCTGCGCCTTGTCGGTGGACTGGTCAATGATACTCAGCAGTCCTCCTCCATTTTTGTGGGATCCGTTAGGTCAGAGGCCATGGGTTCAACATCTCACCTGAAAGACAGAGGAGGAGAGAGTTATCAGCCTTAACGAGGGAGAACAATCTCTGAGTCGATCTGGTGTTCTGGTATCTTAAGAATGCAGATGTTGGGATATTTTCCTGGTTCTGCACAGCTGATACACTGTTGGTGCTCTGTCACTGGACTGTCTCATATGTACAGGCCGCAGCTTTGATCCGTACAAAGCAAGACCAGTGCTCCTTGCAGAGCCTGTGCACTGAACCGTTATCCAACAAGGCCTGCAGTGACAGGAAAATGCAAGATATTTGCTCACCTCCATCCCCATCTCTAATTTGTTTTCACCCTTGCTCCTGCTGAGGACAGTAGCATGCTGAGACACACCCCACAGCTTCCAATTGCAAAGCTTTGGTCAATTCGACACAGTCCTTGCCAGAGCAGAGGGCATTTTCCTGGGCCATCTTATCAGCGTTGCCAGTTCATAACCCTACCCAGGAGTACCCGGTCTAATGAGTGCACACTCAGGAAGGAAAACCTCCCATCAATTGGGGACAGTGGTGCAGCCAGTAGAGTTGCTACCTCACAGTGCCAGAGACTCGGGTTCCATCTTGACCTTGGTTGCTGTCTGTGTGCGGTTTGGATGTTCTCCCATGGCCACTCCTGTTTCCCTCCACGTGCCAAAGACATGTAGGTTAGAAGTTAACTGGTCACTGTCGGTGAATGGGAGAGTCTGAGGGAATTTGATGAGAATCTTGGGGAGAATGAAAGTAGGACGAATGTGGGATAAGCATAAATGGTGGTTACGGACTCAGTGGGCCGAAGGACCTGTTTCTGTGTTGTATCTCTCTATGACTAATCACCCTTTCACCCACACCTCCAATATTTCCATCAATGATAACTGATGGTGTGGAAAGCAAATTAATGTACATTTTTGTGAATGCACCTGTTTTAGTTCCTTGTTTGCTTGCAGTGGTAAAAGTGGGAAAGTGTTTGAGAGTCACAGAGTCATACGGCACGGAAACAGGCCCTTCAGCCCAACTCGTCCCTGCCAACTGAGGTTTCCATCTAAACTAGTCATAGTTGCTCACTTTTGGGCCACATCCCTCTAAGCCTTTCCTATCTATGGACCTGTTCAAGTGCTTTTAAATGCTGCTAATATACCTGCCTCGACCACTTCTTCTGGCAGCTCATTCCATATACTGACCGTTCTCTGGGTGAAAAAATTGCCCCTCAGGTTCCTATTAAATCTCTCCCCCTCTCACCTTAAACCTATGCCATCTAGTTCTTGATTCCCCAACCCTGGGAAAAAAGACTGTGTGCATTTAACCTGTCTATGCCCCTCATGATTTTATACACCTCCACAAGATCACCTCTCAGTCTCCTATGCTCCAATGAATAATATCCTAGCCTGTTCAACCTCTCCCTGTAGCTCAGTCCCTCAAGTCCTGAGATTGATCCTGGTATTCATGAGATTGATCTTTAAATCTGGGAGAGGGGAAATCCAGGTCAATCTCAATTCCTAACTCTGAACCAGTAGCACATATAACCATATTCATGAGGGTAGATGTTAGCCGAAGTCTTGCTCGATTATGCTGCTGTTATGTGGTACATGTATACTGCTGCCAAAATCCATGTTGAAACATTGACCATGGATTTAACAAGAAAAAAGCAGAAGAATATCATGATCATAAGATCAGGTCAGAGGCCAGGAGTCTTGCAGTGTTTGACTCATTTCCTCACACCCCAGAGTCAAGTGTGGGATTGAATACCGTCCACTTGCCTGGATGAGTGCAGATCCAACAACACTCAAGAAGCTTGATGCCATTGACTGACATTGAGTACAGGAGTTGGGATGTCATATTACAACCGTACAAGACACTGGTGAGACCACACTTGATTGTGAGCAGTTCTGGTCGCCCAGCTGTAGGAGGGATGTCATTAAACTGGAAAGGGTGCAGAAAAGATTCACAAGTACGTTACTGGGATTGGAGGGCTTAAGTTCTAAGGAGAGATTGTATAGACCTGGGCTTTTTTCCATGCAATGTAGAAGGCAGAGGGGTGACCTGAGAGAGGTATCTGAAATCGTGAAGGGCATAGATAAGGTGACTGGTCACAGTCTTTTTCCCAGGATCGGGGAGTCTAAAATTAGAGGGCATAAGTTCAAGGTGAGAGGGGAAAGATTTAAAGGGAATAATAGGGGCAACTTTTTCCACACAGAGGGTAGTGGGTATGTGGAACGAGCTGCCAGAGGAAGTGGTAGAGGTGGGTTCAATTACAGGATTTAAAAGAGATTTGGACAAGTACATGGATAGGGAAGGTTTAGACGGATATGAGGCAAATGGGACGAGCAAAGGTAGGCAACTTTGGCATGGATGAGCTGGGCTGAAGGTCCTGTTTCCATTCTGTACAACTATGTCCATCCAGGGCAAAGCAGACCATTTGATTTGCACTCTGTTGTATCATTCAGTCCTTCCATCTCTGGCGCACTGTGGTTTCAGTCTGCACTTCCTGACTGCAGTTATTTGCCAACAGTTTTTCCAACAGCACCCATACAAACCCATGACCTGTAGCACATTGAATAAGAGTAGCAGGCACGTGGGAAAAAGCCTCCAAGTTACACACCGTTCTGACTTGGAAGTATGTCATCAGTCCTTCATGGTTGCTGGACCTCTCTCCCAACGGCACTGTGGGAGCATCGTCACTGGACAAACTCAAGGAGGCAAGTCACTCCCACCTTCTCAAGGGCAATAAAAGATGGGGAATAAATGCTGGCCTTGCCGCAACACAGACATAAGATGAAGCAGTAAAAAAAAGCAAGCATTTAAAGCTGTACATTCCACTCCTTAATTTGAGGCAACGAACAAGATGCTGGAGGAACTCAGTAGGCCAGGCAGCATCTGTGGAGCCGAAAATTTCATGTCAAGTTGAAGGGTCTCGAGCTGCAACATCGACTGTCCATTTCTCTCTCGGGTGCTGCCCAACTCTGAGTTCCTCCAGCATCTTGTGTGTTGCTCCAGTTTCCAGCATCTGCAGTCTCTTGCATTTCCATTTTGCCTGAGCCAGTTTGGGGGGGAAGAAAATTCAATGATATCAAGTCCACAGTTGGTCAATAGCAAAAGTTAGAGGGAAATTATCTCATTGTAAATTATCTCCAGAAAAACTTCTGTGCATGCATTGGAGGAAAGCAGGTGATACATTTAAGATTACAAAACATCCTGGTGTTGGAGATATCATCCGACATTATCTGTGCAAGAAATAGCATTGTGCACTTATGTAATGCCTTTAAGGCAGAAAAATGTCCTGATGTACTTCAAGGAAGGATAACTGAATTATAATGGACATTGTGATAAAAGAGAGATGTCAGCACAGGATACCAAAGGAATGGTCACTGATGCCTGTGGGATGAAAGTTAGACAGGATTAGGGTAGAAATTTCAGAATGTGGGCTTCAGACGATTGCACTGTTATAGAGTCAAAGTTTAAAACTTTATTCTTAGTTGAAGTGACGCACTGTAATCTCATCACAATCTTTTTATACCTCTCCAATTTACTCCCCTCTTCTCTCAAAGAGAACTCATGACAGACAAAGACCCATTAGTCTTGAGCATCTTGTAGCATCTACAATAGAGCAAACATTCACGTACCTTTAATATAGTAAAATTTACCAAAGCATTTCACGGGGGTGTTAACAAGCAACAACAAAAAAATGAGGTTGAACCCTCCAAAGGTATATTATGGCAGATGTGATCAAAGAGGTAAAGGAAAAGCTTGTTAATTTTAGGAAGAGAGGAAATGCAATGCCTCTGAAAATCATGATCTGGCTTTTATCATGTTACTCTTTGTGGGAGCTTGCTGTTCCCAAATTGATGACTGTCTTTCTCAGCTTTGGCATACATGGTGTTCTTTAGAAGTAGTTGGTGAACTGTCCTCTTGAACTGCTGTAGTCATGAAGCTATAGAGTCCTACAGCACTGAAGCAGGCTCCGTGGCCCACTGAGTCCATGTTGACCAGCAAGCACCTACTTACACTGATCGAATTTTATTCTCCTCTCATTCTCATCAACTCCCCTCCAGATTCTACCTTTCAGCAGCACACTAGGGGCAATTCAGTGGCCAGTTGACCTACCAACCCGCATGGCTTTGGGATATGGGAGGAAACTGGAGCACCCAGAAGAAAGTACTCACAAGGAGAACATGCAAACTCCATGCCGACAACACTGGAGGTCAGCATTGAACCTGGGTCGCTGCAGTTATGGGGTAGCAGCTCTACCGGCTGCGTCACTGTGTTCTGCCCATTATGAAACAGTTTAGAAATATCATCTGAAGCTTAAAATTAAATTTGTCATCCTTAGTCTGTGTGGTAGAGCTCCTCCTGTTCCGAGGCTCATGCCAAGGTATAGAAGACTACGAATCAAGTGCTGGTAAGTGGGAAAGGGCAGATGGGCACTGGATAGTCAGCATGGTCACAATGGGCTGAAGGGCCTGATTCTGTGCAGTACTTCCAAGTCAAGATGGTGCGATTTGGAAGTGAAAGTATTTTTATGCATTACTTGGCTTTGCAATCCAAGGTGTTGGTGGACATGAGTTTAAGACCAGGATCAGTCCATGAATGTTCTTATGCTATCTACTACTGAGGTCTTTGTTTATCAATAGTCTGCAAATTAGCTCATACTGTTTAATGGAGAGTGAGAAGATCCTGTGACTCCAATAACATCATCTGAAGCTTGAAATTAAATTACTTCACTATTTTCCTGGTTAAAAACGCCTGTTCTCAAAACAAAAATCTCCAACTATTCCACATAGGCTTTGAGGAATCTGGGAAGAGGGAGGGAATAGGGTGAAGGGTGACCACTGACCTTACTGAGGTGCAAAGGGAAGTTTGCTTCACTGTGGCCCCATTACCAATGTTCTTCACCTTGAAATCAGAGCAGAGAGGAGACTGGTAGGCTGCTGTGCATCAAGGAATCAGAAGCCTGTGTGATTTGGAAGAGGTACAATGAAGGAAATTGAAATCCAAAAGCTCTGCAGATGCTGGAAAACCAAAACAAAACCAGAAGACGCTGGAAACAGTCAACAGGTCAGACGGCATCTGTGGAGAGAGAAACAGCTAAAATGTTAATTCTCTTTCCACTGATGAGTGTTTCCAGCATTTTTTTTTTTGTTTTTATTTCAGTTAAGGAAATAGTTTCATTGCAAAGATATTAGTCACTGACAGACCAAGCAGAGCTTTTATTTTGGAAGGAAAGTATATTGTTAAGTTATTGGATTAGTATCCAAAGATATGGGAAAATCGTAACAAGGGTATACACACACACACACACACACACACACACACACACACACACACAAAAAATGAACTGGGTACAGACAATCAAGGAAAAACAATACAAAACCCACCACCCCTTCACTCGTGCAGGCACAGCTCTATGCTGTCGGGGATACTAACTAGAACACTCCTAACCCTAGTGACATTGCACACCTCTCCAGTGCTGTTCCATGGTTCCTCAGCCTGGGATGAAGCGGGGTGAATCCCTTGGAGCAGTCAAAAGAGAATGAACCAGGCACATGTGTCACTCTTTATAATGCTGGAGGGCTGGGGGGTCCAGCCCAGGTAGTTCAAACAGGCCAATGGCCCGATGCCAGTCAAGGACCAATCGATCACAAAAGGCCAATGGCCCAAGGTCAAGTGCAAAGGTGCTTAAAGGGACCAGTGGCCAGGTGTGCACTGATGGGTGGGGTGGAGCCAAACCTTGATAGACAGTGGTGTGCCTTTCGACCAGGTAACGGGCAGTGCTGTCACGTGACAGCCACGGCCCTCCACAATATACTACCCCAATCCCCAGAGTGGCTTGAAGTATTGGTTGGAGTAAAACTGCTCCCAAAATTCAATATTTGCCACATTCCGTTTCTGGTCTAATGTCCTTTTCTAGTCTGTTAATTGTGCTAGTTGTGTTTTTCGGTTGAATTACTGTCAAGATAAGTCATTGCACATGCACCTCTGTCCATTGTGAACTGCTAATATAAGTCTTCATTTAACTGGATCACGT
>JARFYF010000094.1:104395863-104407469 GCA_030265395.1 Rhina ancylostomus
CATAAATCCTGTAGCCCAGTGTAATATTTGGCAGGAGAAGCGGACTCCTGTTAATCTCTTCAATCGCAAATATCATCGCCTGTATGAAGCGGAATGTGCGCAAATCTAAACTGCAGGAGAGAGATACATGGATATTAGGACTAATGCACACTGATTATTTCTCTGCAATGTTTTTGAAGCAAACGCACTCGGCTGATTTATTCTTCAGGCAACTATGTCTGTTGTTTTCCACACATCAGCTCTATTTCCCTCTCTGAAGATTTCTAATAGATTCCACCACTTTGGCAATAATTTGAAGAATGCCACGGACAAAGCATTTTCCCCACCAACAACACTGTGATTCCAAGGTCGACCTCGGACTCTGAGCCCATTTAATGGGAACAGCGATATTGGCGAAAGAGAGGCGAGACGGCAGAACAGCGCACCACTCAGTCGGGATGTCCCGTTTCTGAAGTAGGACAACAGAAGATCAAAGACAAACTTTTCTATAGCAACACATTTACATTTGGTGAAATTCTGTACTGAATCACTCGTTGCTGTTGGCATAAGACCAGATAGAATTAATACAGGTGTCGGAAAATAGAGTTAAAAATTTATTTGGCCCTGAAGCCCAACGTTAAGTGCATTCATTATTCGTTGAATGAGAAACAGAGTTCATGCTTCAGGTCGAAGAACCTTCACCAGAACTGGGGAACAGAGAAAACAAATTAGTTTTAAGTTAACAATTTGCTGCATTTGCTGTTTTATTTCAGTTTTTCAACACATCTGGACAGTGATTATTTGATTTGGGAACGCAAGGACATTTTTATTCGTTTTGTTACGCTGTCCGAAGAAAGGACCGTTCTGGTGCAAAAAAAAATGAGCTGCTGGAGGAACTCAGCGGGCCACGCAGCATCTGTGGGAGGAAGTGGACAGTCGAAGTTTGGGGTCGAGACCCTTCATTTGGCGCGTATATACTTCTGCCGTTGTGGCGACCTTATTTTCCTCTTTTTGGTTGGCTATAAAAGGTATTTTGCAAATCTGAATCTATACAAAGTAAAAGTTAGCATAGTTTTCTATATATTGTTTGACTCTTGCATTATTTCTATCTGGTTTTAAGGCAACAGCAAGGAGTGGTTCAGCACAGAATTTCGTTTCGATATCACTAAACAGAAAATTTTCCGAAATCCACCCAAAACCCTTTCAGATATGATGATGGGAAGCTCAAACTCTTTATTCGGATCCCAGCATCAAAGCAAGAACTACCCGACCGTTTTGTGTAATTCATTTGTGAAAAATATAAAAGTATCAGTGCTGGGTCGATCCTTCTGAAACCGTTATCACTGGTGATTAATAGTTAATCCTGATTTCCTGTCAGAAGGGTGAGTATGTTTTGTCTTTTAATGCGAACTATTAAGATGATGTCACGAACCGTTTTTGATATTTTTATTTGGGAACTTAACTCAATGTAACTGTGCTGTGTAATGAATTGACCTGTACGATCGGTTCGTAGGACAAGTTTTTCACTGTACGTCGGTACAAGTGACAATAATAAAGCAATACCAATACCAAATCACACGAATCACGTAATTACGCGTTCTTAAAATCCTCTCCAATTTCATGGAGAACGTTGTTTGAAGAAAAGGTTTCAACACGTTACTGTCTGTATTATCTCTGTTGTGGGTGACTCTGAAATACCGAAGATAGATTTAAAGCGCAGCAAGTTTACCCTTACCTTTGACATCACAATAAACACAATTATTGCCAGGAATACACAGGTTTTGGTGAAATCAGTGGGAGAATCTGTAGCTTAGACAATGGAATTGACTCAGTGACAAACGATTCATGCCCACATTAACCACGATGCGTGATGAAATAGCGGACTACAATTTTAGCGATTTGATTTTGAGTGAGGAACAGGCACAAGAGTCAGTCAGTGAAAATGATTCTCTCGCACCCAATAGCACGGCCTCCAGTCTCCAACTGATAAACTCAGTAACAAAAATCAAAAAAAGCTGGAAACACTGAGCATGTCAGGCAGCACCTGTGGAAAGAATATCAGGGTTAACATTACCTGCCGAAGACCCTTCAGCAGAACCGGTAAGGAGAGAAATTTTTATACTTAAATTGAATTTTATTTACAACGTGGTAACAGACACTTCCGGCCCAACAAGTCCGCGCCGCCCATTTTAAACCCCAAATTAACCTACCCGTACGTCTATAGATTGTGGGTGGAAACCGGAGTACCCGGAGGAAACTCAGGTAGACACGGGAGAACTTACAGACAGCGACGGGAATCGAACCCCAATCGCTGGCTCTGTGTTAGCATTATACTAACAGCTACGCTAGCATGCCGCCCCAAATCAGATTAAAATTAAAACTAATCAGATTAAAATCAGGTTAGTTTTAAGATATAGACAAAATGATAAATGCATCACTCGGCTCACTAAACCGACCTTACACATTTTGCAGCTCTCGGTCTGGTTTCAAATGAAAGTTCCGATTTCTCGATACCGGAGCGCAGCGTAAAAATCCCGCCAAGGTCGATGTCTCCCTCCTCCGCTAAACTAAACAAATCGAACATTTCCCTGCGTTTACACATCAGGCTGCCAGTTGGCACTGCGACAGGTAACAGTAACCCCCATAGCCATACGCAGCACATGTTTGCTTTTGCTCTGACTCTTGCCGACAAATTGCTATGGAGTTTTATATTGGATGTCATGCTTGGGCGAGCAGCGTCGGTTCCCCTGGTGAAAGAGGTAACGCACAGGAGGGAATCAAATGGCACTGTAATCTAATTTGTGACATGGACAAAGAAACACAATTAGAAACCCCAAGCTCCGCAGAGCCATGAATGTTCTTTATATATTTTTACGTTCTATGTTTTTTTTTGTCCCAGTAGGGACCAGTTCGTGGCACGCTATTTTCCTATTGGCAAATAGGAACACACATAAACACGTGAATCTGGTCGTACTGATATTTATTGAAAAGGAAAATCAACCAACTAGTTACAGATAAAGGCTGGCGTTCATTGGGATCATAATAACTCCATCTCTTTCGTAATCTGTTCCCCTCGCCCCACGGGTGATACCATTTCCTGTTGAAAAGCAATGACATTTATTAAAAGGAGCCAATCAATTGTTGGGGCAGTTGAAACCGCAGAATGACATTGACAAGTGTAATCTCTATTGCACAGAAATGCACTGGGTAGCACTTTAATTGAGAGACTTTGTAGAGTGATTCACTTTAATTTTGTTTATGGTGCTGAATTAAATACGGAAACGATAGACAAGTTGTAAAACTTTTCGCCCTTCCCCTGATAACTGTGACGCATCACGCATTACAGAAATCAAAGCTCCTATCATCTGCAGCCGTTTGTGGCCTCCACCTATCACCTCCCAGTCGCTGCCGCAATCCCTTCATCTTCTCTCCTGCATCTGCCTGTGACCCCTCATCACCGGGATTTAGCTATCAACTTCCAGCCCTTGCTCCACTCCTTCCACCCACCTATTTATACTGACCCAGATAAAGGGTCTCGACCCGAAACGTCGATTGCCTATTTCCCTCCACAGATGCTACCTGACCCGCTGAGTTCCTCCGGCATTTTGCTCAAGTTTCCCCGAACAGTGCAGAGCCGGGTATCTGTGGGAAAAAGTAACAGAGGATGGACGATTGATTTTTTTTACCCCGAATCGGTGCAGGACCAGATCGCATTTTGTCTTTAAAGTGCGGCAGTGATCTGTGCTGCAGCCGGACGAGTTCCAGCTGAGACAATACTGAACCACCGGTTTCGACACACGAATCACATCTAATGCGCTTCCCCGTGAAGAGTCGGCTTTACTTTGCTATTGAAAAACTTGTCTTGTATACCATTCGTACAGATCAATTCATTACACCGTGCATTGAGGTAGTTCAGGGTAAAAACGATAACAGAAAACAGAGTAAAGTATCACAGCTACAGGAAAGTGCATTACAGTTAAATAATAAGGTGCAAGGTCATGACAAGGGAAATTGTGAGGTCAAGAAACTGAGAGTCATGTTCCGCACTAACAGTAATTTGAAATACTATGTCCAAATGAGTTCTATGTTCATTAATCCAGCGCGAACGTTGCTCTTCATTAAAATACAGAGATTTGGATATTTGAGGCGTCCATTCCACATGAAAGGCTTTTGTTAAACAGGATTGAAACTTGTGGAATAAGAAGTGAACGGACACTAGGGGACAGTCAGCAGTGGTGAATTGAGGATGGCACAGTTGCCGTTCCCCAGGAATTGGTGGTAGGATCCCAGTATTCCTACACATATACTTGATCACAATCTGTAAATGTGCAAATGTCAAACTCTGGAAGTGTGGCAAACACTGAGGAAGAGAGCAAAAACCCTCAAGAAATCGTGAGAGGCAGACGGGTGAAATGGGCAGAAACGTAGCATGTTAAATTTCACGGTCGAAAATGCAATGTGAGATTTGACGGGGTAAAGGAAGGAAGAAAATACAATTTGTAGTATTCATTTCGAAAAGGATTCACGAAAAAAGAAACCTGGGGTATTTGTGTCCAAATCTATGGAGGTGGAAAACGGCTTGAGAAAGCATTTTGGTACAGGTTTGACAGACGTGCTCACAATTCATGAAATAACAAAGTAATCGAGTAGCAAAATAGGTTACGGTGAAGTTTTCTTACAAACTGCTCTCACACAAGTTCTATGGGTACAATTATGCAATGTGGGCATTATTGGTAAGGTTCACATTTACTGCCAAACACGAATGCCCACCAAGCAGGCAGACGTTCCGCCATTATTGAACCACTGCAGTCCATATGGTGAAGACACCCACTGTGCTGTTGGCAGGGAGTTTCAGTATTGGACCCAACAATCAATATCACGTGACATATTCCAAGATACGAAGATGGCGACTTAAAAGGAAACCTGCAAGACGTGGTTTCCCGTGTCCCTGTCGCTATTTTCATTCTTGGTGGGAGAAAGTGTGCATTTTGGAGGTGTTTGCAGAGTAGTATTGGCACGTATCTGCAATGTCTTTTATAGATGTTAGAAGCTGCTACTACAGTGCACAAGCGGTAGAGGAAGTTGATCGTTTAGGGCTGTGATTCCGATGAGAGTCAAGTGCACTGCTTTGACTTGAAAGCCAATTGTGTTTTTGAAGCTGGGCTCATCCTGGCAAGTGCAGAAGGTTCCGTTAGTCAACTACGTTATGCCCTGTAGAAACTGGAAAGACTTTTGGGAATGGAAGTGTGTCACTCACTACAAGACAAGCAGCCTCTGCCCTGGTCTTGTAGCCACTGGTCCAGTTCAGAATCTGACAAACGGTGACCCCAGGTATGGTACACAGCAATATTAATCCAATTGTCTCTCAAAGGTCAGTGGTTCGGGCAGTTTGTTGTTTGAGGTGGTTATTGTCCGCCACTTGCAAGTCACAAATGTTACTTGTCATTTATCAGGCCATCCCTGAATTTTCTCTGAGTTTTTTTTTGCATTTTAGCATGGATTGTTTCACTTCCCGAGGAGCTGCAAATATTGGGCTTTCATTATTAAACCTGCTCACTACTGACCTCATGACTGAAGGAAGGTCATTAATGAAGGAGGAGACACTGCCGGACATGCTTTATGAAGACCTCGGTGACTGAAGAAAACAGTCACACAATGAAGCTGCTCAGATTAATGCTCCCTTCATCTGGAATAATCCAGCTGGCTCCATCCACCAGATCTACTTTTTCCCATTAACAGTTTTATACCCCACTAGATAGTGGTTGCTCATTCAATTATAGTTTCCAATAAGAATCATATAAGTACTCAAAGACATAAAAACCTAGTCGGATAATGGGACAACCGGATTGCACTGAGCAAAGGAATCAGCAGGCCGAATTGTTTTCCAGCATTGGTGCAACGATTCTATACTGAGAATGCTCTCGTTTAACAACCTGTCCAAACTCCGCCACCAATCTCAGAGATCACAACAGTAAGGAAGTTATTCTATATTCTGAAGAGGCTTCTGGTTTGGGTTGAATAGCTCGCTTTTAATTTTAGATTTTTATTTGGAAAAAAAATTGATTGCGCTCTGACAATAGGAGAATAAGGCTCAGAACATGTACCACCGGCTCTCCATATTAATGATGCACGGGAAAAAGAGGCTGGCTGCATTAATAATGCATATATGGAGGTGTTTCAATTCAGATGGACAACTAATGTGTACAGTAAAAGGAATTTATGAAGCACCTCCTCCTTTGCATGAAATGTGTTCACGACTGAGTAAGAAAGTAATTTGCCATTAAAACTAGGATAAGTATGTCAAAGTTTGAGTCAGAGCTGCTAGTTAAAGAAATGTTCCGTTTAAAATTGGATTTGGTGTTTTAGAGATCAAATACATGCCGATGAATATCGCATCATTTATCAGATAATCTCACAAATGAATATAATTCATCAACATTTATTTCTTCGTTTATTTCCGAAAGCGTTTGTGTTACATTTCACAAGTAACATTGAAGGGAGAGTGAATTTCGATGAAACTGGGAAGTCGATCTGAAGGCGGGATGTAAAATCATGCGAAGCAAAGATAACGTGAATGATCACAGTCTTTTTTCCCAGTGCAGGGGCGCGTAAAACTAGAGGACATAGGTTTAAGGTGAGAGGGGAAAGATGAAAGGGGACCTGAGAGGCAGGTTTTTCACACAGGATGGTGAGCACATTGAAAGAGCTACCAGGCGAGGTGGTAGGGCGGCGGGTGGAATTAACATGTTTCAAAGATAGTTGGACAAGGAAATTGGGAAATTAAATTGGGAAATTAGTAAAATGATTTATTATTGTCACCTGCCTCGGTACAGTGAAAAACTTTGTTTTGCATGCCATCCATACGGATCATTTCATTATAACAGTGCATTGAGGTAGGACAAGGGAAAAGAATAACTGAATGCAGAATAAAGCGTCACAGGCACAGAGAAAGTTCAGTGCAGCCAGACAATTATTCGCAAGGCCACAACGACATAGATTGTGAGGTCAAGAGTCAATTTTATCGTACAAGCGTACAGTTCAATAGTCTTTTAACGGCGGGACAGAAGATGTACTTGAGCCTGGTGTTACGTGTTGTTAGACTTTTGTATCTTTTACCTAATGGGAGAGGGGAGAAGAAAGAAATTCCTGGGTGGGTGACGTCTTTGATTATGTTGGCTGCTTTACTGAGGCAGGAGAAGTGTAGACAGAGTCCACAGGAAAGGTTCAGAGGGATCTGGGCCAAATACAAGCAACTGGGACCAGCTCGGTCAAGCAACGTTGACCGAAGGGCCTGTTTTTGTGCTGTATAACTCCATTAAGTGCATTCTTTCGCATCTCACTGCAGTTACTCCGAGGAAAGATTGGCGACTATATTTGAGAATTTTATTTAAAATTCAAAAACTATATGCGCAACAGGGGTCAACAGAAATGTGCGGTGAATGTTGGTTAAGGCAGATGGAGAAAGCACACTAAACTGCATGGTAATAAGCAAGTTGTGGGTAACATCGGGAGAATTAATACACTGCCAACAACACATACACATCTGTTTCAGGCACAAAATCCCAACAGGGCATGTGGTCCAGTTATGGTCAGCGGGAAAAGTGAAGGATTATAGATCACAGAAAGAAGATTTATGAAGCCAACATTTCAGAAAAGGTCATAATTCAAGAGATGAGGGTCAGGAAAGATAGGGAAATAGAAGAGCGGAGTAACTGAGCAAGAAACGCAGAAGAAACAGACTGTAAACGTTTCTGCAGAAATGATAAAAAGGAAGCTGAAATGTCTGAAGGTTGCTAAATCATCTGGACTGGATTGACCACACCCCAGGGCGCTGAAAGAGGTAGCTGAAGTGATAGTAGATGTACGAGAAGTGCTCTTTCAAAAATCACGAGTGTCAGAAATGGTTTCAGAGGGCTGGAAGTTCGCAAATATCACTCCACTCTTCAGGAAGGGAGGGATACAAAAGACAAGAAATGATAGGCCGGTTAACCCGACTTCAGTGACTGGTAAGATGTTAGAGTCCATTATTAACAATGAGGTTTCAGGGTACTTTGAAGCACACGAAGTCAGCCTGGTTTCCTTGAGGAGCAATCTTGCCTGACAAATCTGTTGGAATTCTTTTAGAAAGTAAGAGACAGTATAGACAAAGTGTCAGTGGATGTTGTTTACTGGGATTTTCAGAAGGCCTTTGACAAGGTGCCACAAATGATGCTGCTGAACAAGATAGGAGCCCTTGGTATTACACGAAAGGTACTAGCATGGATAGAATATTGGCTGACTGGCAGGCAACATTGGGAATAAAGGGGGCCTCGTCTGTTTGGCTGCCCGTGACTAGTGGTGTTCCTCGGGGGATGGTGTTGGTTCCACTAATTTTCACGATACAGTGCATGTTAATGATCTGGATGACGGAATAGATGGCTTTGTATTATTTAAGTTTGTGGCTGATACAGAGATAAGTGGAGGGGCAGGTAGTGTTGAGGGTGCAGCGAACCTGCAGAAGCACTTGGGCAGGTTAGAAGAATGGGCAAAGTCGTGGTGGATGGAATACAGCGTAGGGAAGTGTATAGTCATGAACTTTGGTTGAAGGAATAAAGGCATAGACTGTGTTCTAAATGGCGAGAAAATTCAGATATCAGAGGTGCAAAGGGACTTGGGAGTCCGAGTGAAGGATTCTCTGAAGGTTAACTTGCAGGTTGCATCTGTAGATAGGAAGGCAAATGCAATGTTAGCATTCGTTTCCAGAAGATGTTGAATATAAAAGCAAGAATGTAATGTTGAAGCTTTGTCAGGCATTGGTCAGAACACGTCTGAAGTATCATGAGCAGTTTTGGGCGCTATATTTGAGGAAAGACTTAATAGCGTTGGAGAGGGTCCAGAGGACGTTTACGAGAATGATACCGGGGTGAAAGGGTTAACGTATGAGGAGCATTTGATGGTTCTGGGCATGTCCTCGCTGGAACTTAAAAGAATGAGGGGGGCCTCATTGAAACCTACTGAATATTGAAATGCCTGGATAGAGTGGATTTGGGGAGAATGATTCCAGTAGTGGGAGAGTCAAGGACGAGAGGGTACAGCTTCAGAATAGAAGGACATCCCTTTTAAAATGAGATGCAGAGGGATTTCTTCAGCCAGGGGATGGTGAATCTGTGGAAGACATTTCCATGGACGGCTGGGGAGGCCAAGTCATTGGGTGTATTTAAAGCGAGGGTTCATGCGTTCCTGATTAGTAAGGGTGTCAAAGGTTACAGTGAGAAGGCAGCAGAATGGGGTTGAAGGGGGGCAAATAAATCAGCCATGATCGAATGGTGGAGCAGACTCGATGGGCCGAATGGCCTCACTCTGCTCCTAAGCCTTATGGTCTTATGAAAGTGTTCCTGACATACTGAGAAGGGGGAAATTATCTCCGGGAAATGTCAGATAAATTGACCAAGTTACTTGGTCAATTTGATAAGTTGTGTTCAACGGCCGGACATGAGGAGCGCCAGTAAAGCGCCTTTTTTATATCAAGAGCTGGATATCCTAACACTATAAAAAGCGAATATTACATTGTTATAAGAAGCGATTGTTTGCATCGTCAAATTGCTTCTTGGAGTAATCTGTTCGATTGCCTCAAGAAATAACTTGATATTTAGTCACAGGAACTTCAATTATATATTTAAAATGTTGTCTATCATGTCAACAGGAGTGGACCACGTCCCACAATATTAATATGAATCTCACGTTTTGTAATTTATCGTTTTTGGGTTTGTTTCAACTCAATATGTTTCTGCTACTCTGTACTGTGGTGTACACTGAGAGGTTTAGCCGGCTTCTAGATAAAATACCCAATAAGTGGAAAGAAACATGTAATGATCCCTCGGAGAGGTAAGGAGGAAAGGTGGTGGTGTCGGATTTTAATGAGGACACGAGAGACTGCAAATGCTGGAATATGGAGTAAATAGCAAACTGCTGCAGTAACTCGACGGAATGAGCAGCAGCTGTGAAGGCAGACGGACAGTCAGCGATTAGGGTCGTGATCCTGACCCTAGTAATGAATGATGTTGAATGGACGTGTTATTTTCATCTCCACTGACCCCCTTAAGCATTTATTTTTGTTGCGAGAAATACAAAAGGTGGAATTAATAAGAGCAGAACCGGGAATGTAGCACTGCTAAAGGCAAGGAAATTGTAAAGCGCTGCGAATGTTTCATGGTTTCATGAATAATTATCTGATTGCATGAAAAAGCTGGGCAACCAACTTCTTTGTAATATTGCATATTCACTTAAAATTGTTTCAAAAACACAGATTTAAGCTTGAAATCATAACAAAAGCTGTGTAGGGCAGCCAAATGGTTGGGATAAGAACAAAAAGGGCGAATACTTGATCCCACACCCGTTGATTGGCCAGTAACCGCCAGCTGAAGTGCAATTCAGCGTTATAATATATTGCAACTCACAACTAACTCCAAACTGGGCGAATCTCTGTCCCTATTAACATGGGAACTGTCACCAAAGCTGAACGAGCTGGCCCAGGTCACTGAAAAAGTCCTGCAACATCCCCGCATTGTCGTCATTGAGGAATCCTGAATTTCGGCCACACTGACACACGCCTCCATACCATCACTCAAGCTGTCCTGTCCGGCTAATGTAACAGATTCATCCGCCTTGACAATGAGTTGTCTCTCCACCCTCAAATTCCCTAAACCCCACACGTCACCTCTCATCTGTCCCCCACTCCACCCTGACTCCTTCTGAATATACTGCTCGCCGGTCGCTCCTCTCAATCCCAACTTCGACATCAACCCCACAGACAAGGGCGGTGCAGTTGTAGTCTGGAGAACTGACGTCTACCTTGTGGAGGCCAGATAGCAGCTTTCGCACACCTCCTACCTACCCCTGTACTGGGACCCCACCAACTATCATCCCATACCATCTGGAGATCTGCACAGCCTCCAACATGATTGTTCCCCAACAGCGCACTGCCGTTTCTGTCTCCTGCCCAACATTCAATAACCGGATTGTCCCGGTGAGCCCATTGTTTCTGAAAGCCCCATCCCCGCTGAACTCTTCCATTCACATCTCGGCTCCAACTTGTCCTTTGAAAGAAAACTCCAACTGCTCCCATCGTCTTGTAGGATCTTGCATTTTTTTCTTCAAGCTTACATAGTCAATATATTCGGAAAGATGCTTTTAAATGTAGTTATATCACTCTTTAAGGAAATGCATTACATTCTTAATGTATGAATCATGAATCCATCCAACAATAAACAAATCGACGACGCCTGAACATTGTGAACGTATTAAAACATATTTATTATTCAGAGACAAGATGAATGCATTCAAAGTACATTATCAATATCCCTCAATTACAATCATCGATGGCATTAAATTTCATCAAGGAGAACAAAATAATTAAAACGGACAAGATTTTCTATCTGATGTAGCCTTTGTCAATGGCACTTGAAGCTTTCACGAGGACACTTTCCCCATCAAATGTTTCTTTGTATTTCTCTCCGGCTTTAACAATATGATGTAACATTTAGGGGCAAAAATACAGAAAAGTAAGCCAAAGCTGGAAGCCAAAATAGCAAACACTTCCACGGCCACAGTGAATTTGCCGGGAGAACTGACATAAGCTGGGATGAACG
>JARFYF010000094.1:106174432-106187615 GCA_030265395.1 Rhina ancylostomus
AGATTCTGCCAACAACAGTGGTGTCATCGGCAAATTTATAGATGGCATTTGAGCTGTGCCTAGCCACACAGTCATGAGTGTAGAGGGAGTAGCGCAGTGGGCTAAGCACGAATCCTTGAGGTGTGCCTGTGTTGATTGTCAGCGAGGAGGAGATGTTACTACCGAAGACATTACTACTAATTTTGTTATATTACTGAGGATCTTTCTGGAGGTTGTTCGTATTGGTGTATAGCTCCATAAGTATAGCTGACCTTCTCAGACCACCTCTGGTTAGCTATTTTTAGTTTGTAAGCTTGTTGACGGTCTATTTGACTATAGTCATTTCAACACTCCCTCACCCAATGTTTATACTTGATAACAATTGAGAACAAAAGAAACCTGTCCTGAAGAAAGGTCCTGACCTGTAATGTTGCTCCATGAATGCTGCCTGGCCTGCTGAGTTCCTCCAGCATCATTGTTTTTTCACCTAGATTCCAGCATCTGCAGTCCTTTGTTTCTCTCTTTCAAAAGAAACCTGTTTTCTGTTCCTGTTCCCAGCTTGCAAAATAGAAGCCATTGTGATTGGGGAATTTTTTTTGATTGAAATATTGTTTTGATTGGTTTTTTTTTGCATCAGCTCTCCATTCTGGGAATTCTACTTTTTTTTAAATGCTGTGTAATACAGATTTTCTTTGATTATACTGTAAATCATTGTCTTTTACCCAACCAATAACATTGGACCATCTCCTACTTGTACCCCTTGTGCAATCCCTGCTGCACCCAGGGGCCCAAAGAGTAGGTTCCTTACCTGCAAAACAGGAGTTCCCTCTGTCCTCATCTTCCACCCCACCAGCCTCCATGTTCAGTGGATCATCCACTGTTATTTCCACCAGTTTCAACAGGAAAATACCACTTGACATCCCTTCCCTCCCAGTTCCTTTCAGTTTACTCCTTGGTTGATTATTCCATGAACAGCCACTGCTCTTCCCACAGCACTTTCCCATGTAATCGTAGAGACTCAAAGGCATCTTCCAGATTAAGCAGCAATTCACTTGCATTTCCTCCTCCTTGTATTCTGTTTGCTGCTCTCCTTTACACTGGAGAAACCAAATGCATATCATTTGATTGCTTTGCAGAAAGCCTGCATTCAATCTGCAGGAGTGCCCCTGAACTTCCAGTTCCCTCTCACTTTAATTCTTCCTGCGAGTCCCAATGTGATATCCCTCTTCAGTCTCTTGCACTGTTCCAACAAAGTACAACGTAAACTGGAGGAGTAGCATCCTTTGTTCCATCTGGGAACACTACAGCCTCAACTGTCGTCAACGAATTTGGCAATTTCAGATCAACATTCGTGTCTTGGGTCGACAGTTCAGATATAAGGTTATCATCCTGGGCATGTCATCATTGAGTCATTAAGAAAACAGACCCTTCATGCTGGCCATCAAATACCTTTCTGTACTAATCTCTACATTAAGCCTATGCTTTCTATACTATGGTGTTTCATATTCTCATCTAAGATGAGATTTTATTAGTCACATGTACATTGAAACAGTGAAATACATTTTTTGCGTCGAGTGTTCTGGGGGCAGCCCACAAGTGTCGCCGTGCTTCCAGCACCAACGTAGCATGCCCACAGCTCCTAACCTGCAAGTCTTTGGAATGTGGGAGGCAACCAGAGGAAACCTACGCAGACATGGAGAGAATATACAAATTCCTTACGGACAGCAGCTGGAATTGAACCCGGATCGCTGGTGCTGGAACAGCGTTATGCTAACCACTACACTACCGTGTTGAGAGTACCTGCCTCCATTATCCCCTTAGGCAGTATGTTCCTGATTTCAACTGCCCTCAGGGTTTTAAAAAAAAAGCTTTTTCCTCAAACTGTGCTGAAGAGACAAGTTTGTCACTTTCCACCCTATCTCTGCCCCTATTTACACCTCATTCAGATGACCCCTTAGCCTCTCCGCTCCATAGCAAACATAGCCAGTCTCCCCTTGTAGCTGAAATGCTCCACCCCAGAAACATCCTGATGTGTCTCCTCCACCCAGAAACATACATTATGGAAACAGGCCCTTTTGGCCCACTGAGTGCACACCCAACCATCAACCACCCTTTTATTTTGCATTAATCCTACATTAATCCCATTTTATTCTCTCCACATTTTCATCAACTCCCCCCAGATTCTACTGTTCACCCGCACGCTAAGATTAATTGGCCACTGTAAATTGCCCCATCAGCCCACACATCATTGGGATGCAGAAGGAAACCAGAGCATCTGAAGGAAACTACACAGTCACTGGAAGAACTTGAAAACTCCACATGGACAGCAGCCAAGGTCAGGATTGAACCCAGGTTTCTGGCGCTATCAGGCAATGGCTCTATTAGCTGGATCACTATGCCACTAGTGTCATAGTCCATGACTTGGAATGTTATTCCACTGGCTTGCTTTGGCTGTGTATCTCTGTATTCCCATTTTGACAATGCAACACTATCTACTCCAGAAGGAAATGGCACTCAGGAGCCATTCCAGGCTGAGCTGGGGACCATCAATATTACAGTATTGTTCTTGAGATTCGGTACTGTTTTGTATGTAGCTGACCACAGACTAGACCAGAGAATCTTTCACCACAAACTCCTATAGACTTAGTTGCAACCCACTGGAGATATTGTAGATATCACTATAAATATCAACTCGGTGTGTGCTATCCACAGAACAATTGAACATCAAGTTTGTTGTTGTGTGGAGTGTCGTTCCAGCTAGAGGAATAAAGACAAGTCTATGAGCTTAATATTCTTTCTCATGTCAGTTCTCTGACTGATTCATCTTTGGACATTGCAGCTAATTCATTATGTTCCCAAACCTCAGGCCACTTCTTTTAAGCTCATTTTCTGAATATAGAATTTGAGGCAATTATCTTGAAAAGCACAGGATAAAGATTTACAGAGCCTGTGTAAACATTTCTCATCATTGACCTGACCCACCACAATTTTATTCGGTACTTATAATGTTTTAATTTAAACATTTTACTTCCTAAATATATGGAGGAATATTTACTTAGCTAGTTTTTTTTTAAAAATGTCCATATCAAATATTAATTGAACCCCTGTAAAATGGGTATTTGTCCCGTGGGTCAATGTGTAAAGGAATGCATAGGGCATAAGAGTTGTTCTGATTCATTCTTGGGACATAACTGTTGTGGTAATTGACATTTATTGCCATTTCCCAATGCAGAAGTACATGTTGAACTACATCTGCCAGTTTGGAGAGGTGTTAGATGGCCAGAATTTTAGCCCCAAAGCAGTGTGTTGGATCTTGTGACTGACAAGCCATCCAAGCTTGCCAATTATCTGCCCTTAGACCATGCTGTTTACTCCAGGACCTTTCTGACTGTTAGTGGCTGGTTTCAGCCTTGAATACCTTGGGAGTATCACCAGTGGTCAAAGCTATCAAAAGGCTGGTATCAATAGTCAGAGTTCTCTGGGACACAAAATTTGTTGCATTATGATCTTTTTGCTTGCTTTAAATGACGTGAATCAGTGTAGTCTTCCACTGTGGATTCCTTGATGAGGTGTGATCTTGGCATGCCTTCTGTCCTGCTATGGATCAGGTACAACTTGCTCACAGAAGATTCCCCTCTTCACTTTTACCCTGCTGTTGAAAGTGAGGGTGCATTTCAGCCATGCTACTGGTACTTAGGAGTCCATATTGTCCTTCCAAAAATTTATGACCAGCATCTGATTGGCTCTCTTTTTAAGGTGAATTGCTATTGTTAAGGTTTTGCTGAGTTGGACAAAATTACCAGTGATAGAAACTTCACTCTTCTGCTTCTATTTTGTTGAGAAATAAAGCACTTGGCCCCTGAAGCCTGTTTCCATTCAATATTACCATGGCTGATATCTCCAGGCTTCAGTTTGTCTTCTATGCCACATGGCCCTCAATTTCCCAATCTTTCAAAATGTATTTTCCTCTAAATACCTCCAGTAATCTGGCCTCCACAACCCTCTGGGATAGAAAATTCCAGAGATTCACCACCCTCTGCAAGAACTTCCTCTGCCTCTCAGTTTTAAATGATTGTATTCTTGTAACTACATCCTCTTGTTCGGAACTCCTCCATAAGTGGAAACATCTACCTTGTCATGCCCCTTTAGGATCTCAGATGTTTCAATAAGACCACCCCTTCTAAAATCCAAAGAATACAGATCTAATTTTTTTTGGTTGCTTGTAACAGGACAACCCTCTCATCCCAGGAATTAGCTGAGTGGGTTGCCTCTAATGCTGCTATTTTCTTAAATAAGGGACCAAAACTGTACACATACACTTGGTGTGGTCTCACCAACACCCTGTACAATTGTAGCAATACTTTTTTTAAACTCTACCCACAAGCAATTAAAGTCAAAATGCTTCATGATTACTTGCTGCATCTGCATTCTAACATCTTGTGTTTCATGTACAAGAACACCTCAATCTCTCTGTACTCCACTTATTTGCTATATAGCCTATAGTTTCCTGCTTTGTCTCCTTACCATCTTGAACAAGGGCCATCGCATTTAGTTTTACAATCCACTGGTACTCTCCCAGAACTGAGCGAGTTTTGATAAATTACAACATGTGGTTCTACTATTTTGACAGCAGTGTCCTTTAAAATAATTGAATGCAGGCTATCTGTTCCTGGTGAATTGTCTATCTTTAGTCCCATTAGTTTTTCCCAATATTTTGTTCCTCATGATGTGAATTGTTAAAAGTTCTTCCCTCTTATTTAAAACTAGCCCATCTGCTGTTCTTTTCAAAATGTGCCATGTCATCCACTAAGATTACTAAAGCAAAGTATTGGTTTAAATTATCCGCCATTTCCTGGTGTTAATTCCCCAAGAGATTCCACATTTACCTAACCTATCCTCTCACTTTTATATATCCATGGGAGCTTTTGCTGTTTGTTTTGATATTATTGGATGATTTACTGTTGATCCTTTTTTTCCTCCTTATTAACTACTGGTTCCTGAAAGGTTCCCAGTCCTCTAGTTTTTCACTAACTTCTGCTACTTTGTTTGCTTTAATTTTTTAATATTTTACTTTGGCCACCTTTTACTAACCATCTCTCTAATTGAATCCCTGTCTTTGATTGGGATCAATATCTGCTGAGCATGAGAAATGTCTCCCACTGCTCACCTCCTGACCTTAAACCTTTTTACCCATTGTGTTCTAGACAATTCTTCCTTCATACCTTCTGTAGTTGCCTTTTTATTTAAGTTGATGACACTGGTATAAAATCATGAGGGGCATAGATAGGGTGAATGCGCAGTCTTTTTCCCATGGTTGAGGAATCGAGAACTAGAGGGCATAGGTTTAAGATGAGAGGGAAGAGATTTAATAGGAACCTGAGTGGCAGCTTTGGGAGTGCTGTTGATCAAGGAAGGTATCAGTGCATACTTTGATGGTGTTAACCAAGGAAGGTATCAGGGCAGTGCTGTATAGTGATTATAGATGCAGTGGATTGTTCTGTGGAATCAATTGAGTAGAAATAAAGAATAGCAGGTAAACAAAAAACCTTTTCACCTTGAGGGTGGTCGGTATACAAATGAGCTGCTAGAGGAAATGGTTGAAACAAGTACACTAACAACATTTAGAAGGTACTTGGACAGGTATGTGGATAGGAAAGGTTTAGAGGGCTATGGGCCAAATATGAGCAAATGGGAATCTTGGTCAGCATGGACCAGTTGGGCCAAAGGGCCTGTTTTTGTGCTGTATGACTCTATGGTTTTGGACCTGAGGTGTTTGCCCTTGTGCTGTATCTGCAATTTTATCATGTGATCACTTCTCTCTAAAGGATCCTTATCTGCAAAATCTCTTATTAATCCTACCTCATAAAATAGCCTGTTCCTGGGTAGGTTCCATAACATATTGCTGTAAGAAATGATCCCTGGAGCATTCCAGTTGATGTCCAATTAGTATGCAGATTAAAATTGTGCATGAAAATTGCATTTCCCTTCTGACATGCCTTTGGTATTGTCCCATTTATGCTTTTTCCTATTGTGAGGCAACACTTTGGGGGGGGGGGCGCAGTGTTGGGGGGGCCTATAAACCAAAGGTCGTCTGTTTACCTGCTATTCCTTATTTCCACTCAACTTATTCCACATAACAATCCACTGCATCTATATCACTACTCAGCACTGGCCTGACACCCTTCTTGATTAACACCATCCCACCTCCATTATGTTTTGGAACATCAAATATTCTGAAACATTGAGGTCCTGGTCACCCCACAACCAAGTCCTGTAACACTTATTAAATTCATTTATTTTTGTGCTGTCAATACATCTACCTTGTAACAAATGTTGCATGCATTCAGATAAAGAATCTTGAGCTTTGACTTTTCACAAATTTCACTTGGGTTTAATTTCTGTCATACACTTTTGCTTACATTTTCTGCCCCTTCCTGTCAACCTTTGATTTTAATTCACCCCTTCAATCTTCAATTCAATAAAATTCCCATAACTTAAAGACCCCATCCCACCCCAGACATTCCCTCTTCTCCCCCCTCCCATTGGGCAGAAGATACAAAAGCCTGGAAGCATGTACCACCAGGCTCAAGAATAGCTTCTATTCCTATAAGACTATTGAATGATTCCCTAGTATATCGTACTTTATTTTGCATTCTTTTATTGTTTTCCCTTGTACTACCTCAATGCACTGCTGTGATGAAATGATCTGTATGGATGGCATGCAAAAGACGTTTTTCACTGTACCTCAGTACGTGACAATAATAAACCAATTCACCAACCTTTCACACCATCACTGACACGAAAGATTAAATTGGTCACCTTCTCTCTCCTTGGTTGCTTAGCACAAATTCTGAGCAATTGCAGTTTTTATTTCAACATTTCCTCTTACATTAGGAAACCAAAGGCCAATTCCAATGATCAATGGAACTGAGGTCTAGGTTTAATCCTGCGGTTTCCAGAGGTGACACCCTGCCAGCCTCATTCACTTCCATTCTGACATCACCTCTTCACAGAGATGACCAGGGATTTGTCAGCGTGGGGCCAGATAGAGCATAACCCAAGAATTCAACAGACTATTCACACAAATGAGTCAAAATTTCTGCATACAAGTGTGGAAGGCATATTTTGCAGCACTGTGGAAAGCATTTTCTGCAGCAATGCTGGTGTTTTCCTTAGACCAGCTGAGGCTATCGACCAGCGGCTAATTACCCAGCAACATGCTGGTGTTGCAAAGGCTCAATCAGAGGGGATTTGCACCATTGTTATTCACAAATTGGTTTTATGGTGGCATAGAGTGGAAAGGGCTGAGGAGATAAGTGAACACTTGTAGTGTTTCCAGAAGTGAGATGATATTTTCACAACGTCCCCAGGCATACTTAAAGGGCATTCCCAGGAATGCATAAATATTTACAGGGCATTCCCAGGCATAAGAGACTGCAGAGGCTGGAATGGAGCAACAATCTGCTGGAGGAACTCAGCAGGGTGAGCAGCGACTGTAGGAGGGGAGGAATTGTGTCCTGATGCAGGGTTTCAACCCGAAACATTGACAGTTCCTTTCCTCCCACAGGTGCTGCTCGACCTGCTGAGCAGATCGTTAGTTATTCCCAGGAATGTGTCACTATTTAAAGGGCATTCCCAGCAATGTGTAACTATGTGCAGGACTTTCTCGGGAATGCATCAATATTTGCTGGTCATTCACAGGGATGCTTCAATATCCACGGGGAACTCTTTGTGACTGAGTTGGTTGATTCAAACTCTATTTCGGGGATTCAAGAACAAGTCCAGGCAATGTGCCCAGAGGGAGTACAGAGGAAGTGCTGTACTGATGCAGGCTCTGATGAAATCTGGTGGATGCAGAAGGTCACATGGCACTATCTCAGTTTCCTCGTCTATTTGCATCTGCAAGTCAACACTGTTGACACGATCTGCTTGTTACCACACTGGTGTTTCTGTGACTTGCGCTGGCTGCCGAGATTTCTATATTTCGAAAGCAATTTATTGGCTGTGAGGTGTGTTGTGGAAACCACAAAAGAAATAAGAGTCTCCACTTACGAAACGTAAAATGGGCTGGGGAGTTGGATAGGAATCTGGGGAAGAGAAGGATATGTTAACGGGATGAGGTGAAGAAGGATGGGAAGGGATTCATGGAGCTTGGACACCAGCACGGACCAGATGGGACGAATGGCTTATTGCTGTAATTGTTTTGATTACTTTCTCTCTGCCCCAAAGGTGCTGCAGGCTCATTGGTAAATTGGTTTATTATTGTCACCTGGACTGCGGTACTGTGAAAAACTTTGTCTTGCATCCCAACCACACAGATCAACTCATCACACAGTGCATTGAGGTAGTACAAGGGAAAACAATAACAGAAAGCAGAATAAAGTGTCACAGTGACAAAAAAAAAGTGCAGTGCAGGCGGACAATAAGGCATTGAGGAAGATTGTGTGGTCAAGAGTCCATCTTATCATACTAGGGACTGTTCGTGTAACATTATTACAGTGCCAGTGACCCCGGATCAATTCCGTCTGTTGTCTGTAAGGAGTTTGTACGTTCTCCCCGTGTCTGCGTGGGTTTCCTCTGGGTGCTTCCGTTTTCTCCCACATTCCAAAGACGTACGGGTTAGGAAGTTGTGGGCGTGCTGTGTTGGTGCCGGATGCGTGCTGACACTTGCGGGCTGCCCCCAGAACACTCTACGCAAAAGGTGCATTTCGCTGTGTTTCGATGTACATGTGACTAATAAAGATATCTTATCTCTTCAATAGTCTTATAACAGCAGGTAGAACCTGCCCTTGAGCCTGGTGGTACGTGCTTTCAGGCTTTTGTATCTTCTGCCCAATGGGAGGAGAGAGAAGAGAGAATGTCTAGGGTGGGAGGGGTCTTTGATTATGCTGGCTGCTTTACTTAGGCAGCGAGAAGTGTAGACAGAGTCCATGGAGGGGAGGCTGGTTTCCATGATATGCTGAGCTGTGTCCATAACTCCCTGCAGTTTCTTGCGGACTCGGGCAGAGCAGTTGCCGTACCAAGCCGTGATGAATCTGGATAGGACGTTTTCAAGAGATTGGCATATATAATGTCAGTCCCTAGAATGTAGTAAACTATCCCAAGCCATGAGCAGTTGCATAATCAAAAGTAAAACCTGATACAGGCACAACAGGAAATATATGGACAGATGACCAAAACCTTAGTTAAGGAGGTGGGTCTTAAGGTGTTCCCTACAAGGAAGAAAGAGGCAACAAACATCTCATCACTCATGGGCTGATGGCGTGAGATTTTTTTTAATTTGAGAAGCAATAACCTGCAGATGTTTGGCTTCTGAAATAAAAAACAGAGGATGCTACAAATCCCCAGCAAGTCGGACAACTCTGTGGAGGGTCAATGTTTCAAGTGAACTTCTTCTCGTTAGACTTTGCCAGTTTTGGGACAAACTGATAAAGGCTGTTTAGTAGTGAATGTAACAATATCAGATAACCAGACTTTCCAGTTGGTATCAGAACTAGCCAGCTCCAATGAGAGGCATCAATCTGAAATATTGCATCTGATTCTCTCGCCTCAGATGCTTTCTGGCTTGCTGAGGATTTCCTACATTTTATTGTATATAGAGGTACAGCATGGAAAAAGGTGAGCAGCTTCATGTTCCTGGGCATCGTCTCTGAGGATCTACCCTGGGCCCAACACATTGATGTAGTCATGAAGAAGGCACGCCAGCGGCTCTACCTCATTAAGAGTTTGGGGAGATTTGGTATGTCACCAAAAACTCTTACAAATTTTTACAGATGAATGGTGGAGAGCATTCTGACTGGTTGCATCACCACCTGCTGTGGAGGCTCCAATGTGCAGGGTCACAAGAGGCTGCAGAGGGTTGTAGACTCAGCCAGCTCCATCACGGGCACAACCGTCCCCACCATCGAGGACATCTTCAAGGGGCGGTGCCTCAAGAGGGTGGCGCTTCAAGAGGGTGGCATCCATCATGAAGGACCTTCACCACCCAGGACATGCCCTCTACTCGTTACTACCATTGGAGAAGAGGTACAGGAACCTGAAGACCCACATTCAGGAAGAGCTTCTTCCCCTCCGCCATCAGATTTCTGAATGGCCCATGAAGACTATTTTGTTATTCCTTCTCTCGAATTATTTATTTATTTTTGTAATTGATAGTACTTTATATGTCTTGCACTGAACTGCTGCCGCAAAACAATGAATTTCATGTCATACATCAGTGATAATAAATCTGATTCCAATTCCTATGGCTCATCAAGTCCGTGACAACCACTACTCACTCATTTTTATGCCCACTCTACTCCAACCCATTGTCCTTCCAGATGCCTTCTATGGGTGGTACGTGGTGGACATAGGATCACGCTAACTGGCAGCCAATTAGTATTAAGACTTCCCGAAGGGAGTAAACCAGGAAACATGAAGCTCCACTTATTTTAAAATAACTTTTTGAATATTTTTTCGAGAGCAATATGCAGACTGGGAAACACACATGGATTGTTATTAGCTGAATCATACATAAAATCATTCTTTTACGATGCACAGATTTTTGAAGTAATTAGTCTGAGCTAATGAGACACTATACATATAAAATGAGCTTCTCTGGGCCAGAAAGGTTAGCAGTAACTATAATCTGTTTTTATTTTTCCATAATTTATTCTCCTGGTGTTGCCAGCTTTGGAATCGCTGGCATCTATTGTCAAATCCTCAGTTCAGGGTCAGCTGAGAGTCCACCCCGTTGGTGGGTCTGGAGTCACATGTAGGCCAGACTAGGGAAGGAGGTCCCAGATTTCATTCTCTGAAGGACATTAGTTACTGTTACTGAGACTAGATTTAATTCCAGGTTTATTTAATTATTTAAGTTTAAATTCCCAAGCTATCAAGGTGTGAAGCTAACATGTACTTCTACACAGGACTATCCTGGTAGGCCCACTGTGAACAATGGGCCAAATGGTACTGAAAGAAGCCATTTGGCCCATTGTGACAAAGCTGTTTATTGAAAGATGTTCAGTCTAATATTGCCACTTCTGACTGTAACTGTCCAAGTTCCTGATCCTACAATCTCCATCTAACTCCCCTTTAAGATTATCAATGGAAATGCTTCTGCAACCATTTCATTGTGGATCCTGCCTATTCTAAATGGAAACATTTTAACTCAACGGCCCACACCCCGACCCCACTTGAGATCCTGAGTAGTTGTTAACAGCAGGGTTTTCCAATGATTTTGGATCACTGATTTCTGGTTGCAGTCCAACTTACAAGAGGAGATTATTTTTTCCCTCTCTGCAGCTAATCCTTTCATGTTCTCGGAAGCTTCTGGCAGTCACCTCTCAACTGTCTCTGTTCCAAGCACCATCGACACATCAAGTCCCAAATCCTGCAAGACCTCATCTGCTTCCTCCTTCCTGAACTGCAGTGCCCAAAACTGTCCACAGTCCTCGAGAGGCAAGGCATAACTGACAATATATTTGCTTTTCCCTTCTATTTATAAGCCCAAGTAATTTTCAACAAATTGCCCTAGCAGCTTTAAGCATCAGTGTACTTGGTCACTAATGTCGTTCTGCTTATCCGCACTTTTCAAAATTGTGCCACTCAGGTTCCTATTAAATCTCTCCCCTTTCACCTGAAACCTGTGCCCTCTAGTTCTTGAAAAAGACTGAGTGCATTCACCCTATCTATGTCCCTCTTGATTTTATACATCTCTATAAGGTTACCTCAATCTCCTACACTCCAAGGAAAAAAGTCCCAGTCTGCCCAACCTCTCCCTATAACTCAGTCCCCTGAGTCCTGGCAACATCCTTGTAAATCTTTTCTGCACTCCTTCCAGCTTAATAACTCTTTCCTATAGCAAGGTGACCAAAACTGAACACAATACTCCAAGAAGGAGACACAAGAGGTTCTGCAGGTGCTGGAATCTGGAGCAACACACACAAAATGTTGGAGGAACTCAGCAGGTCAAGCATCAACTATGGAGGGAAATAAACAGTTGACATTTCAGGTCAAGACCCTTCATCAGGACTCCAAGTGCATCCTCACCAATGTCTTGTATGACTGCAACATGACCTCCCAACTTCTCTACACTTGCATCTGATTCACTAGACTGGTTCCAGGAACATCAGGTTTGCTTTATTATTGATATTGGTTTATTATTGTCACTTGTACCGAGGTACAGTGAAAAATTTTTGCATACTAATTGTACAGGTCAATTCATTACACAGTGCAGTACAGAATGCATTGAGGTAGTACAGGTAAAAACAATAACAGTACAGAGTAAAGTGTCACAGCGATAGAGAAAGTGCAGTGCAGGTAGAAAATAAGGTGCAAGGTCACAACAAGGTACATTGTGAGGTCAGAGTCCATCTCATCATATAAGGGAACCGTTCAATAGTCTTATCACAGTGGGAATTAAGTGTGAAAAGTTGATTAAAGAAATTATATCTATATTTTTTGGAGTTTAGAAGAATGAGGGCTGACATGGAAACACACAAGGTCCTTGGGGGTAGACTTCGAGAAGTTTCCACTAGAATCTTGAACCTGGGGGCCAAGTTATAAGATAAGGGGGCAATCATTCAAAGTTGACATGGTTAGGAACTTAGTCTCACAGAGGGTGGCAAATCTCTGGAATTCTCTGCTTTGAGGGGTTGTGGGTCACTGTAGGTATGTGAGGAGGAAGCAGATACATTTCTGAAACATCAGGGAATTGAGGGATATGATGAACTAGCACAGAAGAGGAAGCCTGGGGCAGATCAGCCATGATCACATCGAATGGCCTACTCCTGCTCCTATATCTTATGGTCTTATTTATGAGCTTAGTCAAGTCTCTACATAAAGGCTTCCTTTTGGGACTTAAGTACGTCCAAACTCTCCCCTAGTTTATCACTTACACTATATAAAATATTTTAGGATTCAGCTCAATACTGTCAACTGATCTTTCCTCATAACCTCTCAAATTAACTTTATCTATTCTCTTCCACACACCTCCCGGGTTGTTCACAGAGTATTGCTCCTGAAGTTTTCCATAGGGCACAGAAAAATTCCATAATTTGCATTTTCTAAAATTCTGCTCTGAGATGCCTGTCACAGCAGGATTTGAGGTTCACAGAAGTCATCAGCTGCCAAGACAAGATATGAGACACCCTGTTTTCAAATTCCACAAAACAGCTTGTGCTGAGTAAGCAAAGAGCATCTTCTGGGGAGAGAAGGCAATGAG
>JARFYF010000094.1:108081372-108093693 GCA_030265395.1 Rhina ancylostomus
GTTTGTAGACAATATGAGCATCAGTTAAATCCCAGGAATCATCGCACACTGTTCCCCAGGTTCCGTTGTAGTAAATTTCCACCCTTCCGGCACAACGACTTTGACCGTCCATCAGTCTCAGCGAAACATGTTCTGCAGCACAGAAATAATACCATTTGAAAACATGTGTTTCGAGAAGCAATTTGAGAAGCATCGCAATCGAGTTCCTCTCAACTAATGATATCTATTTGTCTTTTCATGTATCTATTCTAAAGTCTATAAACAGCCGTTGTTTATGAAATAAAGGGGCTTCTCAGTTCCGTCCACTACATTTGTGCTGGCATTCGTTAGTGATGTGTCCTCCACCAGTCGATATTCTTAAGCCACGTCACAGACTTCCCCTTAAAACGAGTGATGATTGAATGGCTTTGAGCTTTATTCAGATTTTCTCAGGAATTGAAGCATGCCATGTTCTGCAGGGATTTTATTATAGTAGGCTAAAGATTCAAATATAGTATCTATGTTGAACAATTTCTACTGAATGTCCTCTTAGTATTCTATGTCTCCAGACCCATGTAACCATTTTTATGAAGTCAAAATTCTAATATAATGCTTCTATTTCCCTGAAGGAGTGCAACTCAAAGAACACTAAAGCCGCTCAACAATAGTCGAGACAAAGCGATATTCTTAATTAACATCCTTTCAACCAGCTGAAACTTCTGTATAGTATTGCTGTGGGTCACCTTGAAATCACTGTGAACCTGGCAGTAATAACATCATTTTTTTTTTCAAATATCATCTCCTAAGCCATGGGTAATCGAGATAATTACGACAGTTCTGTGATTTGTAAGGAATATTGGCTGCTCACCACTCTGCGGAAAAGGAGAACGAAATATTCACAAAGGGAAGGGCCAGCAATGCAGCATGCTGGAAATTTGTTTCGAACAGGCTGGAAATTTGCAGCAACTATAATGTTATTTTCAAGTTCTTGCAAGTTGAGTGCAAGAAACCGCAACAAAGACATACTCAGGCCAGCTTACCATAAAAAAATCACACGTATATTTGGAGATATATGCCGAAACGTAGACATCTGTCGCATGAAATGATTAATCAACAGTGTGATATATAGATATTCATGGTATCCTAACTGCCAACTAATATTGCAGATACCATCATTAATTCCGTGTTGTCTCATTATATGATAGATCAAATTGATTTTGCGATACAGATGAGGGACTGATTGGAGTTGGACCCATCACTGGCTTCTAAAACCATGAAGTCCTGTGACATTTGAACAAATGTGCAAATGAAACTGCTTACCGTGCTTTATCGATTGATTGATATTCCGTGTTAAAGAAAGCTTATACAAAACTCAGAACAGTAAGTGGAGGGAATGAGCGTTAGTTGGGGCTTTTAACAGCCATCACGAAGATTACTCAATGCTACCTTACAATGGAAGTACAAAACTGCTGAAGAACTGCAATGTACCGCGAATAGAAGCGAAACAAAATAAAGGCACCTGGAATATTCTTCAGTCTACCCTCCAGTAACAGTGGTGCGATGACCTTCGCTCCGGCCTTAATACTGGGAGCAGCTTCAATTTTGTGCAACAGAAATGCATTCCACTATATTAGGTTACATACAGTGGCAGGCAAAAGTTTGGGCACCGCTGGTCAAAATTTCGGTTACTGTGAATAGCTAAGAGTGTAAAAGATGACCTGATTTCCAAAAGGCATAAAGTTAAAGAAGACACATTTCTTTAATATTTTAAGCAAGATTACTGAACAGTTGGAGAGGTGTTCGTGTAATGAAATTCTGTACTCTTTTTTTCAAACTTTCCTGCGTCCTCACCACAAAATTCAGCATCATCAGTTTGCGAAGGAACACCTAAACAAGCCTGTTGCATTTTAGAAACAAGTCCCGTGGACTTAAGTAAAAATAAAACTTCTTGGCCGCAATGAGCAAAGGTATGTTTAAAGAAAAAATGGTGCAGAATTTCATGAAAATAACACCTCTCAAACTGTTTAGCACCGGGGCGGATCGATCGTGCTTTGGGCTTGTTTTGAGCCAGTGGCACAGGAAACATTTCACTGGCAGAGGGAATAATTAATTCGATTAAATACCAGAAAATAGTGCAGAAGTTTGTTGTAGTTTGCAATGGGATATTGACAGGACGCAGAGCTGGAAGGAGAAGTGGCAAATGGAGCTCAGTCTGGAGAAGTGTGAAGTGATATTCTTTGGAGGATCTAACTTGAAGGCAGAGTACCTGTTTAATAACAGGATTCTTAGCAGTGTGGAGGACCAGAGACATCTTGCGGTTCTAGAACCTAGATCTCTCAAATTTTCCATGCAAGTCGATAGGGTGGTTAAAAAGACATATGATGTGCTGACCATTTCTGGGGGGTTGCGTTCAAGAGCAGAGAGGTAATATTGCATCTCTATAAGATCCTGCCTAGACCACATCTGGAATATTGTGTTCCGTTTTGGTTGCCACACTATAGGAAGAATGTGGAAGCTTTGGAGAGGATGCAAAGGAAATTTACAAGAATTCTGCCTGGATTGGAGAGCAATGAGGAGAGGCTGATCATGACATTTTTTTTCTTCTTGGAGAGATGGAGGATAAGAGGACACGATAGAGCGATATAAGGTTATGAGATGCATAGGGAGAGTGGACAGCCAGCGTCTTTTCCCCAAGGCGGTAATGGACTAGACTAGAGGTCACCCGTTTAAGATGCATGGAGGAAAGTTCAGGGGATATCAGAGATAGTTGTGTTATGCACAGAGAGTCGTGGGAGCCTCGAATGCACTGTCGGGGGTGGTAAGGATTGATACGATCGGATCATTTAAGAGACTCGTAGATAGGCACATAGTTGAAAGAAAATTCGATTTTTATGAGAGGTGAAATAGAGAGGGAGAGAGATTGAATGTAGATGAGGTTTATATAAGTCGGCACAACATCGTGGGCCGAAGGATCCTGCTGTGTTGTACTGTCCTATGTTCTTCTATATTCTATAGTGATTTCCATTTGGATGTTCCAGCATCTGCAGTCCTTTGTTTCTCTAATAAAGCAGTTTTGACCTGAAACGTTAGCTCTGTTCTTTAAACAGATTTTACCAGACCGACTCACTGTTTACAACATTCTCTGTCTTAATTCTGATTGTTACATCTGTATACATTTTCAATTACTTGTTATATAGTTGTATTGGCAAAAACCTTAGTCCTTGAAAAGGGCAAGGCCACAAAAGATGTAAAACAAATGCTACTGAAGTTCTGAACTCTCAGTCCATAAACAAATATCGTTAATCAAGTTAAAAATGATCTTACTAGAACAAACCACGCCAACATCATCGCCGGTAGATAAGTGGCTCGATTGCGTGAAAATACAGTTCCAGAGGTAGGGTTCACTCCCATTGCAGCTGACGTTGTTCATTAACACCGGTCCTTTACCGATTCCATATTTCGAATGGCTGTAAACATTTATTGCGGAACCACAATTCAGCTGTCTGCATACCACTTCTGCATCTTCTGAATTCCAGAAGCTGTCGATTACTCGGCCCCAATCACCGTCATAATAAACCTCCACTCGACCATCACAACCACTCTCTCCATCAACCAATCGCAACTGCCAACGTTCAGCTGTCAACATACATAACAAGGTTTTTATCGCTGTTTAGTTTATCTTGTCTCAAATTACCGCAATTGCAAATACCATCGACATCTGAAAGACATGCCGATGAAATATTTTCATATTAAGTATCAGTCAAAAGACAGGTTCTTAACTGGCTGGAATTAAAATGAGGTATATCATTTTATCATACTTAAATCTCTGTTGAAACCTCTGCCGGCGGGAGAGTACAGTATCTTGTTTCCTTTATAGATAGAAGTTACGTGTACACCCTTCCTGAATGACCCGTTTCTAACTTTATTTTTATATCTGTTAAAAATAAGTCCTTGAAATATGTGAACGAAATATTCAGAAGTATCTAGTTGAAATACAGTATCTTTCAAAGTGTTACTTCTTTCAACATATCCTCAGTTATATATTACGTGTACAGCAATCTTCTTCAAATAGCATGTAATATATGGTATATCCTGCAGTAATAATTAGTGTGTACTTGTTAAAATCCGCTTAATCTTCTGCTTTTCATTCATGTTGCATGATTGTTCTTAAGAGGATAGGTTGAGAGAGCTTGGGCGTTTCTCTTTGGAACGAAGCAGGATGAGAGGTGACTTGATAGAGGTGTACAAGATAAACAGAAGCATAGACTGAGTGGACAGTCACATATTTTTTTCCCAGGGTGAAAATGGTTAGCACGAGGGGCATAATTTTCAGGTGCTTGGAGGAAGGTACCGGGGGATGTCGAAGTGTATTGCACAGAGTACGTGGTGCGTGGAACGCGCTGCCGGCAGAGATTGTCGAGGCAGATGCATTAGAGACATATAATAGACTCTTATATGGGCACATGAATGATAAAAAACTGGAGGGATATGTGGGAGGGAATGGTTTGATTGATCTTAGAGGGATAATATGTCGGCACAACATCGTGGGCCAAGAGGCCTGTACTGTGCTGTGATGTTCTATGTTCTATGGCCACAGTATGACAATGGCAATTGCATACTTCAACAGTTGCTGATTAAACCAATTTATTTACTTTGAGTTGAACCATAGAACCACAGAACAATACAGCATAATACAGGCCTTCGGACAACCATGTTGTGCCACCTTTCAAACCACACCTAAGACTATCTAACACCTTCCTCCCACACATCTCTCTATCTTAAATTCCTCCATATGACTATCCAACAATCTCTTGAATTTGACCAACGTATCAGCCTCCATCACTACCCCAGGCAGTGCATTCCATGCACCAACCACTCTGGGTGGAAAACTCCCTCTGACATCTCCCTTGAACTTTCCACCTATTAATTTAAATCTATTTCCTCTCGTTTTGAGCATTTGTGCCCTGGGAAAGAGGCGCTGGCTGTCCACTTGATCTATTCCCTTTAATATCCTATATCCCTCTATCATGTCTCCCCTTCTCCTTCTTCTCTCTAATGAGTAAAGCTCAAGATCCTTAAGACCCTCGTCATAATCCACACTCTCTAATCCAGACAGAATCCTAGAAAATTTCCTCTTTAAAACTTTCTGGACTTGTTCCCTACTTACTGCAGAATATTTATCTTTGCTGTATCAAATTGAATCGGCAGAATGGTATTTAATCGATAATTAATGAAATATGCATCATCTTGAGATTGAAGCGCAATCTCTGGACCTGTAACGAGGAATGCACACCAACAAGACTAAACTTGGTTGACTGATGTGAGACAAAGGAAGGCAGATCTTCAAACAAATAAATACGCAGATACCAATGACGAATTCTTTTGGATTATGTCTGGGACATTCATCCAATTGTTGATCGACCGTACTTAACAAACTTGTCATTCAAATTTGACTCATTACAATTTCTTCGACGTTCGGGGAATAAAACATTATCCTCCTCATGGAACGCTATGGTCCCCTGCATTCAAAACTAAATTCAACAATTTCAGATAGAGAACATGTTCTGTTTCTGTCAAAATTAGACAAATTTACAACATTTTAGAGAGATATAAAATCTGGAAACACACATTCAGTAGGTTCCTCGGACTAAGTATTTTCGACATGACACTGGAACTCATTCTCATCCCACAGATGGTGCTTGACTTGCTGAGCGTTGCTGGTATTTTTGGTTTTGGCTAATATTTCCAGCATCTGTAGACTATCGTTTCAGTGGCAAATACTGATAAGCTGATGGAATTAACTTATGTTCCTCACTCCGCAGAAGCTACCTGATATGTTAAATACTTTTATATCAGATTTATGCAAATGTTATTTTCTTAATTCCACATTCTCAACATGTTTTTTTTTGTTGTTGATATTTTGTTCTGACCTCACTCGTTCTCCTCTATTTATAGTTCCCAATATAGACGAATTGCAAGGAACTCAACGGTGCTGAAAGAAATTTTGACACCTGGAAACCTTGATCACCATTCAGTCACAATGATCACTTTGTAGAACTCCCCTCTCTGTCGCTCATATACAGTACATTCGTGTTTTATTACTTTTCCAGTTCTGATGAATGGTCATAGCTTGAAACGTGAAATGTGGTTCTCTCTCCAGACGTTTCCTGAAGTAATTATTAACTTTCACAGTTCTGCTGACAATTAAGCTATACAGCATGAAATGTTTTACTGCGTAATCAGGACAAATTGAAGAGGATACAAGATAACCGTTGCATCGTCACTGTAAAGACACTGGGTAACCTCACCCTGTTACTTCCCAAATTATTCCAACATATACAGTACGTGACCGGATGAAGCACGTTGTCACAGATTACCTCCTGCAAGTAAACAATTACTATTTTAAGAATGCTTGATACTTAACAGTAAATCACTCACAGGAACAGATGACTCCAGCATCGTTTTTGTGTGAGCACTGATGATGTCCCCATGATGCAGTCTGACAGTCGCTTAGTCGCATCTCATTGCCGCGACATTCAATGATATCTTTCCATATTGAATGGCTTCCCTCACCAAAGTGTGCTCCTCTAGGGGCCGATATCGCGGTTCCGCGATGGAGATGATTGCAGACGACAGCCGCATTCTGTAAATCCCAGTAGGTATCGCAGACCGTTCCCCAGGTTTCGCCACGTAATATCTCCATTCTCCCTGAACAATCGTCCTTGCCACCAACTAACCGTGGTCCCTTCTGGCCGTTTTATGTATAAACAACAAACCAAGTTAGGATCATATATGTAGTGTACTGTTTAAAATGTACAGTGGAGAATCTATCCTTCGCTAAGTCGAACAAATAGCATTGCATAAATAACTCGCATTGCAGGGTAATTTGTATAATGCACCGGTGAAAAATGCAAGAGGAAACACATTTGAGATATCAGGAGGAAGGGATAAACCTCTCGACAGATCACACTAAAGCTCCGAACAGTAGAAGAAGCAAGACATCGGTTCAGTGGATTTCAAATCAATAGCACAACATTGAACAAAATGAAAAGTTAAAATAAAAGCAGTAAGCTCTGGAATTGATCACCAGATCTGCAAGGAATTGTGAAAAAAATGGGTGTAGCTTTATGTCGAGTTTATTTCATTAGAACCGAGGTGAGTTAGATGTAAAAACACACTTTAAGAATCGAAATACTGGGAGTTGTTTGGGAGGAAGAATAAACACGAATGTCTGCAAAAGGGGTTTAAGGGAACAGGAGCTGACTGTCAAAATATGTCACCTCTTTATAAATAACAAATAAACCAGAACTGGCAGATGCTCCATCGGATCATATATCAGAAGTTGATAATCCATAACACAATATTTTACCCCGATTTGTAACGACAAAGCTCAGTGTTGAATTAACCTTTACTATTCAAGACAGGATTAAGCATGAACCAAGGAGAGGCACAGACAGTGTAAAAGTGCCTGTCCTGTGTAAGTATATGACCTCAAATGATGATGTTCCAATAAAGCTTATTTGCCTTGGAAAGGACTGCACTCCTCCAAGAAATGGAACAAATCAAAGAACTTCATCCCTTACACATCCATTCATAACTAATTGTGGACAATTAAATTGATAACAGCAGGAGGGAGCTCGTAGAATATCCCATTTTAAAGATGACAGTCACCAGCACGCGTATTACAATAAGATTTACATGTTTGCAAACATGTTAAACAGAAGAGCTGAGGGAGTGGCCTATCGAACTGCTTCTTGAGATTCCCACCATCACAGAAGCTAGTTTTCAGACATTTCGATTCACTGCACGCGATATCAAGAAATATCTGAGAGCAGAAGATACAACAAAGAATATGGGACTAGGCTATATCGTCTGTAGTACTGAAGGCGTGCTTCAGAATTAGTTATTTTTTCCCGGAGAATGACAACACGGGCAAATACCTCACAATGTGGGAAATTGCTGCGCGGCGTCTTTGTTACAACAGGAAGAATAAATCCAGGCATGTTATTTAGTTCCCGGTGAGGCTTTTCACAATCATTAATATATTTATGGAAGTAATTATCGACAGTGTTATCTAACGGCTTTCACCCGGATCAATGAGCTCTGGTCCTCATCGCAGCTTCTGACAAACACGAACAAAAGATTTGAAATCCAGGGGTAAACTGAAATTAACATTTCGCTGGTGTGACATCAAAGCACTCTATCAAATCCATGAAATTAGAGGGTAAAGCTTCAAGAATTGAAATCACACCGTTCAGGAAGGAAAAAGGCAAGGGTATTTGGAGGTTGATCACCCCAGAACGAGCTTATTAATGAAGGGGTTCCTTTAAATGCTTTGACAATGATATTTATTTTTACTGTACATGAACAACTGAGGATGTCTTTGAAGATTGCAAAATGGGAAATTCCTTTCACATTTCCTTAGCAAATAAAATTACATATGTACATGCAGGAAAACCTACACAGTATCGAGACTGCGGCTGACAATTGAGGAGGAGCATATTGTCAATATATTGGCGGGCAATAAATAATTTCAAATAATTATTGGCGGGTAGTCCAACTACCCGCACTTAATACTCCATTGAACTATCTTCATCCAGTTAAACTTCAACATCTTGGAAGTCATCACAGACAGGAAAATCAGGCGGACTATCCACATAAATAATTAAAGGAGAAGGTCAGAGCGATGGTATCTTCCACAGAGAAAGATCCGTATTTTTATACCTGCAAGTCTACAACATGGTGGAATCCTCTTAGTTTGCTGGGGTGAATGCAACCTCAACACTACGGTAGAAGCTCAACAGCATGCAGGACAAAGCAATCATCTTGAATATACCCTATCTCAAAAACTAAATATTCATTTCCTGAACCATTTTTTGTCACCGTGGTTGCTGGATATGACATCCGCAATTCACAGCCTGTCTTTGTACACAAGAACATTTCCCAGACACACAACCTCGAACACATTGCGAACTGTTTCTTCATGGATGTTATGGCAATATCTAGGAATTTCCTGTTCAGCAGTTTTGCAAAGATATTTTCATGCAAAAACAGCAGCGATTCAAGAAGCTTCGGCGTGCAATTGCTCACGAAGCAAAAGTATTCGGCAAATCGGTCAATCAATCAAAGTGAATCAGAGTAAATTGAAAGAGGGAGAAGTAAATCGCCGGTTTGTGTATTGGGGTATTATATCTATTTTCGGGCTCTGGGCATTGATTGCAAGCCACTATATAGATATTTAAAGAGATGGAATATATTTTTGTCATCTATGAGAAACTCGCACGGAAAAGCAGCTGAGGCCTGTGGGAGGTAAAAGGAAGGGCAACCTTGAGAGGCCGAGTCCTGCACCTGTCTTCTCGTGTTCTTGTGATGGGTTGCAAGATCCTGTTGGATCGGCCAATATTTATAATTTCGGATTCTGTACAACATGTAGGAAGCAATGAAGTGGCAGTGTTCCCTTTAACCTGATACCTTGTCCTTCTTTATAGTCGAAGTTGCGGGAACAGTCTCCTCAAGATAATGCAAAGTTCTTTTTTCCACCATGTAGTCGGTACTGGTGAAGATACATGAATCAAAGCATCCCGAAAATTAACAGGACATGGGGAGATGCAATCATTTGGTGCACCTAAAAAACAAGTTAGTGATAGGTTCTGCGTACAAATGAAATAAAGAATGTTGTAAGTAACTCACAAAAAAAGGCAGGCCAGCCGTGGTCATCAATGGCTCCAGAAACAACATTTATCTGTATAAAATGAGTGAGCTTTGAAAAGAAGGTGTTTAATGAGAGAACAATTTCAGTCTGGACATTGAAGTTGACGGAGAGAGAAGAAATCGTTTTGCACACGTTCAAGGGAGTCAATGTTTATTTATCTTTTCTGACTCGGTCTTGGGTCAATTGTAAAAGAATTCAACAAAAAGTAGACTGATGAGGCAAACTTATTCAGGCATTTCAACGGCACCAACACAGAAAGGGAAATGGAAACAAGAACTGAAATGTTCTGGACAACATTGAGTTGAGGTAGGAAACAAAGCCGTGAGACACAAGCCGTCTGAAATGTCAAGAGGAAAGGAGGCTCCGTGAAAGGTAAAAGGGATTTATTGTCGGCGAAGGATGCTATGCACTTCTATTTTTAACCTCGTAAGAGTCTTCGTGCAGTCATTGTTTTCACTTTTGATGCATTTGGATACAATACCCGTGGTAATTTTAAAATATAAATACCTCCAATAAATCGACTATTAAATGAATTTAATGGGAACATTCTCTGAAATATCATTGCTTGACTTTAAGCCTCTGATGGCAAAACGGAAGCTGTGGGTTCAATTACATTTCTATAGAAACGCTGGGTTTTTGTTATCACGAGTATAGGGAATAATACATTGCTGAGTTAGATAACTCATTTAGATATCTCATCCAATGTATGGGTGAGTGAAGAACCTACCAGAACAAATGATGCTGACGTCATTCTTGTGGGTGCAGGTGAATAGATTTATTGGTGTAGAGACACAGTCCCAGATACGCCTCTCATTACCTTGACACTCGTAGAAATCCTGACAAATGGGACCACTGCCCTCTCCAAAATATGCGTCTCCGACTACTAATGTTACGTCACCGCATTTCAGCGTTCTGCACACCACACTTGCGTCCTGGTAATCCCAATATGAATCACACACAGTTCCCCAGGTCTCTCCGTGTTGTATCTCCAGTCTTCCAGAACATCTGTCCGGTCCACCAACCAGCCTGGATTCTCTATGTCCTGACGTTATCAGACGTTAAAATATCATCAGGAAAAGTTCCTTCAATAAACAATATCAAACGAGAACAAAAACGTTTTTCTTAATTGAAAACATTAATGGGATCAATCCTGTTATGGATTATTGTAATTATTATCTTTAACGATGCGACATTAATTTATTTTCCACTATTTACCATAGAACAAAACAGCACAGTACAGGACCTTCGGTCCACCATATTGTGCCGATCTTTAAATCACGTCTTAGGTTATCTATCCCACTACTCCCACAAATCCCCCAATTTTAAATTTCTCCATATGCTTGTCCAACAATCCCCTGAACTTGCCAAACGTATCTTCCTCCACCACTACGCCAGGCATACCATTCCATGGGTGAAAAACCTCCCTCTGATATCTCCCTTGAACTTACCACCTAATACTTTAAAGTCATGCCCTCTTGTATTGAGCATTGGTGCACTGGAAAAGAAGCCCTGGCTGTCTACTCTATCTATTCCTCTTAATTCTTTGTATATCTCTATCATGTCTCCCCTCATCCTTCTTCTCTCCAAAGAGTAAAGCCCCAACTCCCTTAGTCTCTCCATAATCCATACTCTCCAATTCGGGCAGCATCCTGGTAATTCTCCTCTATACCCTTTCCAACGCTTCCATATCCTTCGGATAATGAGGCGAACAGAACAGGACACAATACTCTTAAGTGTGGGTTCACCAAAGATTTGTAGAGCTGCATCATTACCTCTCGGCTTTTAAACTCGATACCACGACTTATGAAAGCCAATATCCCATAAGCTTTCGTAACTACCCGATCCACCTGTGAGGCAACTTTCTGTGATCTGTGGATATGAAACCCCTCAGATCCTTGTACTACCCAGAATCTTGAATTTACTTTGTACTCCGCCTTGGAGTTTGTCCTCCCAAATTGTACCACATCACACTTCTGCGGATTGAACTCCATCTGCCACTTGTCAGCCTAGCTCTGCATCCTATCAATATCCCTCTGCAAGGGTCGATAGTTCTTCACGTTATCCACAACACCACGAATCTTTGCGCCGTCCGCAAACTTGCTTACCCACCTTTCGACCCCTCATCCACGTCATTAATAAATATCACGAAAATTAGAGGTCCTAGAACCGATCCTAGTTGGACACCGCAAGTCACAACCCTCCAATCTGAATGTACTTCCTCCACCACAATCCTTTGCTTTCTACAGGCATGCCAATTCTGAATCCACACGACCAGGGTTCCCTGTATCCAATGCCGTCTAACATTCTGAAGAAGCCTGCAGTTGGGAACCTTATCATTCGAATTCCTAAAATCCATATGGACCACAACTACTGCACTACCCTCATAAATCTTCTGTCATGGTTCTGAGTTCTGGTCCTCAATTTGGCTCCATTAATGCCTTGTTGTCCAGCTGGACTGATTAGATAACTGTGCACACCTGAGCCCCATCAGGGGCCTAGGATAAGAACCTGCGATTCTCTGGGACTAGTTGCCAGAGTATTGGTCTACCTTTTGGTATACTTTGGTTCCAGTTGCTTAGAGTAGGTTTACTCTAGAGCAGTCCTGTGTTCTCTATTCCTTTGTGAAGATC
>JARFYF010000094.1:108199906-108216031 GCA_030265395.1 Rhina ancylostomus
TCCCCAATTTCTGCTCGACTTCCAGATCTCTGTCGACTTAATTTATTCCCCTTCGATAAACATTTTGCGTTACCTTCAAAACTTATTTCCTTTCCATCCTCGTGTCATCGAAGAAAAAATAACAACCACGGCTTCAGTGCCTTCATCGAATTCACGTATAAATTGCAAACCTCAGGATCCGTTCCCAGTTGCACAACATACCTCACATCATCTCAGTCACGAACAGAACCATTTATGTGTACTTTATGTGAAGCAACCTTCAATGCACAGTAATATTTAATCTCTCCTCTACCCCCATAATGTATTGTTTTCTACAATAATCTTCCGGTTACCTTCCTGGGCATTTTATTACGTCCATCTCAGAGGGTAGATGGGCTCTCCGACAACATCTCACTGGAAATATATCACATCCAACAGCACATCCAAACTGCGTTGAAGTCCCAGATTGTATTTTCCAGATCAGATACTGGGATAAAATACAAACTTTACAAACTGCACTTGCACAGTTGATACCGGAGTATTCTGGGTGCCCTTCTATAAGCTAAGTTGTGTATTTTGCGCTCTCTCGGTTCCTAGAATATACCATTCGGTCAGGAATAGATAAGATCAACGCTAAATAAATTCACTAATTCCTCATCGAACTTTCTGATGATAGATTTACAAACCATTCCGGAAGCTTCTCAGAAGCCCTTTGACCAGATAAAGTGAAACGACGACCAGAAGAGAACCAAGAATGCAAGGGCTAACGTAAACGAAGATTCTCAGATAACTTAAAGGAGCAGCGTGCGGCTGATAACCTGCAATTGAAAAAAAATACATATGACGAAACATAGCTTTCCTTCCATTCAATCACATATGCGACCATCAGATCTGACGTAAATAGTCAAGGCTATATTCAGTAAAATGTGCATCCTATTGCAAGCGTTTTAATTCTGATCATTTGGATGTTCGTTTTTAATCCCATATTTGAAGTAATACCTGCTGAAGATACTGTATTCTAAAGTTGAATCTCACACTGCTGCACGTTCTTCCCCAACACATTCAACACCACACTACCCGCACCAGGGTTTAAAGTACTAAGAAAAATTCAAATCGAATAACAACCGCATCATGGGAGGAAATATAAAATATAACATAGTTTCAGGAAAGATTATCGAACACCGGGTCAAAAAAATGAACTTGGTTAAAAAAAAGGAAAGACATGTCGAGGTAGAAATTTCTGTAGAGAAGTAAGTGGAGGAACAGTATCGGCAGCAGAAAACTCGAGCGGCCAACGATATGATGATTCACTTCAAGAGAAAGAGAGAGGCGTTTCATGTAGAGTTGTGGTTCAGAGATAAAGAAGGGACAAGGCATTGAATAGAATTGACAGAAACGTTCAGAATAATTAGATTACTGACCAGAGCATATCACTCCAACGTCTTCTTTATATCCACAATCATGACGGCCAATTCCAGAAAATTGGCAATCCCACAGGAAGAACTCACTCCCTTTGCATTTAACCTCATCCATCCAAATAGTGCCGTTTCCTTGGGCAAACATCCTCCCGCCGGAACCCAGGACTGGATCTCCACAGTTCATTTGTCTACAGACGACAGCAGCATCCTGACTATCCCATGAATCGTCGCACAGAGTTCCCCACGTCCCACCGAAGAACACTTCAACCCTTCCAGAGCAATTATTGAAACCTTCCACGAGCCGCAGTTCTGGAAAACAGTTACATTCTTCTAATACTACGAATAAAGAAATGTTTTGAATCTGTCTGTATGATATAAGTCGATGTATACTTAGCAGAGTTTTAATAATTGACATATCAGTAATTACCAGAAATTTCTGGAACTGGGTAGATTATCGTTTCCTTCCTGTTAACCCCAGTTCGGTTTTTCGACGGATATGATTCTGTAAAACAAATTCCACACATCACTTGAGTGAAATATTCCAAATGCGAGTAGCTTCGTTTTCAGTTTATTACCTGAACAAACGATCCCAATATCCTCCCCATGGTTGCAGTTATGTTGGCCCCAGGGTGAAGATGGGCATTGCCATAAAAGAGAATCATCTGAGCGGCACTTCACATCATCGAGCCAGATCGGTCCAGATCCCTCTCCAAATGCCGCGGAGTTTTCCACAGATGTTGCTGAGCCGCAATTGAGCTGGGTGCAAACAACTTCTGCATTCTCAGTGACGAAAGAATCTGAGCAAACGGTGCCCCAGGTCCCGTTAAAGAAAACTTCAAGTCTGCCCTGGCAGGGATTCTTCCCATTCGCCAACCTTATATCCCTGTGATCTGGAGAAGGAAGAAGAAATCTGAGTCTTTGCTTCAGTGTGAAGCTCATAATTAACTGTAAAAAAACATCATGTTTCTCTCTGTCTGTACTTCAAAATCGTGCTTAAAACGCATTTTAAACTGGGAAACATCAAATCGCCAATGCATCCCATGCAGATCTATTTAGAAAAAAGGGAACAACAGTGCTTACATAAGTCTCTCAAGGTCGTAGGCCATGCACCACTAACTTCTGCAACGTTTGCCTGCAGTACCAATAACACCTTAACTTGATAAACTGTTTAGTGCTTGCCTTTGATGCATAAATTTTAGCAGGTTCATAACTTCTGTGAGCTTCTTCAAAATTGTGCCATTGGTGTTTCAAAGCTATTTAAGAGGACTGGCAGTTACGGCTCATTTCCAAGACTGCACATGCAACAAGGCAGAATTATTTCGACCCTGCTCTAAAGCATCTCAATTGAACCCTACATTGAAACCACTGGAAAGAGAAATTTAAAAAAGATATTTTGTAGTCATGAGGAAACGTGATCCATTGAGCCGGAATGGATGGTGGATTGTCCACTCTGAACATATTCTACGATTTATCCGCTGTTAATATATCGAAACTTTTTTTTTGTTGGTAGTTTTGCAATATGAAGATCATAACAAATTCATCGATTATCATTGAAGGAACTAGCCGACCTAAGTGTGTTGAAGATTTAATGGAATACAACATTGTGTATGTCTTAAGTAATTTCTCACCAGAACAGATAACTCCAGCATCTTCTTTATGAATGCAGTCGTTCTCGCCCCATGGTCTCGCCAGACATTGCCACAAGGCCGAATTATTCGCTGAACAGTTCACGTTGTCCAGCCAGATAGGACCTGAACCTTGACCATACCAACTGGAAACAGTGGCATTAACAGCATACCCACAACTCAATTCTTGGCAGACAACATGCGCATCTGTTAAATCCCAAGAATCATCGCACACGGTTCCCCAGGTTCCGTTGTAGTAAACTTCCAGCCTTCCAGCACAATGACTTCCACCGTCCACCAGCCTTATGGGAATATGATCTGCGGAATGAAATAATATCAATTTAATGAATTTGCTTTCTGAAAGCAAGCTGAGTAACATTTGCAATCGATTTGTTGAACAGATATTTATCACGTGTATTTTCTTACTCAATGTAATATCAATTCGGCATACATTGGTCGTTTATGAGAAAACAACTTCCGGCCCACTGTGTTCAGCACATTAGAATTTTTTTCCTCGTCGAACTGGGATATATGTTATTGATTGCTTAGAGTTAACTTCCATTTAAGAATTTTCTGCACTTCTTGAGTATGCAGAATTTCTTAAAGATTTTTTTTCAGGTTTATGCCTTAATTATTCACAGCATTGTTGTGGCCGAACTTTACAGCTTTTGTCTTTATTTAGCCATTACTGCTACGGCGCTAAGAATGAGTGTTGGCACTTTAATTAGAGCAGGTTGGTGCTGATAGCGACAGCACCACGCATTAGTGCCAATCTGCATATTTAAAGATTACTGCATAATATGATTCTGAAGTTCCTGAAGCAATGTAAAAAAATAAGGATTTGCTCAGCACTCACGTTGCATAGTCATGGTACTGTTAAGCCAATCTGAATGCTGGATGTTTAAATCCCGACCTAGCCTCCTTTCATCCTCTCGCTGTTGTCAGTGCGAGAGCAGGGCGGGAGGTTTTATTGATTTACTTGATGAGAATCCAAATGACTTCCCCATACAGAACCAGGAATGCGAACAGCTGCCTATTCCCAACATCCAGAGACGCAATCAGACCTTGAGGTTCTAGATACGAATAAATTTCGCAACTACCAATCTCATGCATTGTACTCGGTGCTTGCAGTGAGCCTCTACATTGGAGAATCCTCAAAGGGATTGGGCGTCACTCTGTGGAAAACCTTTATTCACTTGAGGGTAAAACCGAGTTTGTTGTTACATGTCACTTTAGTTCTCTATCCTACACACTCACTCTGAATGACCTGCGTCCCACAGTTCTATTAATGAGTCCCAACATAACTTTGAGGGAAAACGCCTAATCTCCTATCTCGACACTTTGGATCTTCAGAGATGTATTAGCAATTTGAACAATTTGAAGTAACTTCCCGTTTCAGTATAAACGGTACAGGCCAGTTATAGTCGGCTGTAAAATTGTTCCTGCTTTCAGACAATGGCTGATCTGCTGGTATTTTCCAGCATTATCCTTATGTATTCGTGTTTACCAACGGCTCTGACAAGCATTTCACCACCATGAGATGTTCCTTCATTTGTTTCAGCTCTCCCTGGCTGTCCCATTAATCCTTTAACCAAACCATTCCATTTCAGTTAGAGAGCATCTTGGGAGCAGTGAACACAACTCCGCAAGTTTCAGATCGTTATGGATAAGATCTGGGGAGAAAGTGCTAAATTGTGGAAAGGCCAATTGCAACAGTATTCATCAGGATCTGGAGAGAGTAATTAAGTACAGCTATTAATTGGTAAGCCAAAATGTTGGAGTCATTTATAGGCCATCTCGTCAGAGTTTGGGAATTCCAAGTATCTGTGAAGAAGAAATACAATTACGGAAAGGTTGTGACAACTTGGATGATGACTAATGTTGCAAATTATTCAGAAACTAAATGGAAGAGTATGGAAGTTTCAGGAAGTCGAACAGCGACTTTCAAGAATATCAAGAAAACAGGATGTAACTTAAACAGGGAATCAGGAGGGCTATAGTGGTCAGGAAATGTCTTTTGTGAGTATACTTAAAGCTAATCTTAAAATACTTTCTAAATACTTTACAACGACAGGGTAACTAGGGAGATGGCAAAACGATTTGAGGACAAGGTAGGGAATTTATGCCGACAACAAAATAAAGTGGGCGAGTTACTAAACCAATACTTCGCGTTATTGTTCACTAAGGAGAGGGACATGGAGGAAGGTTAGATCAGTGAAGGGTATGCTCATATTCTAGGGCTTGTTGATATCCTGGAAGGGGACGTTTAGGGCTCCTGAAGAAGATTAATCTGGTTAAGTCCCCAGTGTCAGATGAGATCTAACACTATATTTCTGAGAGAGGCAAGAGAGGAGACGACGGTCTTGTCAGAGATTTTCTCATCTTTAGCAAACGGCGAGGTTGCAGAAGACCGCAGAATAAACAACGATATTCTGCTCCTTGAGAAGGGCCACAGAGTAAAACTAGAAAATTGTAGGCCAGTGATTCGTATGTCAATGGTCGGAAAATCCTTGGGGAAGATTGTTAGAAATTGTGCCGAAAAGTCGGTAAATCATGCTTCACTTGTGTAACACTCTCGTTTGGCCACATTCGAAGAATTTTGTGGAGTTCTGGTGGCTGCTTTATCGGAAGGATTGAGCAGCTTTGGAGAATTGTTGAAGAATTTTCCCAGGATTCTGGATTAGAGGGTATGAGCTATAAGGAGAGGCTGGAAAATCTCAGATTGTTTTCATAGGAGCATCAGCGGATGAGGTGCGACCTGATTGAAAAATATAAAATTATGGGATATTAATAAGCGAGCTAGCTGCAGTCCTTTTCCAAGGGTGGGATATCATAGCTTTCTGGTGAGATGGAGATGTTCAAAGGAGATGTGTAACGTAAGTGTCTTAGGTGCTTCGAACTCGCTGATAGGTGAAGTGGCGGAAATAGATATGATAGCAATGTTTGAGAGGCATTTAGACAGGCATATGAACAGGCGCGGAATGGAAAGACACGGTATGTGCGTAGGCAGATAGTATAAATTAAAATTAGCATCATGGTCTGCATAAACATCATGGGCTGAAGATCCTGCTCTTACTCTGTACTATGTTCTATGTTCTAATACTGGAATCGGCCAAGATACCCGCCTGACCCCTATCGGAAATATTTTTTGTCGGATCTATAATCTCCGTACGCAATCCGCAGCCAAAAAAAAACAATTTTGTCACGTTTCCAGCTCTGATAAATGAGTTTTTTTCCCTGAAGCGCTGAATCTGTTTACCTTTGCACAGATTCCCTGACCTGTTGAGAGTTCCCAGTTTTTTCGGTTTTATTTCAGATTTCCAGCAATTTCAGATGTTTCGTTTTTATTTATTCCAGTTGCGGATCATGTTGTTGGTTGGTATCGGCTTTAGTCACTAGAATGTGCAACATCCTTGCAAGAAATAGAAATGCTCTTTGAATATTCGCCAAATATATTTTACACAATAACAAAATGTTCTTACCAGAACAAAACACGCCAACATCATCACCGATAGATAAATGTTTAAGTTGTGTGAACGTGCAGTTCCAGAGGTGTGGTTCACTCCCATTACAACTGGCATTGTTCATTAACACTGGTCCTTTCCCAATTCCATACTTTGAGTGGTTGTAAACATTTATTGCGGACCCGCAGCTCAGCTGTCTGCATACCACATCTGCATCTTTGAAATCCCACAGACTGTCAGTTACTCTGCCCCAGACACCGCCGTAATAAACCTCCAGTCGGCCATCGCAACGACCCTCTCCATCAGCCAGTCGCAATTGCCAATGATCAACTGTAAAAATACAATGTATAAGATAAGATATCTTAATCACACCTTCATCGAAATATACAGTGAAATACATCTTTTGCGTAGAGTGTTAAGGGGGCAGCCTGCAAATGTCACCATGTTTCCGGCGCCAAGATAACATGCCCCACATCTACCTCACCCGTACCTCTTTAGAATGTGGTAGGAAACCGGAGCACCCGGAGTAGACCCACGCAGATACGGGGAGAAACTCCTTACAGACAGTGGCTGTAAATGAACCTGTGTCGCTGGCGCTGTAATAGCGTTACGCTAACCGCTACACTACCGTGCCTGACACTTAAATGGGTAATCCACGTCATTTAATATTTCAGAGCAGAATATTGTAAATGAAAATTATACTTTCAAATCACTGGAGAGACAACGTTGTCCAAAATTAGTGAAATTAGAAACTATTGCAAATATGCTTTACAGTCGTTATCAGAAAGGAACAGACTAAAAAGCTGACGTTCTAACCGAAGTAGTTTTTCGAACTGCTGTCAAGAAAGGACAGTCCTTTACCGACGGACGCCAAAGTAAAGTGATTTTTTCTGGCTACTTCGTAGAGAAGGATGTCTGGAGATTCGTGAACGCCAGAAGTGGTGATACTAAAAGTATGCTCTTCGAAAATTAGCAAATACATGGATGACAACATATGTTATTTCACCCCTCTCCCTCAAAACTGAACACCCTGAAGACAAATCTAGATTCTAATAATATCTGCTTAAATCCCTCTACTTTCATTTAATTCGTCGTAAGCTATGGCGTGGCTCCCTCCAGTTTGTGAATGTGAAACAGAGAGAGTCGATGCATCTTTTCACGCATAGGCAGAAAGCATTCCTCCGTTTTATAATCTAAATTGCTAAACGCTAAATTGCCATTTTACATTCCATAATTCGCCCAATTAACCGGTTTTCAATATTCTGTGTGCAGACATGTCTTAGTTTCACGTGACTGTACTTTCACGGTGCCCCCTGTTTCCGAATTTGTTCGGTCATCTATTTATTTACATTGGAAAACTTGCGTATTTAGTGTTATCTCTGTCTGACTCTTATTTTATCCCTTAATGCAATGAGTATATCAGAATGTTTGTGCCTCTCGCTGACCGTCGGTCTGTTCTGCTTTACCTTCCTCAGGCCAGATTCATCGGTTGCTCTTACTTTAAACACCATACCTGTCATTTTCGGCATGTATCTGCAACAAAGCACAGACGCTGAAAATTTTTCAAAACTGCAAAATTCTTAACATGCCATGTGTTTTCACGGGTTTGAATTATTTCAATTCATGATGTATATCCATTACTTTCAAATTATTGCTAGTCGGTGATAAAAATGTCGTAAATGTGATTATATGTGGATTACAAATAACTATAATAATTATTATATGCGTTCAGTAATTGTTCAGGAATTGGGATTGAATTTGAGAGCTGGGAGGTTATGATGCAACTGTATAGGGTACTGGTAATGCTGCAGATGGAGTACGGAGTGCAGTTCTGGTCTCTTTACTTGAGGAAGGATAGACTGACTTTGGAGGCAGTTCAACAGGTTGGTTCCGAAGATGAGGGGGTTGACCTCTGAGAAGAGATTAAGTCGACTGCGATGCGAAAGAGAGGCAGGAAGTTTCTTTCCACTGGTAAGTGAGACTGGAACTGGGAGACACCGCCACAGGATTCGGGGGATTATATTTATGATGGAGGTGAGGAGAGATTGCTTTTCCGAGAGAGCAGTGCATCTGCAGAATTCTCTACCCAGGAAACAGGAGAACCTACCTCATTAAATTTATTGACGACACAGACAGGCAGATGTTGGCATAGTAAGAGAATTAAGGGCTCTGGGGAAAAGGCAGGTAGGTGGATATGAGTCCACAGACAGATCAGGAATGATATAATTGAATGGCAGAGCAGACTCGACTGGCCAGATGGCCTACTCCTGTTTCTACTTCTTATGTTCTTATGATGTTTTCCACATTAAGATACGGCACCAAACATGATAAATATGTTCATCGTTCATTCATTAGTTCGGGTCCCCACCCTATCTGAAGGGAACGAGCCTGAATGTATTCATTCTATCTAATAGGTTATAAAGCCCTAACCTATTCAACCTTTCCTTAAGCCGCAAATCCTCATGTTCTGGCAACATCGTGTAAGTTTTCTCGGCACTACTTCAAACTTACTGACAGCTTTCCTGTAGGTAGGTGACCAGAACTGCACACAAAACTCCAAGAGTACCAACGTCTTGTACAACTTCAACAGAAAGTCCCAACTCCTGCACCCAATTGCCTGATTCATGAAGTTCAAAGTGCCAAAATCTCTCTTTGTGACCCTTTCTGTCTGCGATGTCACTTTCAAGGAATTATGTATCTGTATTCCCAGGTCCATTTTTTCTACCGCACTCCTCAGTGCCCTACCATTCACTGTGTAAGTCTCACCCTGGATTGTTCTCCCAACGTGCATCACCTCATACTTGCTTTCATAAATTATATATGCAATTTTTCAGATTTTTCTATCTGCTCGAGATCACTTTGCAAGCTTTGATAGCCTTCCTCGCTGTTCACTTCGCCTCCAATCTTGGTATCATCTACAAATTTGCTGATCTAGTTTACTATATTATAATCTAAATCATGAATGTAGATGATATTCAACAACGGGTCCAACACCCGTCCCTGTGGCACACCGCCATCACAGGCCTCCAATCAGAGAGACAACCATCTACTACCACTGTCTGGCTTCTCCTGCTGAGCCGACATTGAATCCAGTTGACTATTCCATCCTGAACGCCGAGCGACTTAACTTTCTGCAGAAGTGTCACATGCGGGACTTTGTCAAAGGCCTTGCCAAAGTCCATGTCCACAATGTCCACCGCCTTCACTTCATCAACCTTCCTAGTTACCTCCTCGAAAAACTCTTGGATAGATTATTTAGACATGACATGCCACGCACAATGCCATCTTGACTATCCCTAATCAGGCCCTGTCTATCCAAATACTTAAATATACTGTACCCTAGAATACGTTTCAATAATTTATCCACAACTGACGTCAAGCTCACAGGCTCTAATTTCCCATTTTATTCTTACAGCCAATTTTGAACAATGGAACAACATTAGCTGTCCTCCGGCAGCTCACCTGTAGCTAAGGGTGTTTTAAATAACTCTACTAGGGCTGATGTAATTTCTGAACTAGCCTCCCACTATGTCTCAGACAACACCTCGCTAGGCCCTGGGTAGTCATCCACCCTAATATACAGTTACATTATGTTCATGTAGCAATTATTCGTGAGTTGATTTAGATTTACATATTTAATTAATTTCCTTGTATGTTTATGTAATAATTTAACAATAGATTTTATTAGTTCCATTATTAACAACGAATAACATTGTTAATGCTTTTTGATTAGCGCATGGACCTCAGTAATATTAGGTTTTATTAAGAAAGCAAATTGGGCTGTACATTCGTAATGGCTTTTTCAGTGTCCATGCGTGAATTTCTTTCATTTTTCGTTGCATGGCATCTTTGGTGTAGCAAACAAAGACTTTCATGTCGTTTCACATGAACCTTATCAAACGAAAATTATCTCCGGGCACGTAAGGCCGGTACAGTGGATTGCTCAGCGATGTGCTTGAAAATGTACTTACCCGGAAAAATGTGACCGAGGGAGATGGAATAGCGTTGGTGAGAAATTCTAAACTTAGCACCTTGGAACGAGTTTGAGGAATGTCGAAAGACAGAATTCTGAAATGCCTTCTCTACCTCAATGGTAATTTCGTTCAACGTATGAATGATGCGAAGTTTTAAACTTACATCTCACAAAATAACTCTTATGATTTCAGACTGCTGCATGAAGGAGCATTCATTTGGATTATCTTTAAATTGGTTGTAAATTTTTGTCTGTCTTCAAATTGTTTCTAAAATATATTATCCTGCATCACAGAGACAGAACATAGAACATAGAACACTAGAACACAGTACAGGCCCTTCGGCCCACAATGTTATGCCGACATTTTATCCCGATCTATCTAACCCTTCCCTCCCACATCGCCCCCTATTTTTCTGTCATTGATGTATTTCAGATTCACAATTACAGCCCAGCACGTAACAAATGCATAATTCCAACAATTGCGCTTAAACCAATTTTATTTACATTCTGGGGCGAGTTACAAACTTCCTGCAGTAGTTCTCAGCTCACAGACATAAGCGTCTTCTACAATCAAAAGTACCTTTTTGAAATCTTTCCACGGCTATTTCTGATGATTTCTTGTCAAATGCTCAGATTTTTTTCCCTCAGCGCATGCCAATAGATCTGAAGACAATTTCAGATTTATTTAGGATTTCGAGCAAATATCACATCTCTATCTCACCGTTGCAGAATTCCGTTGGTTTTCATTTGCTCCACTGACATCGTCCACCTACCCCTGTTTACACGTCACTAGAAAAAGTAATTGCGATTACGCTACAGCGCTGAAATTAAATGTCCCACCTGGGTAATCTTGGGCTCCACCCTCATACACATTCACTTCGTTCTCTCCTACCTTTTCCTTTCTCAACATAAGTTAGTTTTATTTCCACTTTTAAATATCTGATGAAGGGTCATTGACCTTAAAGTCCAATGCTTTGTCGCCCCCCACTGATGCTACCCGACGGGCTGAGTATATGCAGCATTTCCTCTTTCCATTTTAGATCTCCAGCATCTGCGATTTTGTGTTTTCCAATTAGCTATTCCTCGGTAAGGGCATGTTAAAGACTATTAACTATTCTGGAACGCTGGGCACAAAACACCACCTGATAAATTAAACTACAGCTCCCACAGTATTCGACGATTTCGAGGAAACGGTAGTGTTCATAGTCCAGCATTAATTTCTGCAAGAGAGGTAATGTTTCATCATAATTAGTGTGTCTGAAACTTAACGGCAGATCACCTACCGGAACAGATAACGCCGGCGTCATTTTTGTGTGTGCATGGATGTTGTCCCCATGATGCAATGAGGCATTCATTCAAACGCATCTCGTTGCCGCGACATTCATTGATATCCTTCCATATCGAACCATTTCCCTCACCAAAGAATGCTCCTCCAGGCGCAGATAACGCAGTTCCACAACGGAGATGATTGCAGACGACAGCAGCATCCTCTAAATCCCAGTAAGAATCGCAGACCGTTCCCCAGGTTTCGCCCCGTAGGATTTCCACTCTACCTGAACAGCCATCCTTGCCACCAACTAATCGCGGCCCTTTTTGACCTTGAGATTAAAAGAATGAAAAAAAAGATATTATTTGATTAATTGGAATAGCATTCCTTGCTAACCCTGAAAAATACTGGACTTCCACAAGAAAAGCTCCGCATTACATTTAAAATTGAATTTCTCACCAACAATTGGTCAACCGCAATAATAGCTCTGCATGCTTCCGTAATGCTGCCAAAAGGATCGTCCCACTGCAGCGCCATTGCAAATAAGAATTGTTGTTTGAGGAGTGAAACTCGTTTGTCCAAGCGGCAGGATAAAATGTATGATGCATCATGGAAGATACATGCGTTGAGTGGTTTTGAAATCCAGAACAAACTACCGCCCAATATAAAAAGTTAAAATGAAATCAGCACATCCTGGAAATACTCAGCTAGTTAGCCAGAGCTTATGAAAACCAAAGTTAGTTCCAGTTTAATTTTCTTTTCATCAAAAAGGAGGAAAGCTAAATATAAAACCAATTCTTGCTAATCAGAAAAAGGAAGGTGAAAAGAAGACAGGAGCATAACTGGCTGCAAAAGGCTGAAGGCAGCAGAAGGTAATTCACCAATTGGTCAATTTTAAATAAAACTGATCTATTAGATCAGATATCTTATATCAATATCGACATTCGTAAAACGCCACTACAATTTGTAAATGCATTGCTCGCCATATTTTTTCAGGCTAACATCGTTTTCAAGCCAAATGATCAATCATGTGTTTATGAAGAATGTAGAAGTGCAAGGCAGAGCAGGGCAACATCATCGGAAAAACACGACGTCAAATTGGTGAAGATCCAGTGCAAGTGTTTGTGCATGCTGCAAAAGTGATTTCCAGTCTATTTTCGTGCATCAGTGCAGCCTTTACCCAATATGAACCAAGAAAAAATCCAGGGGTAAGGTGGGAGTGACTCCCCAGCTACCGTGGCATAAAGCAACAGTGCAGGGGCAACAAAAGAAAATAGTTCCAATGTTTGAAGTCACATCTTCCGCGAAAGAAGAAGTCTGTGCTATTTGGAGGTCAATCATCTCACCACAGGAATTCACGTCAGGAGTTCCATATGGCAGAATTCTTGCCCCCAGTGATCTTTAGTTGCTTCATTGATGACATTGCATTCATCGCGAAGTCACATCTAACGAACGTACTATCATCAATTCATTTCTCATCTTCTAAATAAATGAAACATTGTATGCATGCAATAAGACCAACGCTGCATTTATCCTTCAGCTGACACTTGGCGAATAACATTTTCGCCACAAAAGTGGTAGGGGAAAACTGTTTCCAGCGATATAGATACGAGTTATCGGAACTTAATATTAGCTGGCATTAAAATGGTTCACCAACATCAAAGTGCTGATCTGAAAACCAACTGAACCAACCACATAGGGACTGGAAAGAAAATAGTAGCTCACAGGCAGCGTATCCTCCTGAGGGACGCTCACTATCTCAGATGAGGAACACTGTAGCGTGAGAATATATTCTCCGCTTTCCAAAGTGACATCATTTCCAACACTGTTGAAGAAGATGGATATCATCAGGGACAATTTTTGATTAGTAATATATCCACAAATCTAAACTTACATTCTTTGTGACACTGTAACGAAACGTCATCCAAAAAGCACTACAATTTCCTGCATGGCTATTCCAAACCCGCATCCAGAACTATCACAAATAATTAACACAATTAACGGTGAACGTGTTAACTCAACACTATCACCAGTCCCCGAGCAAAATCGCCCACCACCCTGACTTGGATATATATTGCTGATCCTTCATGAATGTCAGGTCATAACTCTGAAAACTGTTGCGTAGCAGCTTTGTAGGGGTCTCTTCACTGAAAAGACACCAATGGTATGAGAAGTTGGTTTACCGCACCTGCTCACTTGAAGTAAGGAACTGATAATAATTCGAGCGCCGTTTACCTGCTGAAGTATGAAGTAATGTATCATGGTTGACCGGGGCTGCATGGATGAAGTGATTGAACATAATGACCACTTAAAAGAGTTGTACATGGAGAGAGACGTTGATATCCAGAAATTGTTACAAGGTGATACATTAAATGTCATGAATCGGAAATAAAAGTGCGGGAAATTTGCTTATTTATCTGAAATTGTTCATTATAACTCAGTAAGGCTGTAATGCATCTTTTCTCCAGGCTACGTTGCCATTCGTCCAACCACAAAGGAGGCCGAGAATAGATAGTTGAGAGAGGTGATAAAACTAAGGAAATAGTTGGCACGATTCTGGAATTTTGGCCACAATTTTGTTCAAAAACAAAACAGTAGTGCTCTGCAAATTAGCATACAAAACTTCCACAGAAAAAGAAAGCATGTGGTACGCAGCCAATAGGTTATAAGTAATGAAAGTCTCCTTGTTTGGGGACATATTTATTCTTTATGAGATGGATCCGAGAGGTGATGGCAAAGCTGGAGTTAATTTGCCATTGTCCACTGCCCTTGACAAAGTGATGGTGCGTCTCCTTCCAAAATTTTTGCATCTGATAGAGGTGATTCCCCACTGATACTGACAGGGAGTTCCAGATTTACATCAATTAATGAAGAGGACTACATTTTGCTGTTGGGAGCCATAATGGTCAAGTTGGACTTGAAATTATACCTTGTTATATTTCACTGCGCAAATCACCCATCCGATCTTGCTGGAAGAGGCCGTGGGTTTGAGTTGCTGTTGCAGTTTAGGATGATTCATAGAATTCCAAAGAAGTAAACAGCTTTGCCTGAATGCTATTAGGTAGCTCGAGAGTTGTTAGAGTTGTATTTCTATTTCTCCAGCAAAGTGGAGAGTATTCCAACAATAGTCTGACTAGTACCTTGCGATATCTGTGTTCTGCTTTTTACCTTGGGGTAGGAGGAGGTGACGCAATATATCGAGCCTTGACCTGCACTCGGGCCAAAGTATTTCTGTGGTTGGTCCACTGGAATATCTGGTCGATGGTGATCCAGCATTTTAATACTGGATAATCTCTCATGGTAACCCCAATGAATTTCTAGCGTAGGAGCTTATATTTTGTTTGGTTGGAGATGATGATTGACTTTCATTATTGTGGCCTCGTTGTTACTAGCAATTATCTTTCCATGTTTGAATGAAGCCTAGGTCATGTTGCATCCAGCCATGGGCGATTACTTTTGTTCACAAATTCCGAATTGAGAGACTCTGATTAATGAAAGGGAAAACGCGGTATCTTCTTTGCTCACAAAGCAACATGCCGCGTGAAGTATTCCAACCATTGGTGACTCAGAACGTCCAGAAAATAATAGGGTGAGTGCAGGAAAAGTGCAGTCAATCAGTGTGAATTAAAACGTTCGGGGGAAATCCTGTGGAGAACTAAAATAACGAATGCTTCGTAAATCACGCAGGAAAGTAAGTACCTTAACACTGCAATGCGTTCTTTAGAAGCAATGTTCAATGACAAGAAATGAGGTAAGTCTGTAAATAAACTGTTGGATGTGAAGATAATTACAGACAGGTGAATGAGGGTAATAGTGTCCCTATATTAGTTTATTAGCAAGGGTACTGTCGCCGACCTGATTGCGGCTTAGGTGTGAAGCGTCGCGGAATTTTACTTCATCCATGAAAATTAGACGGTCATGGCTGTGAAGAATATGGCCATTGATGTCAGCTCAATTTTTCACAGCTTTACTTATTGTTGAGAACACTGTCTGAGTATCGTTATTGCCTTGACATGCACTGCGTTTTACCAGGTCCTGCGAGCTACCCAAAGCTGAAAATGTTCCCGCTGAGCAGAATAATAAAACATTAAGATACGAATAGACTACTGCAACTTCACGTTCAGCTCCGCAGGACACAATTCTGATGTTGCCTGCCTCTTTGATGCATAGTATACTTATCTTTCTATACAGGAGTTAGCATTTAACGATCAAAGGTATTGAAACTATTAGTTTATCTATTTTTATCCGTTCTCTCCATTATCTGAATCCTTGAAACACTAACCTGAACAAATGATGCTGACAGCACTTCCATTCGTGCAGTGGTGTTCATTGCTTCTTGTAGTAGCGCAATCCCAGAGAATAGTCTCATTGCCTTGACAGTCATAGGATTCATGCCACA
>JARFYF010000094.1:108321279-108332265 GCA_030265395.1 Rhina ancylostomus
AAAATCTGATCGCAATAATTTCATAATTATAAATATAAATATCAATTTCTAGAAGCCATTTAGAGCATGCCGTTTTTATTTGCTAAGAGATAAACAGCGATATTTATCGTTCACTCTGCCTCCTTTATGTAAGACTTTGGCTGGGGTTATTCCCGTGAATGCAGAGCCTATCTAAGAAAGTCAGATGGTGACAAAGATACAAAATCACCTGGACGGCTTTAGAGCAAACGATCAAAGCAGTGAACGAGAATATTTAACTGAATTACATAGTGCAAATACCTTTACAATAGATGTTTACGATCGCCCCAGATTCGCAGTCCTGGGGGTTCGAGACAGTGAATGAACACTCCGACAATGAAGTCTCAGTTCCATTGCACTGAAATTTGTTCAACAAAACAGGTCCGTCTCCGGGTGAGTGAGGTTTGACTACTAATGTGTCGTAAGACCCGCAACCTGTCTGTTTGCAGAGCATTTCTCCATAGAGTGTGTTCCACTGAGTGCTGCACACAGACATCCAGTGACCTCCGTATTTAATCTGTAAATCTCCGTTACAAGGTTGTTACGGTCCCACCATTCTCACTTCTCCGAAATCTTTTAAAAAAAGAGACAAAATGGGATTATGAAACCTGAAACCAAATAATATTCTTATGCTTTAAAAATGCTTAAGCTGGACTAAAATTGGACTGGTAAATTTATTATTATAAATTCGTTTTGCATTCTCTTGTTACTTCTAGCTATATCAGCATTTTCGAATACCATCTCTTCCCTTCCAATTGAATACGCTGTGACGACGTGCCAAAGAAGAAATTAAACATAATATAATTTGCCTGCCGCTTGTCCATATTGCTCTGCATCGATGATTCCTAAACAATTTCTGTCAGTTAATGTTTTGAGATCATGAGATGGTTGGAATCACACTGAATTTTATTCATTTCCGCATGTGACCAAAGTTCAATTAATAAGAATCTCAGTGAATTTGCAACAAAGACCCCACTTCCAATAACTGAACGGCAAAAGACGAAAACAATGGAGAAATGTAATTCTCCATTGGGGGATATATAATTCCAGGGTTTCTGCGTTAGTGGCTGAGGTGAAACATTGACTTCAGCAGGAGTCAAATAGACGAAATCGTAACAACTGTCAGTTCCATTCGAGTAAACTACCACTTACACTGAGTCCCAATTTCCTCCTGCCCTGCAAGGCGTACTTTTTTGTAGTGACAAAAGCAATCATTTTACACAAAATTATTCTGAGAAGTACCATACACTGGCATCAATTTCTGTCATCAAACTCATCAGTTTTCTTTCCATATTGAACTTCGATATCCAGGATGCTATCCCGATCTTTGAGACTATCCCAGCTCCGAGAGAAAACATATCAATTCCATCCCCGAATACTCATCCAAACCCAATACAATTTTCGTACCACCCAACTCCAACGTTGATAATTTGCAGGATTTCACCTCGCAACCAGCACGTTTTTGTGATGTGGTCGGAATCTCAAACCCGGAAAACCCAGAGAGTCACAGGGACAACGTAGAAGCTCCACTCTCATAGTATTAGGATTGTACCCAGTAGCTCGAGCTGTGTGGCAGCAGCGCCTATTTGAATAACGCTCTGTCACGGTACCACTGTGCCACCATACTCTGAGACCGTGATATCTCACCCAAAGGAAACAACTTCCTTGCATTCAGATTTTAGATTATTTTCACATTATTTATCGTTTAATGATACCAGCTCAGGTTGGCTACATGATCCTGTTCTCCGTACTGTGTAGCGCTATCGCTCAGTGACTGCATCTTGAATTTTTCAAAATTCTGGGGAATACAGGTCTACTCAATGCTGTCTCTTGTTCGCAAACCCCAACTCATAGGAAGGATTTCTGTGAATATTTTATTATGTAAATATGCCCTTTCTGAAGTAAGGGTACCAAAGGTCTGCGCAATTCCTTCGATGCACCAAGGCCGGAAGACATATATACTCTTCAATAAATCCTCGAGAAATGAACGCCAGTCAGCATTTACCTTCCTTATTGTTTGCTGCACCAAAATATTAGCCTCCACTGACTTGTGCAAAAGTACATCTTGGTCCACATTTCCATCTCCGGAATATTGGCCACATTATATTCGTGTTTCTCCTTTTCATTTTATTTTTAATCACAGTAAATCCATAGCAATCATCCACTCCAAATTGATAAAACTACCTGGTCCTGTGTCATCTATAGAAATAAAATTATTGAATTTACTTTCCTCCGTCCAATTGATACAGATTGCGAATAGTCAGCATCCATGCACCAATCACTGCACTGTCCTACTGAGGTTTGTACCCTCGAATATAAATTCCAACTTTCTACCTCCTCCACACTTTAGCGTAACAGTTTGGCTCAATAATATACATCATAGAACAATACAGAACAGGAACTAGTTCTCCAGCACGCTGTGTCTGCGCCACACAACATGCAAAACTGAACGAATCCTGTTTGCGTGCACACCATCTGTATCCCTCTATATTCCCTACTTTTTCGTGTGTTAAACGTTCCACAGATTGTTGCTTCTGCAACCTCTCGGAGATGTACTATATATTTTCTGATGGAAAATATCATTGCTGCCAGTAAGTTCGCGAATTATCGTATCATGTACAAATTTCCTCATCGGACCATATACCTTTTCATTCAAATCATGAGCATGTGTTATAAACAATCGAGTTCCCAACATTAATCCTCGCAGAACACGGCTAGTCGAGGCCTCAAATAAGTTTAAGAAAATGTTTTTCTTGCTGTTCCCTCTGCCTTCTATGGCCAAGGCAACTTTGGATCCGAGTTACCAACTCACCGGATCCTACGTGAATTAACTTTGCTCTGTGGTGGGATAACGTGAATTAACTTTGCTCTGTGGTGGGATAAAGGGCATAAAGTACCACATCCTAGTTCGAAGAGCTCTTGAAGGGTACTTTTCAATCATAACGCCTAACTTACTCTGGTTGTACTCTGTCAGTTAGTAATCAAACTTGCGTGGTTGAACTCATTGCACCTTTAGCTTATTTTATTTATCCAGGTGTCTGTGACACAAGTAATAAACGACATTCAAAGCTATATTAACCCATAGTCGCAACACAGGTATTGAGTAGCTTTAAAATATTCACCAGGTTCTACCAGGGACAGGCATGCTGAGGCACCCACTTCTGGCAGATAGACCACTGCCTTGGGACAAGGCGCCATATATGAAAAAGCTTCTGGTGGAAACAAAGCGTTATCGGGCAGAGAAATATTGATTTGGATTAATCATCGGAATCCCAGTAAAATGGAGTGGAAGGTGCAGTTTGGGAAGTCAGTATGGTATTACAGCTGGTCGAAGCTGTTCTTATTCTACAAAGATAGACTGGTAACCTGTGTTATAATTGAACAGGAACACGATTATAAGTGAACAAGCTCAAACTGAAATTGCACAATCATGTCATCTCTCTACATTGCCCTGAAAAGACTGTGGTCGGTTTGTCAGAACATGGGCGAACCCGTCGAAATGAGCTGTCTGCGGTCACCAACGTTTATCTGCCTGGTCCTTGGCTATTCAAAGGAAATTCAGGCTAAGGATTACGGAGCTCTCATAGTTTCCAGGTATTCAACTGCGTATGAAGTGCTTTTCCCGTGGATAAGCAAGAATCGCACCAGGCAAACTCTTAAATGTTCCCGTGATTCATTCAGAGATTCCATTCAGTGGATGAATTTCGTAAGACACCTGCCTGAGCAAAGTTGAGTCTTCTGGTCTCTTTTGCAAATTTGATTGACCTTCTTAAAAATATTTGGGAAAGTCTTACTTAAAATTTTAATTTGAACATTTCAACACGAAGGGTGGTTTCCTAAATATGATAACTTTTACCGTATCGCATTTATCTTTGTGAACTGGGTTAAAATATATGGAACAACAACTAAAAATTACAGATGCTGTAAAGCTGAAGTAACAAACAAAATATGCTAAGCAAAACATTAACATCGCAGATGTCCGAAGTGCAGAAAACAATCATTCACATTTCAGATGGAGAACAATGAAACATGTGCTCTGTTTCTCTCTCCATGAAATCGACCCTTTCTCGTGAGAATTCCCGTGGCGGTTGGACGCAGATTTCCTCCCTCCCAGCTACCTATCATATTGATGACAAAATAGCATTCACAAGTTAACCAATGAGACTCCGTTACTCAGCGATATTTTGTGCCTTCTGTCCCCTCCAAAAGATTAAGATTATTCAGCCCCAGCTGTACAAAATGTTCTTGAGAGGATTTCTCCGCAGCTTAACACTGGTTAAATAAATTCATGTTCAAAATTTGTCTATGGATGAAATTCAACCCCTGCATCCAATTTTTTCTCTTACTGAGGCAATCCTGAAAACTTTTTTTAAAATAATACCCAGAAGAAAGGAAGGTTATTAAGAAACGTTCACGGTTTACACTCATTCTCCATTTTAGTGTCTCAAAGTGATCAAAAAAACTAGACAGTCGCAAAATCGGCCGCGCCCTTCCCTTTAAGCACTGCTTCACCATCAGCAAAACTCAAATATTTCAAAACTCCATCCTTTGATGCTCGCATTCCTACCTCTATTCAGTTCATGTCTCCTCATAAACTCTCTGCATAAATCATGTTTGTAGTTTGTGTCTTTCGTACTCTACCACAGTATTGGTTTTATCTTTCTCTCATGCTGAATGCTTCGAGATAATACTTCTGCAATATCTCTGTCCCCAAATGCACTGTCATCATCAAAGGAGCATCAGATGCATGGGAACACCAGCACTGGGAGTTGCCACCAAGACACCATCCATTCTGATTTGGTCGCTGAGCCAAAATCTGGTCTCTCCCAAACAGCATTGTGGGTGCACACATACCTCGAGGTCCGCAGTGATTCAAAAGTTAGCTCATCACTGCCTTCTCGAGAACAACAGGGCATGGGAAATTAAATGTGTAGTCAACATCCGAAGCCCACATCCCTTGAATAAATGTTAAAAAATCCGTTCGTTTCTTTCAGAGGTGTGCGAATATGTTTTCACCGAGTACAGATTTCCGACCAGACCCTAAAGTAGCATCTTGCGAATCTTTCTGTAAACTCTGAGAAATATACTTCAACTGACTCCTTGGTATCGAGCCCAATGCAAAGCAGTTTTGTATGGAAATGTTCTGACTTAAGAGTGCGATCGTTCTTTAATATTGTACCGAAATCTTATTGCCAAAGTAAGCTCTGGAAACGTGAAATGAAATATGCAGGGAAACAGTGGAATGCAACAATCATATCCATGAAGAGTCACTCTGTGTCTCTCTCCACAGATGCAGCAGAAAATTTACAGCATCTTCTGTTATTATTTCAGAATTCTATCATCTGTGGTGTTTTACTTATGAATGAAACTCACAAGTTGCCAGACGAAAGCGATTGCTGCTATCAATAATATTGAGGGCGATTGCGCTTTTAATTTGACTTCGGAAACTCTGTTGAAGAGACAGTAATTTCGCTCATTTTGGGAGCCGACAATCGGTGAAGTGGGGTTTCAGTTTGCAACCCGTGCTAAAGACGGTGAGGGAATCCTTTCTCTGTTTTGAAACCCATATTGTTCGCCTATATACAGGGCATATATGGGCGATTACAGTAATTTGCATTATTATGCCAACTTTAGTAAACATCCCAAAGTAATATGTTCAGAGACGCTGCTCTGGAGAGGGCGTGAACAATATGGAGACATAGGACACTGCAGATTCTATAATATAAGGAAAGAACAAGATGCTGGAAGAACTCAGCGGGTCAGAAGCTGCCTGACACAATGAGTTCCTCCAATGTCTTGCTTTTTTTTCCCAAAAATAAACAAATACAATTTAATCTATTTTCAATTAAGTCTTCAACATGATGGTCAAGGACATGCTTTAATTAATTTCATCAAGGGAAATAAAATAGAAAATGTCGTCAAACCCTGACCAGATGGAATTTAGAGGAGAGCACCACAATCAGGTGTTACTGGATTGAATGATCGTTTGCTTCCTCGTGTCCTCCGCACTCAGTACCTGAGTTGCAAATCATTTCAGGAAAATGTCCGATGTGAAACCTCCAGAGGTGTTTCAGATGATAGAAAGTAAACACAGAAAATTTGAAAAACATCATTTTTAAAAGAGGTCACTTCATTTCGTCAAAGAGGATGCAGACGCGGGTTGTTTACGGGGAAATACAGCAAATTGACTCTACGCAAATGGAAAACATTCCTTGGGAATAACATTCCGATTGGAAGAACACGAAAATATGTGGCGAAGCGTTGAACCTTCCAATGCTCATTAATTTTATTACCTCCCACAATTTAACTCCGCAGGTCTTGGTAAACTGAACCTCGCATAAGGCGTGAAACAATAAATTATTTTCAGAGAACGGTATGTTTCTGACCAAGATGGTGAAACCATCTCACACTTCAGAGTCTATATCCACAATCTACGAAAGGATAAATAACATGGAACAACTGACTTGCTACTCTTGACACATGAAGGTCCCCTTTTATGCGGGTGCTAATTTACTTGGATTTTCAGCTTCCAATTATAGATTGGAAGCTCCGGAATAAATCAGGAAAATAAATTAGATTTCGAAATGGTGATTGATTAACTGCCGAGAATAAGAAGAAATATCCCGATGGTGGCGTTACACAGAAAGAATTCCTCTGATCGTCACCTCTGTGTCTATTATATCCCTGTTTCATTTGCTTGAGAGGTTAGGCTATGAAATTAGGAGACTGCACTGAAATGATGCATCGTTTTGTTCTAATTTCAAATTGACATGAACGTAGATTTATGCGATTCATCGTGGAGAATAATTGCAAACTAACCAATGGAACATCAAGTAATCTGCTGAATTCGGCTTGGGTTTATATCCAGCATGGTCTTTGCAACATTTCTGTAAATATCAGCCTTAACACCTCTCTGCTGCTAGGTATCTGGTGTACGATCCAGGATCAATGCACAGAATGAGGAACTGGTAAAGACGCCGTTCCATGAATATCTACTGCTATTTTTTGTGTGGAAGTTGTGCTCCGAAACACCAGATCGACTGACCAAACAGAATTTAAAAAACCATCCGGTAAATCCCAAAGGATTTCATATGATTTACTCAGAGAGTTACAGCGTCGTATGGCAGCAATCCGGCCCTCTCTGCTGGCCATCAATGTGCCGTCTGCATTAACCCGATTTCCCAATATTTAGCAGAAGACATTCTGCATTGTGGCGATTCGAGTGCTGGTATAAATATTCCTTCAAGCTCTGAGTTCTTGCTTTCAACCATCTTCTAGGAATATCTTCCACAAATCCCGACTGAATCAGTCATCCCTTCCCTCAAAACAGCCGTCCGATCAAACACCATAGCAAATGTCAGTCATTTCTCACATCTGCCCGATCTATGCACCCTGATAACTTTGTATTGCTCGGTCAGATCACTCCTGAGCCTTATCCACCACAACAAATCCCGGACCTATCCTGAATCCCTGCACGCCCACAAACGTTCCATCCTGATCAATCATCTCTGCATACTCCCCAGTGTAGTTACAACCTTTCCATGGAGACGATCAGAAATGCTTCAGTTGTGGTCTAACTAACCTGTAAAAGAAACGTTCAAAGAGCACCATTCAGAGAATTTAAAATTCAGAATTGTGCCCAGTTCTAGGAAAGCGGAAAATCTAGGTACTTACAGCCTGGAAATTGCAGGACCAACACGAGTATCCACAGATGCTGCATTTCGATTTGTGAGTATGCACCAAGAAGGATTTGATCGAAAGGTCTTTGCGGAAAGTGTAACTCAGTTGCTGCTGGATGCAACAGAGAACGGTTCTATGAAATCACCGGATGAATACGTTTAAATATCTGGCAATGAGCCCTGAAAGCTTTACTAGCGATTACTGGAATCGAGACACCAATGGCAAACATTGTTTCCATTTTAGGCAAAAAAAAGCAACAAGAATCTTTGAATGGGGGAGGTGGGGTTGGTAGTGCTGAGATTGCTTCTGATGACCGTCGAGCTCAAAATGCTGCGATCCGTTCATGTTTAATATCAAACTGAGCAACGGTGATGGAGTTGGGTGAAAAAGGATCAATTTCGTTACTGCTAATACAAAAGTCCTTCTGCAGATGTAATCATATGAAGAGCGACAACCTTCCTCCTTGTACTTCATTTCTTCGGATATGGAAGCCCTCTGTTCTGTTGACACAACTATCAATTCCTCATTTTATTGTGGTCACCAGACTTGAAAATTTGCCCAACTGAAATTGGCTCCCCTTACCCATTTAAGCGACTCGTTAAAGCAAAGCTGTAACATTTTTCCAGCATTTCTCCTCCTCTTTCTTGAACCGTCTGGTCTATGTTCTGGGAAGCCAAGAACCCTGTGATTCCTGCACTCCAGCACATGCAGCATTTTGTAAGTTTCTTGAACAATTTCTGCTGCCTTGCATTTCTTGTATTTGATGCACAGCCTCGACACCAAGTGATAAAAAACTCTCTTATGTTTCCAGGTCATTCGAACAAAGTGGATTCTGTCTTTCGACCTGGAATCACAGCACAGGAACAGGACCTTCAGAACATAATAACTATACCACCCATGCGCTCATATTCCACATGCAAGCAGTTGTTACGTAGCCCTCAATGCATTGACAATTCAAGTGCTAATCCATTAAATATTGTGAGAGGAACTTCTTTCACCATCTGCTCAGGCAGTGAGATACAGATAGCACACATTCTCCTGATGATAAACTTCCTCCTTTGCTCCACTATCAATGTGAACTTAAATTCCATGACTTTATCCACAATGTCATGGGAGGATGTTTCCTCCTATCTAACTTTTCTATGCCCCTCATAATTTTGTTCATCTATGGCCAGTCCTACTCCCAAGTGTAGTGCTTATGGCTGATGACTGTCCTCTGAAATCAGTCCGGTACATTCATATCTTTCCAAAACTGAGATGACCAGACGTGCACACAATGCTCCACCTGTGGCCGAGTAACTGTTCTATAATGCTGTATATAGCCTCCCTGCTATGATGTACTTGGCACTTACTGAAAAGTCTCTTATTGTCTACATCTTCTTAGCGCCTTATATTCATGTGACGCCACTGTCAATGATTGTTAGACTTTTCACTCAGTTTCTCTGTTCTTGGTACTCATCAGAGCCCAACCATTTATTCTCATGCTCCTCTTATTATTCCACTTGAAGTGAAAAACCTCACACGTATCAGGATTAATAGCATCTGCCAAAGCTGTGTCCATTCTACCAGTTGATCAACATTCACCTGGGACCTCAAATTATCTCCCTCACTGCCAACAAAGCCATTTATTTTCATTTCATTTTCAAACTTACTGATGGTATATTCATATCAAAGTAGCTATTTATGACAAATAATGAGAGCCTCGGTAATGATTTCCGTGGTAAAACTGCTTCTCATAGACTACCAATCACAAAATCAAGGCGACAATATCACCCTTAAATTTCTATCGCTGAGCAAATTTTGAATCGAATTTGACAAAGTGTCTTGGATCTTGTGAGCTCCAAAATTTTGGACCAGTATTCAATATATAGACTTGTGAAAGGCTGAACTGATCCTTGCAGATGACATCAACTCACTACCTTCATTAACGAAGTATGTTACCTCTCAGTATAAAATTAGTCAAATTCTACAGACAATATGCAGACATCCAAGTCATTACGATACAGTATAGTATTAACAGATGTAGTTGGTCAGATTGGTAAGTTTTCCTGTAACACGAAAATTGGCAGAGTTCTGGATAGTGAGGAAAGTTGTCAAAGGACACAGCAAATTATACATCAGTTGGAAATTTCGGCAGAGGAATAGCAGGTAAAGTTTAATTCGGACAAGTGCGAGGTGTTGCATTTTGTGAACCCAAATGCAAGAGGAAAGTATTTCGTAAATGTAACGACCTTTGGAACATTGATAAACAAATGGACATTGGGTTGTGAGAACATAGCTTCCCGAAAGTGACAAAACGAATGGATAGGGTGATAAAGAAGGCATAAAGAATGCTTGCTTTCATCTGTTGGGACACTGAGTATAACGTTGGTAAGTCATGCTGCAGCTGTACACAAGTTTGGTTGGGCTACATTTGGAGTATTCTGTCCGGTTCGTCCTCATACCAAAGGACTTTGGAGAGGAAGAGAAGAAGTTCACCAGTATGTTGCCTGCGTTATCATAAGGGATCGGAGAAACTTGAATTGTTTTCTCTGCAGCTTTGGAAGCTTCGTGGAGACCTGATAGATTTTTTTTAAATTATGTGACACGGATAGGGTAGATATCAGTGTCTTTCCCAGAGTGGAAATATCAGATACTGCAGGACATAGTTTTAAGTTCAGAAGTAAAACGCAGAAAGGAGATTTGCAATGTAAGATTTGTTTTCACAGAGAATAGAAGGTGCCCGGAATGCATTTCCAGAGAAGTTTGCAGAGGCGCCAACGACAGCACTGTATAAGAAGCATTTAGACAAGAACAGGAACACGTGGAGCATAAACCAATACCGATTCTGTGTATATAAGATTCGTTTAATTTTCCATCGTGGTCAGCAAAGGCTTGGTGCGCCGAAGGGCCTGTTCACGTGCCGTACCGTTTTAATTCCAAGTATAGGCATGCTATCTTTGATTGATCTCTGCGTTTCCAACCATACATTAATCGAGTCCTTCTTGACTTTTGCCATTTGCTTCCCTACTACTGGCGTTCGGCTCACAGGCCTCAGCTGACGGCTTCTCCCTTCTGACTTATTGCATAAAGATACCCGGCATACTAGCCTCATCTGGTACTTCTCCAGCGGCCGACAAAGAATTAAAACTATGCGTTAAGGCTCAGAAATCTCATCCATTTAACCCCATTGCTGCTTGGAATGCTCCTCATTAGGCTCTGGGAATTTATCTAACTTTAAGTCCGCTGAGACATTTAATGTGTCCCTCTTTTCTAATTCCAATATGATCTGGAATCATATCATATTAA
>JARFYF010000094.1:108366855-108378031 GCA_030265395.1 Rhina ancylostomus
AACAAGGCATTAATGAGCCAAATTGAGGGCCAGAACTCAGAACCATGACAAACAATGTTAAATTCAGACTAAACCTATTTATTGATTTAAACCATCGACATATGCCGAACTGTTTGGAAGTTATGACTTCTTTTCATTTCACGGAAAGATCTCACTGCAAAACCCACTGGGCATTAATTTCTACTCACAGTATTAGTGTCAAATTAAATTCAAAACACGCGTAAAAGAGCAGGGTGTTCGTGACAAACTGTAAGGTGAATAATTTGAATGATATAATTCTCACATTTCACATCTCGCCGTGGGATGGCACTAAGCTGTGTAACCGCAGGAGGTGCAACAGCTGTCCTTTACCTCTTGTCTTCCCTCTTTCTATCCAGGGACACAAACTTTCTTTACAGATGGAGCAGCGATTCACTTGCACTTCTTAGGATCTAGTGTACTTCATTCAGTGTTCACAATTTGACCTTCTCTGCACTGAAGAAACCAAAAGCAGACTGGGTAATCGCTTTGAGGATTACATGCGCTCAGTCCCAGGAATGACTTTGAGCTTCCAGTTGCCTGCCATGTTAATTCACCATCCCACTCCCAGATTGAACTGTCTGTGGCCTCCTGCATTATTACAATGAGACACAAGGGAAGCAACAGCACCTTATATTCCACCTGGGAAAATTGCAGCCTTCTGAACTAAATATCGAATTCTCAAACTTTAGATAGCATGCTCTTTCTGCTTGTCTGTATACATCCATTTCTGACTTACATCCTTCTTTGCTCCCTGTACATAGCATGGACTGCTGAACAAGTCTTAGTACGTTGGAACAACATCAGCAAATATTACATAACCATCACCACAGAAGCTTAATCTTATCTCCCCACCTCCATCACCACCAACCCCATCTCCACAACCCTCTCTCACGTCTTTATTGAAGAAATTCTTTAGTTCTACCCATATGTCCCTTACATATTTCCTCAGGTAAGGAGACCAAACCTAACACAATATACACAATACTTCAGTAGCCAATCTCACCTAGATTCTACGCAATTACAACTCCTTACTCATGTGTTCAAACCTTCTCTTTAGACAAGTCAATATGAAAATTTCCTTTCGAATCTCTTGCACCTGTATGTCAGCTTTAGGCGAATTTTTCACAATCTTTGGTCACTTGTCAACATATTCCTTTCTCTTAAATTGACTGAGGACTGCTGTAAGATGACAGGAGGGGAGGTTAGTGGGGGTGGAGTTAACCTACCCAGCAGGTCAGGCTGATTATGTCCTCTACTTCCAGAGAGAAAGAAAAAAAAAGTTGGAAAACAAACCTCTGGAAGAAAGTGGAGGGTAGGCAGCATCTGTGGATAGAGAAATGGGGTCAACGTTTCAGTTCGACGACCATTCATCGGAAACATTTGATCTGGTGATTGCTGGCAGTGTGGTTGTTAGAATCGTTGATGGCCTTAACAGTGCACCCTGTGGAAGAGCATTACGTCACTGGGAACAACTTCCAGATTTCCTCGTTTAACTGCTCCAAGTATCGCGGAACTTTGACGACAAACCTTCTCTGAAACCTTTATAAACGGATCAGACTTTACTGTCCCAGGCCGTTTGTTGCATTGTATCCTTTGCCGCCGGAGGTATCCAGCCTGATCGCACTTGCCATCTCTCGGTCCGCAGACTTCAGGTTAGACACTCTTGCTACAAATCCATTCTTTTTTAAATAACGCGATTTTGCGATCAGTACAGATGGGAGTTCTGCACCATTGGGACTAACTTCCCAATACCATTCTACAGTTTGTCCCCTCAAATGGTGAAAGCGCCTTTTGTTGAACTGCGTGGTTCAGATCTAACGTGGTTAAAACTGTCACAGCCATTACTACCGTCACGGCAACAGGACAAGTCAAAGCAGCCAGCCCTGTGACTGAACTAACCACTTAATGCTACTCATATACGGTCCGACATTCCTTTAGAAGATTGTTAATACATCCTGCAAGTGAATATGAAGTTGCACGCGATTCTGTGCTCATGCTCGGTGCTTTTCTCTGGATTTCAGGGTTATCCCATTACACAGTCTAATTTTCCGAAAAATAACATTGCTTAGTGCACTAATTCCATTCACACTAGTTGTTCACAAATTACGTAATCTTGTAATATTCCCAGTCCATCACAAACTAAACTAGTCTGAAGCAAAAAGCAAACTGCTGGAAGAACTCAGCGGGTCGAACAACGTCCGTGGAGTTAAAGGAATGGTCGATGTTTGGGGTCGTGACCTTGCATCAGGACTGAATGTAGAGGGGAGACAGTATAAAGAGCTGAGAGGGTGGGTGAGACGGGCTGGTAGGTGATAGGTGGAACCAGAAGATGGGGGATAATGGACAGATGGAGCCAGATGAGGAAGGGAGAGATGTTTAGAGACAGAAGCTGGTGAGTGATAGGTGACTATCTCTGGTGACTCCAGGTTATTCTGAGTTAGGTTGCGAACCTTTTCTTTGAAATGTAGGTTGCTCTCATCGTCTTCTGCCTTGCTCGTTTCACAGAGCAGAAGCGGGCCGGACAACGGCAATTAATCCGCTTCAGTGCTTGGGCGCAGCACAGAACTTGCTACTGTCCATAAAACAAACTGCTGGAGGAACTCAGTGGGTCAGACAGCATCCGTGGAGGGAAACGGACAGCCAACGTTTGAGATCCCGAAGAAGGGCTTCGACCCGAAACGTTGATTGTGCAATTCCCTCCACGGATGTTGCCTGAACCGCCGAGTTCCTCCAGCAGTTGTTGTTCTTTGGTCCAGATTCCAACCTCCGCAGTCTCTTTTGTCTCCTGCGACTGTCCCTCAACACGTCAGTTTATCTTCCGTTTCCTTTCTGCCTCGTTTGCTGGTTTAGTTTGAAAATTAACATTGTTACAAATTAAACCTTCAGCAAACTGATACGAACATTGACGTGGCATTGGTGGGTAATGAAAGTTATGGAAAGTACATAATAACAAATGAAATGTACTGTTTCAGTCCAAACAGAACATGTTGTTTTGCGATAACAGCACGGCACTGTAGAAATCAAAGACAGCTCCCAATAATAAAATAGCTGTACTATCATGCAACATTTTAAATCCAATATTCATGGTTGAAATTGTTTTAGAATTACAAAGAACTCCACTGCTAATTGTTCCTGGCAGGAAAATCCGAAAGAAGTTCAACACGACCAGTGGGTAGTCATAACCAAATATTGGGAGTGCTAATGGGCTGCGGTTCTGATGTGGATGGATGTCCAACGAAGCAAGGAAATTAAGTATGAGAAAGGAAGGTAAAGTTACTTTTCTAATATGGAATTAAATCAGACATCTCAAGACATAAAAATTACCAGAAAATGGTGTAATGAAGAAAATTACTTTGATTTTCCATTAAATATTTCCCTCCCACTGGAATGATCGCCGACAATAGCTACAAACCTGATGTGGACTTTCGATTTATCTTTAAAAGAGAAATAAATTGCAGAATTTACCTATTTTCTGTTCAATAGAAAGTCAGTATGTGGTCATATTCTTGGCAAGTCAACAGCCCATAGCTGTGGTAAGATATTTAAGACCGCATACTGATAATGAACGACTTTAGATAACATTGTGGGATCATCAATAGCCAGCTAAAATAAACTATTGGCCAACAAGAGAATCGCGAGACTCGGTGTTGTGATTGTGTGTGTGTGTGTGTGTGTGTGTGTGTGTGTGTGTGTGTTTGTGTGTGTGTGTGTGTGTTGGGGCGGGATTGAAAATAATTTGTTGTATCTGAACATAGTGGTTTCAATTACATATCAATTAATCCGGATGTCGAGTTCGGAGCGTCAGAAAATTCAGGCTGTTACACAGATGGCTAGAAGACAATTTCAGCGCTAAAGAGCAGGAACAAGTTATAGAGCAAGGAGTAACTTGACCATGGAGATTTGGTGAGGGCCAATAACAGATAGCAACAGGACAGAAATGAAATCCTAGAATGTGTACTCAGAATCAACATTGTGAGGGGAAAAGTGTCAATAGCTGAGGGGTGGCGGGAACAGTTGAATTTTAATTCAGGAAGAGGGCAACGCAGAGACACAAATCCTGCAAGGGTTAAAAAGCAATGTAGGGAAGAAAAGCCAAGGCAAACAAAAGTTCAGTGGGTGGGCAGGAGTCCCGAGAGAAAGGCACCGTGACTTTTGTGGTATTTCTTATCCAGTCCTATGCAAGCTGGTTCAATGAAGTAAATTGATGTTAGTTCAATTGCCGCTAGGAGCATCCGCCACACAGGTTATGCACGATGCTCGGATATAATTTGTTAAATCTTGAATAAAACAGAACGACGATGTACGGATATCCTATGTTTTCGTTTCATTTGGGTTTTTTTTTCGGGATGTGGATTTTACTGGCAAGGTCATAGACTCATGGAAATATGCAGCACATAAACAGGCCCTTCGGCCCATCTCGTCCATGCTGACTACCTGAGCTAGTCGCATTTGCTTACGTTTGGCCCATATCCCTCGAAACATTTCATATCCCTGTACCCGTCTAAACGTCTTTTCAACGCTATAATTGTACCTGCCTCTACCATTTCCTCGGCATCTTGTTTCACATACACATCTCCCTCTATGTGGAAAAAGTTGCCCCTCAGTTCCCCTTTAACACTTTCCCCGCTCACCTTCAGCCTGTGAAAGACTCCGAAAAAGAGTGTGGCCATTCATTTTGTCTGTGTATTTCATCATTTTACATACCTGTATAATATCACCCCTCAGCCTCCTTCAGGGAAAAATGTCCCAGCCTACCTAGTTTCTCCTTATAACTCGAGGCCTCCTGTTCCAGCAACATTTTTGTGAATCTTTTCTGCCTCCTTTCCAGCATAATAACATCCTTTCGCTAAAAGACCAGAACTGCACTTAACATTTCAAGTATGGTCTCACCAATGTATTTAACAATTGTAACATGACGTTCCAAGTCTTGAACTCAGTGCCCTTACCAATGAAGGCAAACGGTCCAGACGCCTCCTTCACCACCCTGTCTACCTGCGTCTCCACTTCCAGGGAAGCATGTACTTGTACCCCGGGTTCTCTGTTGAATAACACTCTCTAGGGGCATGTCATTTACTGTATCAGTCTGACCCTGGTTTAACCTTCCAAATGCGTCACTTTACACTTGCACACGTGTAAATGTATGCATTAATAATTTACGCATTTTCATGTGTTCAAATGCTCACGGTCTCCTGGAGTGTGATAGAAATTCCTCCTTGGTTGCTAGAGGTAGGTGTTTTAACTCTTAACTGACAGCTGCTGCCCACAGTGCTCTGTTCTATTTGTTGCACAATCCAGTGTTAGAGACAGAAGACGAATTTCTCGTCCACTAGGCTTCTACAGTGAAATCATAAAGACTTTTTCGTCCAATGTGCAAAGAAGCACGAGGATGTTTTGTTATCATATTATCCAGCCTTGGAATAGCTACAAATAAGGCATTCCTTGACGAACCCACGCTCTGTAAGAGAGTAATGTGATGTCCCTCAACCACTACAATGTTACAAGTATTCTAGTTATTCAACGAAGCGTGAGACTGGACTAGAAATCATTAGTTAACACGATCGAGTACCAAGAAGTTACGCTGTCGTCCGCTCAGTTTTCTATCAACCGAAAACCTGGAAATTCATTCAACGCTAAGTCTATCTATTAAGAGGGGGGAACTGATTACATCTCAAGCGATTAACTCTGGGTAAGTACTATGTTACACAGGTCCCAAGACATTAACGACTGATGTCGAATTCGCCACCTGTTGTGGGCTTACCAGGGAACTAACATTGGAGGTGCAGATCTACATCTGCTGCGGTTTGCTTGTTGGAGATGTCACCTGCGTGATTAAGAAAAGTAATGTCGATGCCTTTAGCCCTACCGCCCGTAGACAAATGGGAAATAAATGTCTCAGCCAGTTACAGGGTAACGCGACTTTATCCAGAGCAGGTTCAAGCTAGCAGTGTCTGACGAAGCTTGGACTGAGAAGAATGTCGTCAGTTAGCAAGTCACTCATAATTTAGATGCTTCTTACGGCTTACAATAATCACAGACGGGTTAATGTGATTTTTAAGTTACTTCAGTGTTACTTACACACAACATTTATTTTGCCCAGGCGAAATGTCTTCGCGGGTGTAGCTGAAGAAGATTCTGCTTTCCAAATCATTGGAAATACCTTGAAGAAGCGCACTGTCACGACAATGATCATCTAAATAATTTCGGTATTTTTTCTTGTACCACATCCACGCCTTCCCAATGATGGCATCTTCTATAGACAAGCCCCAGGATAATGAGGCAGGTTTACAGGACGTTGAGGATCTGTCAGAGATGGCAGTGGGCGGGTCTGTCAACGTAACTAACCGCGAGGAGCTGGTGATAGAAGAGAGGGAGAGGACAATACATCGACAGCAAATGGAGAAGCCATCGCATTTTGCTGAGCATTCAAGGACCCAAAGCTCAGGGAGCCCACCTTCCATGGAATATCTATATCACGTGGAGGCAGCAGAGGCAGCTCTCCTGCGTGTGGCTGAGAAGGTGGGTGAATGGGAGGAGAAAATTACTTGCATTTCTAACAGATTGCAGCAAGTTTGCTGCCACTTCCGCAGCACCACAGAAAATGCCACAGACCAGGAATCTCCACCACACCAAGACACTGGGGAAAACATCTGAGGACACACACAAGTGCACAGAGTTTCAACAACCTGTTTCGAACCGTGCTGACGCCACCATCAGAGAAGATAACAATGATTAAAATGTTAAAAGGCTTCGTTAGTTACATACTGTGAAAATTACTTCCGACGGTCGGGTCATTAATAAAAAATAAGGAATAAAATTAGAGCATAAAATTATGCTGGTAATAAAAGAAACGTTTTTCATCTAAAGGGCAATATCGGTCTTTGGGTCTCTCATTCAAAACTATGTTGGCGCTGTGAAGCAAATGTATTCTACAAGAGTGGACTCCATGTATTTCTATCCGGTCTGGACATAAATGGCTCCGGTAAAGAATGGTACATGAAGGTAAAGTGCTGATTAGCCACGTGTTTTGGAGGGCGAGCAAATTAGAGGACATAACTTGTAAAGTAACAGAGGAGTTACTGACTTCAGGCAAGAGACATTTCTTGCTATCGTGAGAAGTATCCTCGGGATGCCCTCGAGATACCTGCCACCGTGAGACAGAAACCAATTCAGGATATTAATATGACAAGTGACAATCCCAATCATGACGCATACTGCCTCATCTCACAATGAAACTTTAGGAATAATACATTTTTGAACACGAAAAGCTAAATTAGACGGCAGAATGAATCCATGTGGTGTATAAAATTGTTTGCTGATTGGGTAACTTGGAAACTATGTTCTTTGCAATTTAGATGGACAATTATTGAGGTACCCGCGTTCAATATTGAGTATTCCTTTGGAGTCTTGGAGAAGAAACAGTGGAAGGTTTGGTCATTGGGGGATGGGGGGGTGATGAGGACAGAGGAGGACAGAGGAGTGGGGGAGGCAAAATTAAATTCCGTTTGGAATAATTCATGTATTTAACGTGAAAGGCTATCAATTGGACCCCTCTTCAGCTAAAAGCTGTCCTCTTCCGTGGCCATACTCTGTCAATGATCCATCACTTCCTTTCCTGAAAAAACGCCTTGCTTTTCTAAGTTTATTTAAGTCGGTGGTGGGACTTGCAGTCTGACTTCTTATCTGAGACCCATACAAACTTTTGACTTTTGCCAAGAGCTCTGACGATTTCGGGTGATTCGTGAGAATTTTTAGTTTACTTTTATTTTGACATTAGAAACCTCAATAGGTTTTCATTTCGTTAATGTAGCCTGAAACCCAGTAAACTAATTACACCTGTCAAACTGAAGCTTCCTGGTTTCTGTTTTTTTTTCAATTTAGTACATAGATTCCGAAGGGTGAGACGATGTAGCGCACGTTTTAATCTAACAATTTGATTCGGAACGAGCCCAATGTGGCTCAGTAGAAACTGAAATGCGAAAAGGGACATAATCTGTGACTGAGGGTAAAAGTCCTATCGACAAAAATAATAATTACACCCATAATTCTTTCTAAACGGAAACAAAAACATCTTCCATGTGTTTAGTTAACAAGAATGTCATCTATTGTGAGATAGGTTGCAAATTATTAGTCACCTCTGTTTATATTATTGCAAATGCAAGGGTCACATTGCACGTGGCTCCATTAATCAACGGAAATGCACTGAAATGCTCCCACCTGAAATGCGGCTCAAGACATGCATGAATATTGAGCGTTGGTTCAATTTTCGCGATTCAGAGGAAGAAACTAGGGATAAAATGTATTCTCCATCAGAAATAAATAAGGTTACATGTGGGAAAGTCACAGTCGTATCAACATGAGAGCTAAGTTTTCAGTCTCAATGTAGGAAAGATGGGATTCTCCTCCAAAGGGACAGACCGGGTTCAGGCGCATCAGTCTCCAAGTTCGCCAAGTCATGTTTTACATCTTTCTGTGAAGCGTGGTGTTTGCTGCTGATAAGGGATGGCCACTCGGAAAAGATAATTCTATCTGAGAATAATACATTGAATGTGTGCATTATGCAAGGAGTAGCCGGTCGCCGCCCTATTTTATTTGCTCATTTGTAAAAAGTTGTATGTCAATTGCACTTGGAAGTATTAAAATTATCAATATTGCTCCGGGGGTCGTAAGGACCACGTGAAGTTAAAGTAAAAGAAACGGCTATTTACTCGTATTTATTTGTGAGAAAAACGTCGGGGTCTCTGAAGTGCACCATTGCGAACAGTGCTTCATTGTGAACATTAAAGCAGGGTATAACCCCAACAGCCGAATAGTATGACATGACCTTTAATTGAAATATATTGTTAAAATTATGCACGATTTTAATTACTGTTCTACAAAGTATGTGAAAGCTCCATTCCAAAAATTGTAACACATAGGGAATAGAAAATTTACATTTTGAAAAACTTGAGCATGGGAGACTTTGAGAAACTCATTGCCTATCGAGGGTTGGAGACATGGGCATTCTGTGCAGATTCAGCACCCGTTCGCGATTTGGGTTAACCGCGCCTCGGTCTTAATATTCTTAATGAGGATTTTAAATCTCTCCATGTCTTACAAATCGCAGTCTTTGCGATCTTCATGATCTCTATAAGTCACCAAGGTAGCTGCGTTTTTAATTTTTAATTCGGCTTTCCGGGTTTGAGCTCGCTGGTAAGGTCAGCATTTGTTGCCCATTTCTCATTGCTCCCAGATGCTGGTGATGGTGAGTTGTCCTCTTAAACTACTGCTGTGTTTCTGATGAAGGTCCTTCCAAATAACTTTTGGGTAGGGAGCTCCGGGATTCAGACGCAGCGACACTGAAGGAACGGTGATAAAATTCCACGTGAAAATAGTAAGCAACTTGAAGGAGGCGTTCAGTTAGTGGAGCGCCTCAAGTCCTTGTTCGTCTTGGACGTTGAGTTTGCCGGTTTGGAAGATGCTCAGGAACAGGTGAGTAACTGAGGAGCATAGATAACATACACTGCATCCACCGGTGGCGGGGAATGAATGTTAAGGATGGGTCATAGGGTATCATCAAATGGGTTGCTTTCTTGTGGATAGTGTCGAGCATCTGTTGAAGCTGAATTAACGCAGGAAAGTTGAGAATATTCCATATCATTCCTGACGTGCCTCACAGATGATGGAAAGACGCTGGGGTGTCGCATCGCAGTTTTCCCACCCCAAATAGTAAGTAGAATTTGCATTGTCGATGACGCCCTCTATCATCTTGCTAATGATTGAGAGGACACCTGTTAGCCATATCGCATTTGTCCTTTTTTGTGAACAGGATTTACCTGTTTGTTGTTCTCCCAATACTTATAAACTGGCGTGTTAAATATTACAGTAGATTGCTTGACTCATTTAGATTTGAAGGATATTCCAGTTTTTATCGGCTTTAAAATAAATCAAACTACAAAATAAATCAAAATGAGTTATTTTTTCAGTTAATTGCTTTTTTCAAGTACACGAGGATGCAAATATTGATGACATTATCAACTCAATGATCTGTCTGCGACAAGCATTCAGTGATTAACTAACTCATTTAGATACACCAAAACTATAGATCTGGGGCCAGTAGGAGGTGAACGTTCCAAATGCGAAAGGCCGCATCACCTCGAACAATCACTGACATTCCAATTTGAAGCATGAAAACAAAATCGCACACGGAGCCAGAACGTGGGATTTGTATGGATGAAATAATCCAAAACTCCAGAAGACCAGAGTGATGCTGCAACTTAAGGAAAGAAAGACGCCAGTAACAAAATTTATCTTTGAATTGTGTACTCTGTTTTCAGCTGTGAACTGGCAGTGACGAAGACCTTGTATGTATCCAACCTTGCAGAACGTTGTGTGCCACATCTTGTTCACTGTCTAACCTTGGAGTTTCAATGTTATTTGTAGCTATAGCAGTACAAACGTGTTGCTCATGTACTAAATACACCATCTCCTCCCTATACTTGTGAGGGTGAAAACGAGCTGGTTGACTTGTAACTTTTATCTTAGTGGTAACATAAGAAATAGGAACATGTCCCCGCTCAGCCACGTATTTCCTTCGACTTGCAAAAGAATCATGATTTTCGTTCTCAGCTCTCACACTTATCATAGCCTTCCTCTTCTTCCACTACATCAGAAGCAGATGGTCTCAGGGTTAATAACTATTGAAGATCAAAGCTCTCGATGGCGAAGAGGTTCACAAGCTGCTGAATGAAGACATTTTTTAATATAAAAATATCGGAAGACCTACCCCCAGTTCAAACTTCTCTTCTTGTGAGAAGATTCTTTCAGTACCTGCGCTACCAAACCTTCTAAAAGCTTTATGTATTTACAAAAGATTACAGCTGTAAATTTTAGTGAACAACGCCCAGATTTTCTCCAACGCTCCTCATTAATATCCTCTCAACCCATAGTTCTGAAGTTCCAACGTGATATTGGGGGTTGTAGTTGTCCCATCTTTATGCTTATAGGTCGATGTATTAGGTTGTTTATGTGTGTATTTATCTGAGTATCTCACTCCTGTGTGATATTTGATGTTAATGTAAATCTTCCATAATCTAATTAATAACACCAACGTCACAGTGGTTTAACTGCAGGTGCTGCCATCTAAATGTAAAACACGATGATGCTGGGGGAACTCAGC
>JARFYF010000094.1:108889216-108903606 GCA_030265395.1 Rhina ancylostomus
ATGGAATCCATGTGCTGGACAACAAGGCATTAATGGAGCCAAATTGAGGGCCAGAACTCAGAACCATGACACTCAGCGGTTTTGGGTCGACGTTTCGTTTCAGTCCAGATGAAGGGTCTCGACCCAAAGGTTCGACTGTCCATTTCCCTCTACAGATGCTGCCTGATCTGCTGAGTTCCTCCAGCGCTTTGTGTGTTGTCTCTATGGGTGTGACTCAATGTCTTTTTCAGGCTTTGCCCATTTTGTTTCTGCTAGAGGATTCTGAGACTATCCACAACACGGACCTCATTTAGTGCTCTGACACTAGGGATTTTGTGCATCTTGTAGTAGCGGTTCTCCAGACTGTTGCATGGTGTGAAGAGATTTAACTGCAGTGAGAAACAGGGTGAATTTTCCCAGGAGGTTTAATGAGATAAGATATCTTTATTAGTCACATGTAGATTGAAACACACAGTGAAATGCATCTTTTGCATAGAGTATTCTGGGGGCAGCCCGCAAGTGTCGCCACACTTCCGACGCCAATGTAGCACGCCCACAACTTCCTAACCCGTACGTCTTTGGAATGTGGGAGGAAACCGGAGCACCCGCAGGAAATCCACACAGACACGGGGAGAACATATAAACTCCTTACAGACAGTGGCCGGAATCGAACCCGGGTCACTGGTGCTGTAAAGCATTAGGCTAACCGCTACACCACCATGCCTGGAGAAGGGAGTGTATGGGATGGAACCGAGACTCTTGAGCCTGTTTGCAGGAGCACGGGGAAATCCTTTCTTTTTCAATCTTTTTATTAATTTTCAAATTAGTACAAAATAATATATATCACATTAGTAATTATACATATGGTGCAGAGAGATCAGGATAACAATCATAACAGTTAATATATATAATCACAAGGAGTAAAAAAAAATTAACCTAGACCTCCCGTTCTCTTATTAAGTAAACAAAGACAAAAGGAAAGATTGAAAAGAAATAAAATTTAATTTTATGAAAGAACCCCCAAATCAAAAAAAATGTAGATAATAAACAAAAAAATCTAAAACTTCAAAAAAAAACTGGACTGATATTACTTCAATTAAAGAGAAAAACAACATTACTATGTTGTCAACTCCACTCCTCTACATTCAAGGGTTATTGAAAGGGATCTGAAAAAGGTCTGCTTATATCATATGGAAGTATTGAATAATTGGACTCCAAACTTCCTCAAATTTAAGCGAAGGATCAACAGTACCACTCTTAATTTTTTCAAAGTGGAAAGTGGTGGGGAGCATGGGGAAGTCCAGCTGAAGGAATGTGCCACCTCCCAAACTGCCCACCAGTCTGCCCCATCAAACACCTCCTGCCCCTCCTGTGCCAGAATCTGGGGTTCTCACGTTGGCCTCAGCAGCCACCTCACAACCCGTGGAACTGGAGCAGAAGCAAGTCACCCTCGATCCCGAGGGACTGCTGAAGGAGAAGAGGAGCTGATTATAACATAGCTGCGATTACCACCAAGGATTGTACGTGGGTACAGTAATACATTTACAGTAAGTGTGCAACTTAGGTATAGAAGTCATTTTCGAATCATTGCACATTTTCCTAGCTCGAAGGTCATGGCTTCTGTGGTTCTGCTGCTGTACATATAGATTATCATGTACTTTCACAAACACAGCATTATACTAAGTCATTAAATGGCCTTGTGATTCTGACTCATTCTTCTGTGAATGATAAAAATTGTCTGTTGTATTAGGCTGCACTGTTTCAACTTGTCACCAACCCTGTAAAACATAGTAAAGTAATACAAACTAGATAAGGTAATTTTCTTTGGCCTGAAAATCACACTGTGCAAAGTTTAGGCTGCAGAGATGGTAAAATGTTAAATCCCTCTCCCAGCTGTATATTAACATAATTGTTAAATAGTTTTAACTGCTATAAAAAGGGAGCAATTTCGGAGCTAATTCAAGGGAGATGATTGTTGGGAGTGTGCTTGCAGTTTCCCAAGTGGTGAAACCATCCTCTAAACACAAATACAAGTATTGATGAACCAGTCATGGTGCCTGATACATCTTGACTTCAGGCAGTTAGGGATGGACAGTGGAGTTGCCTGCTATTTCCATGTTTTCTGATGACATAGAAGAAGGCAATTTCGACCCATGAAGAATGTACCAGCTCACTGAGCAACCCTGTTCCCTCACTGATTTTCGCTTTAAACCTATTCTCTCTACATTCCCATCAACTCCCCCAACATTCTACCACTCACCTGTACTGGGGACAATTTACAGTGACCAGTTAACCTACTAACCAGCATGTCTTTGGGATGTAGATGGAAACTGGAACACTTGGAGGATACAAATTGCGGTCACAGAGAGAACATGCAAACTCCACACAGACAGCAGCAAGAGATAGAACTTGAGTTGTGAGGCAGCAGCTCTGCTCACTGTGTCACCCATGTGCAATGTCACATGAACTACTGTTTGGCGTAACATGATGTAGCATTTTACTCACTACCTTTGAAATTCTGTGCTCACGTTGTGCACATGGTGGTGCTGGGTGAAATGGAATAGGAGTTGTAACTGATGTCTACTGCCCCCGACTCATCCTGCCACCTGTTAAGAGGGGGTTGAACCAAGTAATAGTGAGTTTGCAGCTCAACCTGCGTTTCAAGGTCCTGGGCACATTTGAATGTGGAGACACAAGAGACTGCAGATGCTGGAGTCTGGAGCCACACACAAAACACTGGAGGAACTCAGTGGGTCAGGCAGCATCTATGGAGGGAAATGTACAGTTGACATTTCGAAACGTTGACTGTCCTTTTCCTTCCATAGATGCTGGCTGACTCACTGAGTTCCTCCAGTGTTTGGTGTGTTGCTCAGTGCTACTGTGTCTAACCTACAGTTTATACAGTCAAATACAGAATGATTTTAAAGTCTTGTCATTAATAGCACTGCAAATATGTCTCAACAGTTGACAGTTTCATGCCAGTGTATGGAAGTATTTTCAGTACAACAGCCTATTTATGTTCCCAAGCTCCAGCATGTCTCCAGAACTTTGTGGTGAGGGCGTGATTCACTAACAAGTGCTGGAGACCAGGAGTGTTCAGGCTTTTCCTCTTCATGGAACACAGTGAAATTTGAGAGCTAACCCTTGGCAAATGAGCAAATCAGATCAGCTGACTGTTACATACATCTCCTACCTTGCTTGTCAAAGAAAAATCCAGCAAGAAGGATGACACACGGCCAGTCTTGTATTACCTGTATTACTTAATTGCCGAGTTAAAATTTCAGGTTGAAGTCCGTACCTGGAAGTTCTTCGTCATGTTAGTTAAGTAGACGTGTTGACACAATTTCTTTGTAACAGCAGAAAAAAGGGAATCATTCAGCATCACATTATAGGCTCTTAATATGGAATATTGTAGTTCCCCAAAAAACCTGCCTTTTTCATTTTAATATTAGAGCCATGTTTCATCCTGGTCTCTGTTCAGCTTGCTGACCTCTGCAGTAGACCCCAGGGAACAGAATTGGATTTGATTTACAACTCCAGTCGCTGTCTCTAGAAAATATGTGAAGTTTGGGACAGAGATATGTATTTCGTTGTGATGCTGCTGACACTCAGGCCCTGGTATCTGCTGGGAAGGAGTGGGGTCGTAAACTTGAGACTGGGAAGCTTGAAAATTCCAGATAACTGGAGCACCTTTTGTTTGCGCGTTTACCGGGCAGGTTGAGAGGCAGGTGTGGGCTGGGGGAGAAGTGACAGCAGCCAGAGACCGTTGGGCAACCTAGGGAGGGCTGAATTGCTGATGCAATGTATTCAGCCATTTGGGACATGGGAGATACCTGTGGCAGAAGATACGCTTGAAGGGACAGAGAAAGCTCTTCAGCTCTCTCTGAAACATCTCAATGACCCTCCAGTTCCTGGCAAACCCAGGGAGCCAACTTTAACTTCAAGTGGCTTCCAAAATTTGTGTATCCCACATCTCCAGGGGTGAGTTATTCCATTGTCCCAACCCATCAGTTTCAGATTTATTATCACTGACTTAGATGATGTGAAGTTTATTGTTTTGCGGCAGCAGCACAGTGCAAAGATATAAAATGACCATAAATTACAAAAATAAATAAATAGTGCAAACAAAAATGAATAATGAGCTGGTGTTCATGAGTTTATGGATGTTCAGAAATCTGATAGTGGAGAAGAAGAAGCTATTTGTGAATCATTGAGTGTGGATCTTCAGGCTCCTGTACCTCCTCCCCGATGGTGGTAATGAGAAGAGGGCACATCGTGGGGTGGCGAGGATCCTTAATGATGCCACTTTCTTGAGGCATTGCTTCTTGAAGACGTTGTCGGTGGCGGGGAGGGTTGTGCCCATGATGGAGCTGGCTGAGTCTACAACTCACTGCAGCTTCTTGTGATCCTGTGCATTGCAGCCTCTGTACCATGCGGGGATTGGTTAAGTGAGTGATAGGTCAATGATTGCTGTCCTTGGACATGCCGAGTTTTTGCATGGGTTTGAGGGAATACTTCAAATAACCGGCGTGTTCTAACAATGTTATCTGCCTCGTGAAGAAATAAACACATTTCTAATGTTGCATGGTTTTACAAGAACATTCTTGCAGTTGAAAAATCCTGCTGTTATGTGCGTTCTGAGAGGGGAGGCAGGACATGGGAGGGTGATCCAGCCGAGCAGACTCAACTTGGATTCAACTTGTGAGCCACTTGCATTTGGATGGCACCTTCAACAGAGTATCCAAGTCACACCAGACAGTTGCATTGTGATACAAGGTGGTCACTGGGTAAATGAGGTGATGTTTGATGGCTGGTAGTGCTCGGGAAGTTCTGTAGGAGACTGTCAATGATGTTAGACCCATGCCTGGTACCCACTCACAGTTGCCCAAGTGAGTGGCTGGTGTGGCTCCATCATACCACTGACCAGCCACCTCGGAGGGCAGCCAGTGGGACTGGAGGCATAGGTAGGCATCACAAGTTCCCCTGCTGATGTCCTGGCTTTGGTGCAGGCCTGACACCATGCAGACCTGAGGTGCCAGTGTCCTTGACCACAAAGTCAGGAGTAGGAGATCCGAGCCGCCCCGGTGTTCACTTCACCAGATTCCACACATCATTTTTACTACATTATAAATGCCCAGGATACTGAGCAGTGTGGCCATTCCAGCAGCTGAGGGTCCCGCTGTCAAATAACCCACGGGTCCGGCAGCACTGTGATGTAGCTCCAGAGACCCCGCTTCAATCCTGAGCTCGGGTCCTGGCTGTGTGGAGTTTGCCTGTTCTCCCTGTGACCATGTGGCCTCCCCCCAGGTGCTCCAGTTTCCTCCCACAACCCAGATGTCCGGGTCAGTGGGTCCATTGCCCCTGGTGTAAGTGGCAAAAAGAGAGAGTTCAAGTTTATTGAGTGAGTTGTGAGGGAGGATGAGTTTCCAGGGTATTGGGAATCATGGCTGCAGGGCAGCCCATGGACTTGGGGGTTGGGGGTCAGTATTGAACGTTGGCTGAAGCTCTGTGCCTCGTGCCACAACTACACAGTGTCGGTGAACCTTGGTGCAGAAGGTGGGGAGTTTGAGAGGGTTCAGTCAGGTTGTGGTCCTGAGCTTGCTCAAACACGGGAACTCTGCTGCACTTTCCTCCCCTTTCCCCCACATCCATCTAGTCTGCTCACATCCTGAACTCTGTCGATCTGTGTTCTGAGTGAGCTCAGTGACTGAGCCTCCGGGGAGAGAATTCCAGAGGTTCACCGCTCTCTGAGTGAAGAACTCTCCCTGCCTCAGTTGTGGGTGTGAGCAGAAAATTGCATGAGGCAGGTTTGTGGGATGAGATTAAAATGTTTGTCAGTAGCTAGCCAGTGGCAAACATGCAAAGTAATTGGCACAAAACTCAGTGTTTAGAAACAAAAACTCCACCAGAAAACTATCGCTGTGAGCTTACCAGGAGGGTTAAAAGATGAGATTAAAAGAAGTGCCTTATAATCAATCAGGCCTTAAATTTTAAGCTTTCAGTGTTTAAAACAGAAAAAGATGCTGCTGAAAGGCAGTTAGGAAAATTACTTTGTACTTACTTTAATCTCAGCAATAAATAGCAACAGGCAGAGCTCTGATTTTGATGGCGTGTGCCTGGTGACTATTGGGATGCACACAGCTGACCAGTTGCTTTGGTCTGGGGGGTGCTGCTCACTGGCCTGTGGTGGGGGTAGGAGACTGGGTGTGACTGAGTGAACCAAACCAGAGGCTTTGCAGAAATGCATCAGCAGAAATGCATCAGCAGATCCGCAGATGTGCTGCCTCCCTGAAGCTGCGACAGTGCATCTCCGTAAATGGGGCCCTCGGGAAGCGATAGAGGTTCTGGATTTTGGGCAGTGGTCCTGACTACCCTCCTTCACCGCAGGGAAAGCTGAGCCATCACCAATGCCTCGTTAACGCCCTCGAAGACTTCCACCCTGTGGAACCCTGGCTATCACTGGGAGGACCACTGGACCAATCTGGACATTCCCTGTTACGCTGCACCCATCAGATCCTTGCTGAAGGGGTGACCTTCGATAGACAGGCCAGTACGTCAGGTGCCCAAGAACATCTCCCCCACCAGGTTCTCCTCACCCAGCAGTCCAGTGATGAACGGCAGGTGCAGCACAGAGAGATGCCCACGGTGCTTCTCCAGAATGGAGGGCTCAACATCAATGATCAGGAGCATGTGCTCTGGCCGATGATGGTGCACACCGTTGAGAGCCCACAGCCTGATGTCGAGACAGAGCGAGGTGGAGGAAGGAGAAGGTCTGTCACCCCCACTGCCCCCGGACATTCCCGTCCCTGCTGCAGGATGTGTGTGCCCGGATCTGGGATCTGTCGCACTGTGTCCCCCGTACCCTGGGGCACAGAGTGGGAAGGGAGGAGAGCAGATGTGCGATATGGGCGGGTGTGGTTTTAGCAGAAGGTTATCTCTGGTTATCGGCACCACCCTCAGCGGGCAGAGCTCCCACACACACAGTTCTGGTCTTCTGGAGCAGCACCAGTGTCACTCACAAACACCGTCTGAAATGAAGGGGAAGTGTGAGGAAGGGCACGTCACCGCTAATTGTTTAGGCAGCAGCACCATCGGCCGTCTCGCTGAATCAAGCAGAAGGAACCCTGTTGAGCCGTGTTGACAACAGAAGCACGGCAGTGAGAACTCTGCCACTCACACACCAGCTTCACACCAAGTATCTGCCAGATTGTGACACAGTGCAGGCATGGTTAGTAATTTCACTGTGGGTTTCGATGTACACGTGACTAATAAATAAACATTTATCTATATATCTAAAAATGAAACCGTTTGCCTTAAAGAAAGGCCTGCAGAGGTGGGACCCAGTGTCAGCGCCCAGAGTGCCCACGTTCTGATTATTTCATTGTGGCTTTTGGGCTAAAGGAGACCGGCCGTTGATTCATCCCAATGACTGATGCTTGGCTCAAAGTGGATTTGGCCCCATTTTCTCTCTATCCCACCTCTCTCCTCCTCCTTCCTCCCACCTCTTGTCCCCTCACTCTCGCTGTCTCTCTTCCCCACCCCCCCCCCGTCTGTCCTGTTCCCCCCCGACTGCAAATGATTCGTCCAAGCCTTTGATCACCTTGCCTCGTTGTACTCTCTGAGTGCGGACTTCACGCCTGGCTCCCTGTGGGTTTGAACACTGAGGGAGCTTTGTAGGTGCGGTGTTGATGCTGTGAGGTCACTAGCCGAGAGTATGGGAGGTCTGTAGGCAGTGTGGGAACGAGGCTTGTCTGAGCAGTTTTCACAAGTAGAGTTAGACAGACCTGAATTCACTTGTGTCGTTCCACATGCCCTCTCACACCCCCCAGCTCTCTGTTTATAACCAGTACTCAAGTGTGATGGGTTAGTGGTTGATAAAGGGCTGGCAGCCAGCTTGGAATCGCTTCAGCTGTGAATATTTTCCAGAGGAGTTCGAGCATCAGCCCAGACTGTGTTAGACCCACAGGCAGCATCCTGAATCCATACTGGGACTGGTGGCCGTGTGTTGTTGGCTTGGTCCCGACCCCAGGCATAGGGTCTGAGGGTTGGCTTTGGAAGAGATCAGTGCTTCAGCAGTACTCCTGCCCTGGAGGGCAGTGTCCCACGTCACCAGGCTGCGAACAACATGCATCGTTTCGAGATGACTCTCCTTTTGCCTGTACAATACCGTCTGTCCGGACCTCCCTGAACTCTTGGGACTGCAGGTACCAAGCAAAATGGTCGGTCCCAGGAAACACAACCAGTCCTGGGAACCATGGCTGATTCTGCAAACACAGCCCGTCCCGAATAATTGTGACGATTTCCAATAAAATGAAGCCCAGGGCTAGTACTATGCCAGGTGTGGAGAGGGTCCTGCGGTTTCTGGCTGACAAGAATGGTGACCTTGCCGGCCTGGTTCTGGGGAATGTCAGCCCAATTATCATGGGGAAAACTTCCAGGAACAGCAAACCTCAGGTCAGGTTTAGAATGATTACTGCAGGTGAGCATAACCAGTCCGAGAAGGAACAGTTTTGATGGATGGGGTCCAGGGTCATTAGGAGCCGTAGTCTGTCACACAGCTACTGATGCCTTTCCTGCACTGACCCCCTATCCCTGGATCCCCATCATATGCAAACATCTATCAATCCCTGCCTTGAATATCCTCAGTGACTGAGCCCCACAACATCCTGGACAGAGAGTTCCAAAGTTCCACTCCCTCTGAAGAAATGTCTTCCCATCCAGTCCTGAATGAACAGTCCCTTATTCTGAGATTGGGTTCCAGACACTTCAGCTGGAAATGCCCTCCCCACACCTACCCCATCAAACCACTGGAATTTTGTATGTTTTGGTGTGATCTGTCATTCTCCTAAACTCCGGAGAGTACAAACCCAGCCTACTTTATCTCTAGTAGGACAAGGTGGATCCGGTGAACCATAGTTGCACTGCCTCTATCGCAGTACGTCCTTCCTTGGGGAGGGAGACCCAACCCGTTTGTTCACCATGTTCCAGATCCAGTCTCCCCAGGCCCTACGTATACTCCTGTACTCCAATCCTCATGCTATAAATGCCAACAGACTGTTTACCTTCCCAATTGCTCGCTGTCCAAGGATTCCCAAATCCATCTGAACACCACCACCTTTCAATGTCCCACAACTTAGAGAAAATAGAAAGGCAGGGTATTTTCCACCAAAGGGATGACCCCACACATTTCCACGTTTTCCATCCGCCATGTCCTTCCCCATTCACTGCCTGTCCGTGTATCCTGAACCTCAGCACCTTCCTCACAGCTTCTCTCACCCAGGTTTGTGTCGTCAGCAAACTTGGGTGTATTAGACTTGATTCTGTCACTGCCACGGACTGTGAACAGCTGGGGCAGCCCCAGCCCCAATTCCTGCGGTACCCACTGGACACATCCCCCCCTCCCCCAGTCTGAATGTGGCTGTCTGGTCTCTTAACCAATCCTGAGTTCCAGGCCAGCATACTGCACTCAGTACGGTGCAGATTCATACAGCACAGAACCACGCCTTGGGCCCAACTCATCCATACTGACCAACTTGTCTACTTGAGCTCGTCCCATTTCCGTGCATTTGGCCCATGTCCCTCTAAACCTTTCCTCCATGACCTTAAAATGTCTTTTAAACATTGTACCTGCCTCTGCCACTTCCTCTGGCAGCTCGTTCCACATACGCACCACCCTCTGAGTGGAAGTTACCCTTCAGATCCCTTTAAATCTTTCCCCTCTCACCTTATTACCCTCTCTGGATAAAAGGCTGACCATTCATCTTATCTATGTCCCTCATGATTTTATAAACCTCTATAAGGCCTCCTACGCTCCAGAGAAAGAAGTCCCAGCCGATCTGGTCTCTCCTTGGAGCTTGAGCCCTCCAGTCCTGGTAACATCCTCGTGAATCTTTTCTGTACCCTCTCCAGACATCCTTCCTGTACCTGGGTGACCACAACTGCACACAATCCTCCAAGTTCAGTCTCACCAACGTTGTGCACTGCTGTAACATGACATCCTACTCTTGTACTCAGTGCCACAACCGATGAAGACAAATGTGCCAAACGCCGCCTTCTCGAACCTGTCTACCTGAGTCTCCACTTTCAGGGAACTATGTACCTGTACCCCTAGGTCTCTCTGTTCTAAGCACTCTCCAGGGCCCTACCATTTACTGTGTAAGTCCTGCCCTGATTTAACTCCATGGAATTAAATGGAGTTAAATTCCATTTGCCATGCTCTGGCCCACTTCCCAGGTTGGTCTAGATCCCCTTGTGAACTTGGGTAACCCTCTTCACTGTCCACTACACCAATTTTTATGTCATCTGCAAACTTACTAACCACGTTAACCATTATTGTCCAAATCATTAATGTAGACGACCCACAACATTGGACCCAGCACCGATCCCTGCAGCACACCACTGGTCACTGGCCTCCACTCTGAATACCAACTCCCCACCACCACTGTCAATTTTGTATCCAAATGGCTAGCTCGCCCTGACCCTAATTTTGTTTAATTATCTCTTTCATCGCCTTCTGAAATACCTCCACTAGTTAACCCTTGCAGCCCCAAACATTCCAGCAAATTTCCCTTTCATAAACCCACATTGACTCTGCCCAGTCCTGACACATTTTCCAGTCTGCACTTCCCTAACAGTAGTTTCCACCCAGTTACTGACTGCAGGCAAACGGTTCACTGTTCCCTATTTTCTTCATTAAATAGCAGGGTTCCTTCAGCTACCTTGCAATCTGTAGCAACCAATTAAAGCCCTACTTAACTGTGGGAAGAACTTCAGAAAATTGTTGCTGAGCCTTGGCCAAAGTTGTAGAAAAGTAACAATGACTTTTCCTGGATGGCAGTAACGTGCCAGAGTCGGCTGGTATTTTCAGCCCAGGAGACAGGAGCAGTTTAAACTGCCAGAACTTTATCCCAGATAATTGAGCGGTTGTCCTGAAGGCCGGAGGGGGCAGATTCCTGTTTGGGTGGTCCCATGTCCCACCGTGGGGTGTTACCAGCACCAAACCAGCTGAGCGTCCTGGGTTTGAATGTGGCCCGAGTGTCAGACTCTTGAGTGACTGAGATGGTCGGGGTGTCCTTAGACTGGGAGCTACAGTAAACAAAAGGTGTTAAGTCTGATGTACTTTGAAGCCTTGTGTTTATTGTTCTGGAACTTCTCACAACTGAACACATAATTAATCAAAACTTTTAAAAAAATTCAAACTCCCCTCTGCAATTTGCAAGGCAGCTGGGGGATTGGAACTGCCAGCACTCTTTGGAGGTAATCAGTTGGACTATTTACATTTGTGAACAAAATGATTCCTGGAAATTCTCAGCACAGAATGGGTCGTATGGCCCAGAATGGAGCGATGCCACTTCCCTCTGTTTCCCATTCCTGGTCCTTATCCTCGAGGTTTTGCTCTCTTTGGTCCCTCAGCTGGACAGCATGGTTGTAACCTGATTTATTGCCCTTAGACTGGAGTGTGTGTTCAAGTGGCTTAGTTCAAGAGCCACTCATCTAAATCAAACCAAAGCTGGTCACTGATTTCACCCTGTCATGTCTGGAGGAAGCTGGATTTCTGCATCACTCCGCTGGATGGGACAGGGTGGTGATGCCAAAATCCCTGGGGAACGAGGTGTGTAACGTGGCACAGGGGTCCAGGGAGATAGGGGAAAGGGCTCCACGTCACTGCACAATGCTGATTGTTAGTGACAATGTGTAGAAATTCTTCCTCAGCCTTGGAGAGCAGACAGCTTCCTGTCAAACGCACTCCTGCCTCGCTGGCTGCAGTTCCCCTGTAAATAAGTAGCCAGCTGTTTTTAATTCTGAACTCCTCTTCCTCATTTGGCAGCTTCGCACACAGCCTGGGGAATGTGATCCGGACTGTGCACAGAGGAGCTCAGTGAACCCAGTAAACAGGCACAGAGCAGAACTACCAAACATCAAAGCACGGAGCATGCCGAGCCCTTCATCCGAAGTTCAGCTGTGGGGCACAGGGTCACCTCCTCCTGCTACCTCCCCACCTCCTGTCGACGGCAGTGACAGACCCCTGCTGGACCTCCAGTCTGAGTGACCGTTCCTGTGTTCACCCGGTGACCAGCACTGGCTCACGGTGAAACGCGTCACAGCTCAGCCAGGAGATCCCGTTAATGGACACCCCTTCGGCGGCCCCCTGCACAGGAGGCAGTCTGTTAAATCCTGTGTCTTGTGATGTGACAACATCTCAGTTTGTGTTCCCACCCCTGCTCACCAAGGTGCCCCTTCCGTGGCGTTCAACCAGTGGGTATGGTTCAACTGTGCCTCCTGGGAGCCCCAATGCCCCGGCTGGCCCCACAGAACAGTGCTGTGGGGGTGCTGCACTGCCAGTGAGGTGATTAAACAGGCTCAGCCATGCCAACATTTATACGCTACATGGGTAGGAAGGTTTACAGCGATATTGGCCAAACACAGTTCAGATGGGACTAGTTCAGGCAGGAATCTTGGTCGGCATGGACGGGTTGGGCCAAAGGGCCCATTTCCATGCTGCCCTCCTTTACCAGCCAAGGCACAGAGCACCGGAGCGGGGGGCACCTGCAGGAGCTGTGTACAACACAGCTGGAGTGCTGCAGACGGTCCTGGTCACCACGCAATGAGACAGGGGAGATGGCACTGAAGGGGTGCAGAGGGGATTCCCCTGCATGCTGCTGGGACTGGAAGGCTGCTCCCATTGGGAAGGATTGGAAAGGCTGGGGTTGTGTTCATCAGAACCGAGGAGGCTGTGGGGAGATTTAAACAAGGAGTATTGAATTCCAGGATCGAGCCAACATCTGTTCCTCTCAGCAGAGGGTGAAACACTGGGGCAGATGTTTACAGTAATTGGTGGAGGGGTCAGAGGGGAGATGTGGAACAGTCATTGGGGGGTGAGGGGTCCTGGAACTCACTGCATGACACTATGGGAGAGGCAGAGACCCTCCCCATGTTATGTGGTACTGGGTGTGGGATTGGATCTATGGGGCTGTGGACCCAGTGTGGGGCAATGGGGTTAGGTGAGGAACTCTCACCTGGCACAGACAGAATGGGCCAAATGGCCTCCTGTGAAACATGGTTCTATTGGATGCTGAATTCCCCCTCCCAAGCACCGACACTGTCACAGGCCTGGACCTTACCATCCAGCATCAGTCCGCACCTTCACTGGGGAAAACCTTGAGTGGAGTCTGGGGTTAGTGCAGGAGCAACCCTCGGCCCCCGAACCGGCCCAGGGACCCCGTGGTAGTTGAGGCCCCCCAGGGCAGGCCTGCCTTCTGACCTCGGGGCCTAGCACCCTGGCTTCTCCCCTCCACAGGCTAGGCAGCAACAACAGCTGCTTTGTGCTGATATTCGTGCTGCCCCAGGAGAGCTGGCTTCAAAGCAATCCAATTTCTCTTGAATCTGGGGATGTTTGTAAAGCAAAGGTTTTAAATGGATGGCTAGCAATGGAAAGTTAGGTTAATTTGCTGCCACACTGGGCTGATTGTTCAACACGTGCACAGTTGACTCTGGAGCATCATAAATCAGTCAGACTTCCCACAGGAGCCCCCTGCCTCTGCCGAATTCCTGCTCCAGACAACACAAAAACAAGCAAGCTGTTTTTCCTCACATTCTCACTGTGTCGAAGTACGTCCAGAAGGCCTGGTGTGCATGAGAGCTGGAGGTGGCTCAGCCCATTGATCCTGCTCTGCGTTCATGGTGGTTCTTGGCTCATGGAGAGGGAGAGAGTCTTGTCTCTGTACACTACACTCCCGGAAACCACACGAAGGGGCAGTGAGTGTTGATGCAGGCAAGTGTTAATGTGGGCAGCACACTGGTGCAGCAGGTAGTGCTGATGTCTCACTGCCTGGAGACCTGGGTTCGGTCCTGACCTCAGGCACTGTCTGTGTGGAGTTTGCATGTTCTCCCCATGACACATGGGTCTCCTCACACATGAAGCACCTTGCATTAAATGATGCATCGGTTGCAGATGGATGGACACCAGGACAGAAAACTCACCCAAATGTTCACCTGTCCTAAGCAGCTGTTGACATCTTGGGCCTGTCTATTCATGGTGATGTGCGGTCACACTCTACACCTGTCTGCAATGGTAGCTGGTGTCTGCGTGTGTATGTGTGTCCTTGTCCAGACATTTGCTCTTGAATTCTGTAGCTAGACTGCCAACAGCCTCTCTGGTGCCTCTGTTATCCACTTCTATAAACCAGCCATGTCTGTCCTTTGACAAAGCCCAGTTACAGTCTCCCAGGACTGGTTTAAAGACAAAAGGCCACTGTTAGCTAAACCTTGTCCTCTCCCTTCCCACGGGCTTGAATTAACGAGTCTGTAGTTACTTTGGGAATTAAGCGCTGCCTCACAGTGGGGGTCTTGGGGACTTCCTGAGGATGTGGGGGTCGTGGTACAAATGAAAATTCTTCATGACTTTGCAGGAG
>JARFYF010000094.1:109009345-109020194 GCA_030265395.1 Rhina ancylostomus
TGGGTCGAGACCCTTCATCAGGACTGTAAAGGAAATGATGTAAGAAGCTGGGAGGTTATAAGTGGAAAAGGAATGAATAAGATGGAATGTGAGAGAACAGTAGACCATGGAATGAAGGGAAAGAACGAGACCGCGCGTGAGAGAGAGCGAGACCGTGTATTTATATGTCTTTGATAGATTTTCAGCCTTTACTGATTTCCAGTTTTAGAGTCTTTTTAAAACTCAGGCACATTCCGAAAGATTGAGAAATCTACAGAATCCCAGGTACTGTGCCTCATGTTTAGAGCTACTTGCTGTGAAAAACAAGTCATAACAGGCCTTGGCGCATAAACAAGTTTGTGCCTCGTTACATACTGAATGGGCTGGTAGCAATGTTCTGTGCATGCTACATCTTGCTTTTTGCTCAGGTATTTGAATGAAAATTAAAGTCTGGACTTAAATCTGGTATCCTGGGGAAGAAGGTTAGACACTGATGCACAGCAAGACAGAATAATTCAAGCTAGAATCATTCCTAGGCATCCCAATGTCCCTGTTTATAACCAGTAGAGAACAAAGGGAAAGTTATCGTCTATAAGGTTGTGAAGGTACACATCTCTAGCTCCGAGACCCATGCTAGACCTTGTAGCTGGATCTTTCGAGTTGCTTACTCCTCATCAATCTCCAATCAACGTGACGGCAATAAAATGCAAAACAGGGTGAGCCAGTGTACTGTCTGGATCACACGGACTGATTTACCATCAACAATGCAAAGATCCTACTCAATCCTGGATTCCCTGGCACTTTGTCCATTGGTGGATGTCGCTCCCATATATTGTGACTAGAAAATCCTACCCTAATGTATTTTTGATAGAAACAATAAACAATTGCTTTAGACCATAAACTGTTGCACTACATACTGATTCAAGTATCTTTTGAAACTACAGAGCTCATAAGAGTTACATAGCACAGAAAAACTGGTCCATGCCGACCAAGCTTCACCATCCAAGCCAGTCCCATTTGCCAGTGCTTGGCCCATAACCTTCTCAACCTTTCCAATCCATGTACTTGTCCAACTGTCTTTTAAAAGTTATTATTATAGCTGTCTCAACCACTTCCTCTGGCAGCTCATTCCACATACACACCACCCTATGTATAAAAAAAGTTGCCCTTCAAGTTCCTAACCTCTGCTCTCCAGTTCTTGATTCCCCAACCCTGAGAAAAAGACTGAGTGCATTCACCCTATCTATGTCCCCTATGATTTTATCTACCTCTATAAAGGTCACCTGTCCAACCTCTTTGTTTACCAAGAGTTTTAACTCCACAGTCCCAACTTGAGTACCAAAGATTGAAAGTTATATAGAAATTATATCTTTTAATAAAGAAAAACATGGGAAAGGTGGCAGGATAAGGGGTCAATCATGTTGGACAGAGATGTGGAAAAATTTCTTAACTCAGAGGGATGCAAGTCTTTTCATTTTAAATGGGATGTACAGCCTACAATGTCAATTATAGTCACAGAATCATACAACATAGAAACTGATCTCTCGGTCCAATCTGTCCTTGCCGACCATTTACTCCAAACCCACGTCTCTATTAGACTGAGCTCCCTATCCAAGCACCTGTTGAAATGCCTTCTAAACATCGTAAATGTATTTGTCTCCACTATCTCCACTGGCAGCTCGTTCCGTATAACCACCACCCTGTGTGTCAGAAACTTACCCCTCACATCCCTTTTAAACCTTTCTGCTCTCATTTTAGCCTTGTGTCCTCTGGTTTTAGACTACTCTACCCTGGAAAAAGGACTATCTACCCGATCAACACTCTTCATTATCTTATAAATCTCTACCATGTCACTTCTCAGTCTCCTATGCACCAGTGAGAACAAACCCAGCCTATCCTATCTCGCCTTGTAACTGAAGCCCTTCATTCCAAGCAACATCCTGGTGTGTCTCCTCTGCATTCTTTCCAAGGCTAGCCCACATTTCCTGTGACGTGGAGACCAGACTGTACACAATGCTCCGTGCGGTCTAACCACTGTTTTGTACAGCTGCAACCTGATATCGCGACTCTTATAATCAATGCCTCAGCCTATGAAGGCAAACATGCCAAATGCCTTCTTCATTTCCGTATTGCCCTACGTTGTCACTTTCAAGGAACTATGAATGTGCACCCCAAGGTTTCTTTGTACATCAACACACCCAAAGTCCCTGCCATTTACTGTATATGTCCCGCCACTATTTGATGTCCCAAAATGTATTGCCTCATACTTGTCTGGATTAAATTGTAACATTATTCTTAGATGCTGGGTCATTCTGTAAAATTAGTCAGATACATTGAAAAAATCAAATTCAGCGCAGGCGACTTTGAGAGAACTTACTGTCCATGTCGCAGACTTGGCTGTGCTGGACTGCTGGAATGACACATCGAAACCATGTGGGCCTGGGTAGTCTGTATTTGATGGGATGGCTGGTGATGGAGAGAGAGCCTCGAAGGTGGAGCTAGGCTGAGCATATGGTGATGGTGCTGTCACGCTGGGGGCATGGTCATTGTTGTAGGGGCTGGTGGAGGAGGATCCATTCGGTATCTGCTGCTCCATACTGTTGAGAAGCCCCAAGTTCGTGAACTGAGGCTGCAGGGGACAGAGAGAGTGACAGAAAAACATGGCATTAGTGATATTCTCATTTGCACTGCCTGCGTTTAATGACTAAGGTTATCCACAATAAACAATTTTCTCTAAAGCTGAATTTTTTTTGCCATGTTTAAAGTGCATCAGCCAAGTAAATCACAATCTAAAGCCTAAAAAAATAAGGTATTAGAAGTTCAAATTTATTTCATTAACCAGTGCAATGGACTATTATGAACTATTGTAGCAGAAATTATTGTTATCGCCTGCTGTACACAGAAAAGAGAGTTAAACAGCTCCACTGATGATAACTTCTATTCTGCAATTTAAAATCCTCAAAATGTTTCATTTGTTTTCAGAATAAAAGATTATTTCTGCCGAAGCAAAACCAGCCGAAGGGGTTGAGCATCCTTTGCCTGCCCCAAATGTCCCTGGTTCAAATGCACTGTTCAAAGTCCAGGATCTTATCATCAGGAGCCATTTGGTAAACTAGCTGGAAGGTCCAAGCAACTCTGATGAATGGTCAGCAACCTGATTCTTTCTCCTCAGATGCTGCCTGACCGCTGAGAATTCTCAGCATTTTTTAATTAAAGTCGTCATTCATTCAGATCAAAAGTGATTTAAGTTATCACCATTGAAGGAAAAATACCGTCTGCAGTTTTCTAAACTGAAAAGTGTTTATCAATTCTGCCACCACACCTTCTGTTTTAGATGCACTGTGTCCTAATAATGGGCACCAATCAACACATAACTACACACAAATAGAGCAGCAAAATGCTTGACAGAGACACTTAGCATAAATTCTGCATGGAGCAGCTGTGACTTGTGACAGGTCCCTCCTCTGCCGGTGACCCAGAGCAGCTTACATAAAAAAAGATGCCCCCCTTACTTTCCCAGAGTTCTCTTTCGTCACTCTGTTTAGTACAAACTTATTCAATTGTCTCCCTTCCCTCAGCACATCAGAGTCCATCATCAGCAAATAGTTTAACTTGGCAGTCAGGCAATGAACTAACTCTTCATGATGGTTATTAAAGAACTTGGATGAATCCTCTGAAGGAAAGCAAATTTGTCTCTATGTATTATTGTAGATGAAACAACAATTCCTCCCAGAGCACAGGCTCCATGAGGAACAGTGAAGTTATTTAGTACTTTTTAGTAAGTACCATGATAGCAATATATATACATCCAGTGACTTAAAACTTCAACATTTACAAACCAATGATGCAAATATTACCTTAGTACCATGTACCTTCCTTGAGAGAATTTTTAAGAACAATCCCGAACCTACAGCTCCTCAGATAATCTGGCTCCTTTGCTGCATTAATGAGACATTTGATTTAGTAAATACTCTAAAAGCTGCAGAATATATCTGTTTTAAAAATGGAGAAATATGAAAATATCCAGGTAATGCTCTTAAATGAAGCCGCTGTGTAGTGCTACCGGACAACATCAGTGAAATGATGTCACCAACCTGGGCCCACCCTGTCTCCCCTCTTTTGTCCACCTATCACTGGTCTGTTTTCCCCTCTATATATTGGACTTCCCTCTTTCCGATCTTCTCTTCTGAAGAAAGGTCCTGCCCCGACACATTGACTGTCTGCTTTTCTCCATGGATGCTGCCTGACCTGCTGAGTTCCTCCAGCATCTTGTTTTTCCATCAAGATTCCAGCATCTGCAGTCCAGTTTCTCATCAGGAAAATGTGGTCAGCTATGGGCTCAATTTCCCTTTACTAGATGTCACAGTCCAGTTGACAGCATGAAGATTGAATAGACAGAACCCCATCTATCCATGGATCTGTCCATCAGTAAGAAAGCTCAGGGACCTTCGCTGAAATGATAGCCTTGGTCAAAGATGTTAAACATCTCCTCATACGTAAGTGATCATTTTCTGGTAAATGTAAATTGTCAAATTCCGACTGAATTTAATATACTAAGATAATTGTCATTGACTTCATGCCTTAAGTGAGCCAACAGTCTTACAGCAGACTCCCCTCAAAACCAAACCTCAGCACTGAACGTGGCACCTTAAACTGGACGATGACTCTTCTGGTACATAATCTACAGAATTTAGATACAAATTGAACCACTGAGGTGATTTAGTTAATCAAGTTAATGCACACTGTCAATGTAACCTGACCCCATTAAAGAAAATTATGGGACTACATAAATATGTTTAATATAGGCTTAGAAATTTACAGCAAAGCAGAATGCCAATTGTCACCATGTCTATTGAAGCCAAAAGAGATCCACTTCCCAGCCCTTGATCCATAGCCTTGTAGATTATAGCTCTTCAATTACTCACTAAGTACCATACGAACATAATGTGATTTTCTGCCCCCACCACTCTTTGGATGAAAAAATTCACCTGGATTCCCCTTTAATCCTTCCACGAATTCCCTCTAATCCATCCTTTATCCTATCCTTGCAGACAATGACATCTCTACTGAGGGAATAGGATCCCTCCTATCCAGGCCCCTATAATCAATACAGTTCAATTACACTTCCCCTCTACATCTTCTGTTTGAAAATGAACAAACCTGACTCAGCCTCATTCCTCGTGGCTGTGCTTCACCAGCCCTGGCTGCACCCTCATCAATCTGACCTGAACCCTTTTGAGAGTTATCATATTGTTCTGGTAGTGGTGGTGAGCAAAACATTTGTGCTCAATGAAGTGCTTTATTTCTGTGAAAGCAGCATCCCCATGAAAACGCACACACTATCACTGTACAAGTCTTTTTATTGTGCTTCTCAATTCATATTATTCAACCTTCTCTGACATATCACACAGATCAGGATGTCAGCCAATAAATGACTTACTCCCCACACCCCCCTTCAGTTCTCAGCTGAAAGCTACTGTCCAGCCAGTAGTGAATACTGAATTTAAAAAGAAACTATAAAATAATTATAAAGAGTGCAACCATCTTTCTGATGGCATCTTGAGAATGCAACTTCAGCATGGAAAGAAATCTAAAATATTGTTTAACAAAGTCTATCATCATCCAGACTCTGCTTACCATAACCTATTCCTTACCATCAGTTCTGCCCTCACCAACACTGGCTCTAGATTTTCTGCCCAAATTAAGAACTCTCATTCTCGTGGGATCGCTAATTCCTCAGCATGCAACAGATAGAGATTTGCAAGTTTGAAAATATAATAAAACTTTTATTCAAGTTTATGTGTTGCTAGTTGTTGGCTGTTAGGGGCAACAGAACTGTACTCTGTCTTAATCTGCAAGCTCATGGCCTGACATATTACACATAATATAATTATCCAGAAACCAACCTGCATGAGTAAGAGAATGCCAGGAACAGCATCAGGTGTACCTGAATCAAGGTGCTAACTTGGTAAAACTACAAAAGTCTAAATGAGTTGAAGTAGAGGTAAGATGAGAACAACTGACCTTAATATTAAAACTGTATTTAACCAAATGTAGTATCAAGGACCCTAAATAAAATTGAAGTCAATGAGAATCAAAGAGAAATCATTCCACTGGCTGGAGTCATTGCTCACATGGAAGATGACAAATGTGATTGCTGGAGGCAAGTTGTCCAGCCAAGGGTTCCTGGGTTCCTTGGGGCAGTATTCTAGGCCCAGTCATCTTCCGCTGCTGCAAAAATGACCTTTTCACCATCAGAGGGTCAGAAGTAGGAGGTTCGCTGATAATTCCAGGGTTCAGTTCTATTTGAATCTCCTCAGGTAATGACACGATGCACCAGCAAGTCCCAGACAGCATTCAGGCATGTGTTGATAAGATGCTGAATCTATGGATGTTGTTCAGGAATCTGATAATTTCATGTGCACAAACACTAAGACTAGATTTTAATAATACTTTTTTTAAAATGGAATTTTGCAGCACATCACGGTGGCAGCTCACCACCTTCTTCTAAAGGGCAATTAAACCAGTATTAAATACTCGACTTACTTGAGATCACCATAAAAGCTGAAATAAAATAACATATTGAGGACTAATGTTTCTGCTGAAACAAAGATGATTTTCATTTAAATACCACCTTTCACAAACTCAGAATATTGCAAAAGCTTTACATTGAAGTATTTTTGAAATTTAGTTACTGATGTAAAAATACTAAATTCCGCATCAAATTTGATAACAGCAAGAACAAAAACTGACGTACAATGGTTAAATAATCTGTTTTGTGGTGTTGGCAGAGGGATATTGTCTGGTTACCAGGGAGTACTCCTTGTTCTTCAAAATATTCCTATGGAATTATTCACATCCAGCCAGATGAGTAGACAGATCTTCAGTTGAATGTCTCATTCAAAAGATGGACCTGACAGCGTAGCACATCCTTAACAATACTAAATATTTTGCCTAAGTCCCTGATGTGCATCATTTACAGTTTATGCTTCATTATTAAGCGAATAACTCAATGTCTTGCCCAGCTTGTTTTGTTTGTAACAAAGAACATTTTGCAGCCTTTTTTTAAAATGTTTGTTCTCTCCATATTTGTTATGGACAATTTAATATGATAAAAGCATAATATCAATGGTTAAACTTCTAAGTTTAGATTAGGCAAGAGACTGAGATAAAATCAGCTCATTTTTATAATTTAAACTTTTTTAAGCTTCTGATGGTAACACCTTTAGGATTCAGAGATGGGTTCATGCGCAGTTGCTGTCTGCCCAGTACAAAATGTGCATGGGAAAATCTAAAAGAAGCTGCTGAAAGTTTGTGGCAATGAATGTAATACAGAATAGAAGAGAGAAAATTTTTATGCCAATTAACACCACTTTCGTCACCAAGAGTTTAAACGGAGTGTAAGAAATCATATTATTTAATAGTCTGAATAATGCAATCCTTCCTGGTGAGGGCCAGTGTTGTATTAGGCTGTGGGATGGATCTTCACCAAAATCCTTAACGGCCTGAAATGCCAGTGAACTCTGCAAATTTCTCCAGAAGAGAATTGATCCTGCAGAGTGACAAACAGAATGGGGAACCAATGCCTATCAAAGCTTACATTATTTCAAGGATAAATCAACAGAATCAGATTTATTATCACTGACATATGATGTGAAATTTGTCTGTACAACAAACTGTAGCTCTGATAAAATACAGTGCCCAGAGGTGCATTATATTAGTATCCTCAAAAACCATAAAGCAACTGCAGATGCTGGAAACCATAAAACAGAGCATGCTGGAAACATGCAGCAGGTCAGGCAGCAGCACTGGAGACCAAAACAAAGTTGACGTTTCAGGTCAGTGACCTTTTATCAGATGAACGATGCTCAGATGATAGGCCAGCTACCTGTAAAGTTAATTGTTTCTCGCCCCACCACTGCTGCTGTGTATTTCCAACATTTTAACTTTTCAACTATCAAAACAGAATTTGACCTTGGTTATCTGTGCTACTGTAGTTGGCTCAAAGGAGGCAAGTACAAAGGAGCCATTTCAAAGAGATGGTAGGGGTAGAGAGGCTTAGGCACACCTCTTATGTGGACTGCAAAAATCTAGCAGAATGACATTTTCTGATCTGCTGATTCCTACTTCACAACAGGAGTTATGGTTCACAAAATAATACAAAATTAAATCCTTGCCCTTATTCGATGCAGTCATTGTAATCCACACACCCTCCACCCAGATCCTGTCCAACTACAGCTGGATTTGACAGTTATTCTGCATTCTTCCATAAAGTTGCTTCTTTTACTAATCCCCAATAAGACTGTAGTAAATCTCAGTGAGGTACTGCATGCATTTAACATCACCGTGCTCATTCCAATGCACACATTCCTCAGATGGCTTCTGTCTCCCACTCACTCTCCAAACAACTATTAATCTGTCTACACCCATCGTAACGTTGAGTGCCTGTGCAGCTGTCGCTCTTGCATTACCTCAGCAGGTGGTGAACTTTCAGGTAAGAGACACACACCTGAGATGATAATGCGCCTTGGAAACACCACTCACAAGAACAAAGTCTGGAAACAGCCATTGGATTGATTGGTCCTGTTGAAAGTTAAGGGCATGTTTTGGAAGGGGAGGGGGAACTGAACATATTCTTCATTAAACCGTGGCTAATCCTTTCAAAGCCACGTGCTGTGTGACACCTAAACAATTAATGGAATACACTGCAGGTGCCAAGAGGAATTCTATTAAATCTGCTAAGAGGGATAAGATTACATTCCTTTTGACTGTCCAACACAATATTAAACAAAAAGTGAATTTTTTTAGTTGGGGAATGCAGAGGATGCATGACATTGTGGGAGTGGGGTTGGGGGAAGCTAGACCATGCTAGAGGACTAAACCCCTAAGTTGGAAGTGGAAGGTGCATTCAGATTACATCATGCCTTGGAGAAAAAAAAAATCACAACCATTGCCACTGTGAGGTGGTGACAACCCCGTGTTCATCAGCTTCCTTTCACCTTTCTGGTGAAGGTTTCACAAGCTCCTTTATAAACTCACATATGGTTTGCACAACACGATTAATTCTCTGTAAACGGAGCAATCTGCTCACCCATCTCATGCTCTGTCTAACAGACAATCACTGACTGTGAAAAGCTGCTCACAACATGTTGCTGGACACAACAAATGATGGCTTTGATACCTAGACAGAATTTCAGGAGGAGTGACTCGTCCACCGTGTTCGGTGGAATTCCTTTTAAGATGATCTCAGGTTAAATAACTTTGAGATTCTCTTTGCACTTCATGTTTTCTTAATGGCATTCTACCACTAGAAACAATTTTCACTATTACCTTTTATCTACATGCTTATTCATCCTGGTCTGGATTCCATTGCAGATAGAGTACAGTAAAAATTTAACAAACATAACTGTACAGAGCCATGCAGACAAGGATGATCACAAGCTTAATTCTTCATGAACATACAGCCCTTTTAAAGCAGCAAGTCAGTCATAGTCTCTTGAGAACTACAAACAGAGATCAGGAAAAAGGATGGAGGTAGGAACTTTCACTGTCTGAGGTTCCAGTAACTGTTCAAATTTCAGTGTTGGAAGAAATGTCATACCTTCCTGGGATAATCTCATATGGTTAATTAATGCATCATCCCTTATAAATTAGGTTATCCATGAACATTGTAGAAGTGCAGGTTAGATGCAATTCTCATCAAGCATTGATAGACCCCAATCACCTATGTTCAGCAAGGAAAAAGACAGATGTAATTCCAAACCACATTCATGAGGTAATAGACTCCAGACACAATTAGATCTCCAGAGTCCATTTCTGATGCACTGCCACAATTCTGTTTAGTCACTTTTAATACCATTAGAGAAAATGACCACTAGACTAGCTCTTAGAGTTTATTCTCTAACATTTGGTGTTTGAGCAATATTGACCCTTTGGCATCTCAATTCCCACAGTTCACATTTAATTCCAATCAGCAGCCCAGCCAACTGTAATGGAACTCATTACTGGTCCGCAAGCCCATTAGATTAAATTCAAGATCGAAGACAAACTTTCAGAACCAAAATGTGGAGCCAGTTCTATCCTATTTCCTACAGCAGGAACTACACTTCAAAATACTTTAGCTGTTCCTTGCTATTGGATGTCCCAAGTATCTGAATCTTTTTTCTTCTTTTATGTTGACAGGTATTAGGCTAATTGATCCATAGTTTCCTGTTTATTTTATTTATCTTTTTTTGAACAGTGGCACTATATTTGCAGTTTTCCAATCCTCTGGGATCACTCTCGATCCAAGGAATTTTGGTAAGTTACAAAAATGCATTGTGTAAGATTTTCTGGAGGATCCAGAGCAGATGCCAATGACACAGAAAGAGCAAGGGCTAATTCTCTGCGGGTACCCTTAGGCTAAACCTCCTTCACAGGGGAAGGTTCTTGATTTTGTTCCTGTTCCTTCAAACAAGTGGAAATTCTTGAGTAAAATAGATCACAACCACACTGAAGGAATAAGTAGTGGAACTTTTCTTCAGTATATTCTGCTTTTTAATTAAAGCAGCTAGAGTTTCAGAATGTTCCATGAAATACAGACTGCTCTGGATCCTCCAGAGAACAGAGAGATCTGGGGGTCATATCCACAGATCACTGAAAGTTGCCTCACAGGTGGGTAGGGTAGTTAAGAAAGCTTATGGGATGTTAGCTTTCATAAGTCGAGGGATCGAGTTTAGGAGCCACGAGGTACAGATGCAGCTCTGTAAAACTCTGGTTAGACTACACTTGGAGTACTGTGTCCAGTTCTGGTCGCCTCATTATAGGAAGGATGTGGAAGCTTTAGAGAGGGTGTAGAGGAGATTTACCAGGATGCTGCCTGGATTGGAGA
>JARFYF010000094.1:109036341-109047490 GCA_030265395.1 Rhina ancylostomus
CTTTCCCACAACTACCACAAGGCTGACTGGCCTGTAGTTCCCTGGCTTATCCCTGTTCCCCTTCTTAAATAAAGGCATAACATTAGCCACCCTCCAGTCTTCCAGTACGTCACTTGTGGCTAATCAAGATACAAAATCTCTGCCAGCACCCCAGCAATCTCCCCTTGGCTCCAACAACATCCTAAGATACACTTAGTCAAAACCTCCAACACCTCCTCCTTCATAACGTTGATATGCTCCAGGATATCACTGTTTCCCTCCCTTGAACTCACTAGTTTCTGTGTCCTCCTCCATGGTAAATACAGACAAGAAGTATTCAGTTAAACCTTCACGCATTTTCTGTGACTCTACACATAGATTACCACACTGATGCTGATGGGCACCTACTCTCTCCCTAGTTACCCTTTTACTCTTAATAGGTTCAATCTGCCCTCTTTTCTCCATGGTCACCTGGTCCCTGAATAACATTGCTAACCCCACCCCACAATCCATCACAGTCATTTCTAAAGCAAATTGAAAAGCAACTTCATACAACAATTTTCAATAATAGGGTCACTGCAGCTAGAATTCTCAATGTATTTTATGAAAGGACCTGGTTTTGCACCGTGTTCGATTTAGAATTGCCATAAGGGATGATAACCTTTGCACTGCATTTCCATAAGGACTACTGGAGACATTGGACAGGTGGGGAATTATTAACCCCCATAAATTACTTCTCTAGACTATGACAGTGCTTTGATCAACATTAAAGAGCAGCAACATGTAGCCTGGGTAAGGGTTTAACTTTGTTCTCTTTAGCCTGATTGAACACTGCAATTAGGCAGAATACTCGATCCCTCTCAGCTGGAGATCAAAATAGTCCGTAACTGCCAATGTGCTGGAAACCTAGAGCACATCAGAGCAAGCAGGCCCCTAATGCTCAGAGACTTCATGCGGTAACTTACTCCCCAGACCTACACAAAATATACAGATAGTGTCAAAATTACCAGTAAAGAAGCGTTACTAACATTCCACCAACAAGTGAGTACATGGTATCGTTACTTCTGTCTGCACGTTTCATCTAAAATTCTTGAATAAATTATTTAAACTGATTGAAGCAGTTTCTCCAAAGTGCTCTTCACTTTGGATCAGTCTCTTGCAGGTTGCAGATCCCCGCAGCCATTAACTGCATAATAAAACAATTGTTCTTGTCAAGAATGAATAAATCATTTAATTTACAGTTTGAGGCTCTTTGTCAAAGATAACCTAAGTTGCACATTTAATGGCGCAAATAATCTCACAGAAATTGGAGGTATACAAGCTCTGGTCTCAGTCACTTTGGTTCATGAATTCATGCACTGCTGAGGAACTTCATCTGAAGTGCTTCTACATTCAACAGCTGCATACATTATTTTGCCAATTTTTTTATTTATATTGCTTGCTGATTTTAAGTTCACTCATATGTCCTTGCCCATATTTGTTACAGAAACTTTCCCAAGCCTCGAAGGATTGTTACTTGGAGAAGCTTCCCAATGACAGTACAAACCTTCCTCACATCAATTCGAGAATGCACAAGATCCTGCAGGCAAGGTTTCCCTCACATATTTAACCTTTTCAGTCATGGAAGAGCTTTGCAAAATTTCAGAATTAAAGTTGTAGATAAAATTCAAACTGAATTTTTATAAGCACCAAATTCCCATTTTGGTGTCACTTTCTTCACAATTCAAATTATTTAATAATTCAGTAATTCAATGTGCAATAATGATTTGAATTATCAATAAATTATGCACATAACCTTCAAAAATTGCAGAGTAAGGTTGGGATTTATGAATCATGGTTGTTAACTCAAGGACTCTTCATCAGTTTCCCAGAATCGCTGCTCTTATTTGCTGTTGTAGAAAGCTGATTATGAACCTCAGTGAGTTCTCATTGTCACCTTTAAACATCAGGCACTTAAGAAGGATATAACACATCAGTAGTTATGTCCCCACTGAGTTAATGGCTGTATTATGAATCTGAGTAAATGCTATCTGCTAGATTACGATCGACTGTACCTCCCCACACAGACTTGACAAATCAATTCTGATGTCTGTATACTTCAAGAGAATGAGAGAATCAAATACAGGCAACAAAAGAATATCAGGGATCTATACTTGCAGAAATGGCATACAAATTTATATTAAAATGTTCCACTCATCCCTGTTTAAAATGAGCAGTGGTTGAGCTTCAAATAAACAGTCCTAATACTTGAACATGTTATTTTGAGACTACCTTTTGCAACTGAACACAACCTGACTGCTCACAGTAATTTGGGAAATCTGGCAATTTTGTGTTGTTTCATTTGAGGAAGACAGCTTATCTTTCCAAAGATCAGAATTTGACTGCATTATTAAAACATTAACCCACAAACCCATACTTTCACATGTCACTTTTCCCTCATCACCGGACAATTCCAGCTCACTTCCCCTGCTGCATACATTTCCAAATTTTCAGCCTGTTCACCTGGACTACCTTGGAAGATTCGATGCACACCTTGAACAGTTTTATATGAATTAATGAGTTACTGTCAGCACAGTTCAGAAAAATCAGCTTGTGTTGTACACCACAGAATTTTGTACACACTTCAATCCACTACCTGCCATCACAAAATGTATTAGAAGTTAAACAAAATTCTTCAAGACAATGACATCAGTCCGAAGTTTCCAACACTAATAGAACAGAAAAGTGAAGTTCTTCACTAGCCATGATACAAAGGTTAGAAGCTGCATCAAAGTTTGAGATTTTTAATGTTAACCCCAACACGATCACAATATTCAAAACTACTCATCAAATTCTCTCAACTAGATCAGGGTTTGATAAGGTTGTTTCAATAAATGAACTAACTCTAGCAAAGCTGTCATCCCTAATAGTAGCTAATCTTGAACTTGGGTGAAGTTTTCAAAGTGACAGCTGAGATTTAAACTAAAACTAATTTAATCAGTTAAATTAAGTTATTTAAATATTACTGTGTAATCTATTTAAAAGGTCATAAATTTAAATCAATTGCAATGCAGAGCTTGTAAACTTTACTCCAAGGTGGCTGTTATGAAGGGAAACCTTCCATGAATAAATCATACTGAGATCCAATCTGAACAGAGTTCCTGTAGCAGTGGATGTGAGTTTTGTATACGTGTTGATCTACTTACCTCACTGTACTGTAACTGGGCTGCATTCTCTAAGTACAGCATGCTTGCAGCTCTGTTGATGAGCACAGCTGTGCCGTCTCCTGGCTCCAGATTTGTGCTATGTGTATGGTGGGGCTTTTACTTCAGATTGAGTGAGTGTGTGTGTTTTTAAAGCAGATTCTCTTATATCCAGACCTGGTTGAACAGGTAAAGTACAAAGGGGTGGGACTTCCACACCAGCTGCCAGCCAATCTTTCCCAAACTTCCACCTGAAACTTTTAAACTCAACACCAATGGAATTCTCCAGCAGCTAATCTACATATCAGCCTCTCCCCCATTATTATATTCCTTACTTCCTACTCTTCCCAAACTTTCTCTTTTCCTTCATGAATATTAAACATTACTGCAGCTTACTTATTACTAAAGTTGTTTTAGGATGTTTCACTATCATATATAAAAAGTTTAGAGTCGGTGGGGGGGTGGTTGGTGTGGGGGAAGGTTCATTAATGGAGGAGACATTTGAAAATAAAAGCAGTTGTTATTAGCAAAATCGCAGCTACCCATGTTGTACCTTCCCGCTTCTGTACAATCAACCAGCTAATTGACACAAGAATAACAGCAGAATGACCTCTGCTCTCTGCCCTACTCCAGGCACTTAGTACATTTACTGAAGCTTGCTCTTAAGATACTTATTGTAAACCTGGTTCAAGCTGTAACGTAGATAAGATTCAATTAAGGAGTAACATACAGGTGTACAGCTATGGTCACACAGTCGAGTAAAAAAGCTACAGATGCTTGCAGGAACTTTGAGTCACTTAAACCAGCAATTCCCTAACTGAAGCTGATCAGCATGGGGTAATGTGTATATTAACCCCTTCAATGCATTATCTTCTTCAACTGTAAGAACATAAGCATGCTAACTGCAGTGAAGTTGCTTAGATATAATTGACATTTTCGATTTTAATTCAAATTAAAATGGGTGGCACTGTAGTGTATCGGTTAGGGTAACGCTATTATTGCGCCAGTGACCCGGGTGCTGTCTGTGATGAGTTTGTACGTTCTCCCCGTATCTGCGTGGGTTTCCTCCGGATGCTCAGGTTTCCTCCCACATTCCAAAGATGTACAGGTTAGGAAGTTGTGGGCATGCTTTGTTGGCGCTGGTAGTGTGGCGACACTTGCGGGCTGCCCTGAGAATACTCTACGCAAAAGGTGCATTTCATTGTGTGTTTTGACCAATAAAGACATCTTATCTATAATTCTTTCTTACACAGCAGCCCTTTTCCCAGTGAAAGGGAACCAAAAACTAGAGGGCATAGGTTTAAGGTGAGAGGTGTAAGATTTAATAGGGAGCTGAGGGGCAACTTCTTCACGCAGAGGGTGGCACGTATTTGGAACAAGCTCAGAGAAAGTAGCTGAAGCAGATACAATAATGAGATTTAAAAGATATTTGGATAAGTACATGGATAGGAAAAGTTCAGAAGGATATGGGTCAAAACCGGCAAATGGACTAGCTTAGATGCGCATCTTGGTTGGCATAGACAACAGCATGTTTCCATGCTGTATTACTCCATGACTATGATTCTATGACCAGCATTTTGAAAACAGATTTTCATCCTCAGACACTGTAAATCACCAGCTTGAATTGGTCGCTAGCTCTGTAACCTACACTATTCTGTCTGACTATAGTTTCTGCCTGTTAAAATTTAAACTTACTCCGTAAATACAAGTTAAGTTGCTACACGGATTTCAAAAGAAACTGAGTCTAGATAATCCAGGATAGAGTGAAAAAAGGGGCAGATGTCAGAAACATGCTGAACCATGGAGTGGAAGGCCACGGTGATGCTAATTCCCAAACTTAGCTATGTTGCTGAGCTGCACACGGACAGAACAGGAGAGCAGGGAACACAGTACGTTATGGCAGGAGTTGCACACATCTGGGACTAGTGAAAGGTAAAGACAAGAAATACAAGACAATCTCAATAAAATATTTGAAAAGCCACAAACCCCAAAACATTTTGAATTATCAAGATGACTCTGAGACAGGAAGCTGACAACATAATGAGTTGAAGATGAAATAATCTGCATGCAATGAATCATTCACAATGGTTGCAAAATCACCAGTATGGGAATGGAAACAGCATTTGAAAATATTATGCTGCTGCACCCTTTTATAAAATCATCATCATGTCCATTCCTTTCACATTTCTTCAATCTTCATTAGGAGAGTGAGGAAGGGCCAGGGATTAGTTTCCCTTCTTCCTGAAAGTTTTGTTTGTGCTGTTGGAAACTAAACACATAGCTCTAAAATAAAGGGAGTCTAGCAATGGTGCAATGTTGCTGACTTATAGTTAACTAACCGTCTGCTTCACAGTCAAAGACTACATAAATCACAGGAAGTAGATTACATATTTGGCACCTGGCACAAATGAAGAGTTGCTGTCAACCGAACCCTGGTCAAGCAGTTGCTGTGCATTAAGAGCGGGGCTATCAGGAAGGGGGTTGGCAAAATCCAACTGTGAGCAGGAAGCCTGTACTAACTCTGGGGTAAGAGATAGCTCTGAGCCATTCAAACAGCAACCTATAAGAAAGTGACACCAAGAAATACAAGTGTAAAGCACCGATGCAGTGAGACGGTGCTTAACACACTGACTGAAATGTTAAGAGAATTTCAGTCAAATGAGGAGCTACTATGCAAGTTTTTAACTGCTGGTTTCTGATGTGGCAAAGTCACTTACAAGGTTGATCAAAGCCAATATGAGCCCCTGTGTGCAGTGTCTCTGCTTTTCACATGCACACCAGTTTGCTTTCAGCAGACACTTAGCAAAATGAATAAGTTACATTAATTCATGATTTCCTTTTACATAACCTTAACCTGCGCTGTAAAACAATTACATTTCTGACATTTAAGACAGTTCTAATGAGCATCAAAATGAACCACAAACTCTCTTCCCCTCTCCACATTTACAGCCTGTTCTGCTGAATATTTCCAGCATTGTCAGTTTTTACTTATGAAATCCAGGAGTTGCTTTTTTGTAGCTTACTAATTAAATGCAGGTGTTTTATAGGCAAAAGCCGCTGCTAATTTTACAGAGCAAGATGCCGGCACAAAGATGAGCAACTGTGTTTTGTAGGTAGAAAGGCCACATAATTTGGTCCACTTGGAAGCAGCCCACTGAGCTGTGGTCATAAAAGAACTAAGGTGGTGAGACAGCTCTCAGAGAGTGAGATATACTCAGAAATACTTAATGCAGCATATTTGCTGCTGCAAATTCTTGGTTCGTGTATGGTCAGGCATCTCGAGCCTCAATAGTAGTTCTCTCGAGAATGGTCAGGACAGAATCTGTTACTTCCTGCTTTATGTTCTTACTCCAGGTGTAGTGAAAGTCAGTAAGCCCTTTAAAGGAAGCTGAGTCCACCTGACCTGTACAGATCTAATGTCCCAACAGAGCAAGAGCTATGCACCGAAGAATTGAAACTAAGTGCAATATTTTTCAGTTGGAAATTTATATTAAAGACGGTGAATTGATGAATCACTCCATCCTGAGCTCACGAGTGGCAGAGTCAGCACCACTGGCATTCCAACATGAAGTTTAACCTCTAACCAGTGTTCTTCTATATCTCAAGTAACTCTTGCCCTTACTCAGAAATCCAAGGCATGTATTCACTCAATGGGGGATGCTATACACATAGCCCCACCACCCACTTTCTGAGGGACATGGGCAGAGTGTCATGCCATATCTCAATATCAGAACTGAATGTATCAGCTAATGGTTATTCCTGAGCATTTATATTTATTCAAATCATCAGTGAACAAGCAGTACATTGCACAGTGGCACTATTTTGTCCTAGGGACTGCGTATCCATGTCTGAGAGTCTGCAGGATTGCGTTGCTGACCAACTGGCTCCACTTTGTTGGTCCTGCACTTCAATGAAGACACCTAGAGACACCTCCAACAAAAGGCACCAACTCATGGGTGTTTCCCCCGCACAGTCGTTAGTTAATCTGTCAAAAATGTAGGCTGGAGGCACTCCCATTCCTTTAATACAGTAGCAGAATTCAGAGTAAGCTGAAATTTACACATTCACATTGATCTACAGTACAGTACAAACCAAGAAATGACACACCAAAATATGAACTCCTCTCTTTAAACTCAGAAGGTTCAAACAAGATTTAATGAAGGCGTCCAATTTAAGTGTGGTAGATAAAGAAAAACTTTTCAGTGGCAGGAGGTTGGTGACTAGAGATTTAAAGTGAATGTTTGTAGAAGCAGAGAAAAATGAGAATTTTAATATAGTGAGTGACTGTGATATGGAACGCAGATTCAACACAAACTGTCAAAAGGGGCTGAACAAATATTTTCATTGGAAAATCTTGCAGAACCATGGGGAACGTGAAGGGGGAGAGGAACGAACTACAAAATTATTTTGAAGTACAATGAGCCCAATGCCCTGCTCCTGTGAATTATACATGAAGCAGTGATACTTGCCCTACATGTGTGATTGGCCATCATTTTACTGATGCTCAGAGGGATGGATAGCCACATGAAGCAAGATGCTTGGAAATATTCTACAAATGTTCTACTTCAGGGACTTGGCTACTGCCTTGGTGTGGTATTCCTGAGTGCTGCACAGTCAGAGAGGTAATACTGAGGGACTGCCAGTCAGTCAGCGGAGCAGCACAGAGGGAGTGCCCCAGCCCTGCAGGGGTAGCGAGGAAGAGTTGAACTGTCAGAAGTATAATACTGAAGATAGGCAGTACTTAGGGATTGTCACACTGTCAAAGAGGCTGGTCTGGGGGAGTGTTGTACTGCTGGAGAGACAGTGATAAGGGTACAGACAGGACTGAGGGCATGACTCACTGACAGAAGGAACTATGTACGGCAAATTCTGATACTTCACTTATATCTCCTCTACCTGGATATTTTATTCTTTTGCTTATTCTATTATCCCTTTCATTATTTAAAATCTCTTGCCCTCCACAGAACCCTCTTCTTGCTCTCTCTTCTCCCCTACCCCCTTTTCTTTGCATCTTAAGATACTTCTTCAGTTCTATCAAAAGATCATTGACACATTATCTATTTCTCTCCTCACTGATCTCTCCCCTCGGTAAAGGTGATTTTTTTCCTCTCCCTCCAATAGATTGCAAGGGCTTTAACATAATATAATTTGATTCCACGATGAGAACCTTCAATAATATGCCCAAATGTGGCATGAAGACAAAGCTGCAACTCGACTGATCAAAGGCTGGTTACAAACCCACTGAAATAGAACACACCAGCCTGACTTGTTCATTCATTGTTTAGGGGTAAAAAGGCTGAGATTTCACACCTAAGCTAAGACAAGACAAGACAAGACTATTTATTATTAGTCACATGTAAATTGAAACACACAGCGAAATGCACCTTTTTTGCGTAGTGTTCTGGGGGCAGCCCACAAGTGTCAGTATGTTTCTGGCCCCAACATAGCATGCCCACAACTTCCTAACCCGTACGTCTTTGGAACATAGGAGAAAACTGGAGCACCTGGAGGAAACCCACACAGACACAGGGAGAATGCACAAACTCCTCACAGACAGTGGCCAGAATTGAACCTGAGTCACTGGCGCTGTAATAGCGTTACGCTAACCGCTACACTCAGTTTTGCATCATTTTTGAGAGATTTACACTGTAAATTCCAGCAGTACAAAGAAGCCCACTACAACAGCTTTGTAGCAACTAGGGATGAGCAACAAATGAAGCTTAGACAATGAAGCTTACGTCCTGAGACTACATGAACATAATTTCTGGTCATCTTCTAGTTTCTTGTGAAAATTGATTGATTTCTGGCATAAAAGGACTGTCCAATAAGAACAGTTTAAGCAGAATAAGTTTACTCTCCAGATATTTTAGGAAATTATCTCATTGAAGCATACAAAATTATCACAATGCTTCTCACAGTAGATGAAGTACCCACTGGATGGGATGTCCAGAACCAGAGGTTACAGTCTCAAAGGCTCAAAGGGGTAAACTAATCAATACTAAAATGAATAAAAAAATCTTCACCCTGAGAATGGTGACTCTTTGGAATTCTCTACTCAAGTGGGCTGTGGAGGCTCAGTCACTGAGACAGAGATCACTAGATTTTTGGACATCAAAGTTATCAAGGGATATAGGATTAGAGCAGGAGAATGATGCTCGGGTAAAAATAACACAGCCATAATATAACTGAAAGCTTGAGCAGTGATGAGGGATCGAATGGCCTATTCTTGCTTCCATTTCTTCAGCAAAAGGGAGCTCAGCAATGTTTGTATTTCAATTCTCCTTATTCCACCTCGTCACCCCATCTCTGTGATCAGTGTCATTCCAATTGATATATGGAGGGCTGGGGAGGAGTATTGTTTCAGTAACTTGAGAAATGGCCAGAGATACTGTGTTATGGTGGTACTGCAAAGAATAACTTCACAGAGTAGTTTTATGTTTATCACAGTAACAGGTGAGCATTCAGTAAATTCAGTGTTTCAATTTTGTTTCAATTCAGTGGCATTTGTCAATTCTTTCACTGAGGTTAAGATGATGTTGCAATCAGGTGATGGAAATATTTTGCAATCAGGTGATGGAAATATTCTGCAATCCACATCAAATTTAGGACTGAAGCATTCTGACAAAAGTGTCCCATTCTTTGCTCCAACAACGTGCCAGGCTCAATAAAGCTGTCTTTCTGCAGCATTTCAATGAGCCAAACCAGTCATCCCCAATTGAAATGCTGGTGATACTTTAGAAGTAGTGTAATGCTGTGCAGTTCACATAGCGACATTTTATTCAGAAGGCTGCATTTGAATTCACCTCTGAGATGACATAACCCTCATCTAGAACCTGCCAACTTTGACTCATGCTGCAGCCAGGACTGGACCAGATACCTTCAGGGTGAAGGATGAAGAGATGAGTGGAGTAGGGGCTATTGGTCATTCCAGTGTAGAAATAAGCCTAGGTTTGTCGTGAGGCAGAAAGTCAAAGGAGGAGAGATCAGGAGGGATGCCCCAAAACTCAACCTAAAAGAGAGGCTCAAAGGAGGGCCTTGACAGATGAGAGGGAGGTAGAAGATGGAGGGTTCTGGGGTAGAAGGAATTACTATAGCATGAAAACATATATACATAGTACTTATAACAACCTGGGCTTGTTCCTAAGCTTTAAAGCCAATTAAATCAACCATTGTGTAATGAAGTAACACAACAAACCTAAAAAAAGCAATGGGATCATCTGCCAGCATGCACCCATAAGGTTAAAAGCAGGGCTGCTACTGTCAGGCTGAATGGAAGGGTGCATAACAGGGCGCATCTTCAGACTTATTCCGAATTCCCACATAATAGTGACCACATTTCAAGAATACTTCATTACTTAAAGTATTTTGGGACATCCTTAAAGGCAAATGAAAGTGCTACACAAATGCAAGTCCTTTTAATCCTTGAGCAATGAAAAATTTATGATAGTTATAGATTCACGGGAAATCACAGCTAAAGGTCACAGAGTGATTTAAAGACAACAGGATTTTCAATGAGCCATTGACTAGTAGCCAATGTACGTGAGGGAGGAGGGGTGTGAGCCAGAAACAGTGCAGCATATACTGCAGGCAGAAGAGGAAAGCTGTGACAAATGAACAACTATAAAACATCTATAATTAGAATAAGCTTGACTTTAATATGGAGGCAGAGAATGCCCACTGTAAGCTTGGCAAAGTAGAAAAAATAGTATGACATAAGACCAGCTTGTACCCTGAAAGGGGATAACAGTTTTACACGCCAAGGAAAAAGGAGCAAAACAAAATTAAAAGCAGCAGCATACAAAAATGTAAATAGCTATACAGAACCCAGTGAGGGAAAGGGGGCAAAGAACAAAATAAGTTGGCAGACAAATGATAAGTAAAAATTGAGCATAAAAAGAACATAGAACATTGCAGCACAGTACAAGCCCTTCGGCCCACAATGTTGTGCTGACATTTTATCCTGCTCTAAGATCTATCTAACCCTTCCC
>JARFYF010000094.1:109094645-109107157 GCA_030265395.1 Rhina ancylostomus
TTTCCTTACACAAAGAGTGGTGGGTGCACGGAATGCACTGCCAGCAGAGGTTGTGGGGGCAGATACATTAGGGACATTTAAGAGACTCTTAGATAAACACATGATTGATAGAAAAATAGGGGGCTATATGGGATGGAAGATCTTAGAACAGGGCCTGTACTATGCTGTAGTGTTCTATATTATAAAAGAGCAAGAACTTTTGTGCTAGGGATGAGGAACTTCAGTTACATGCAAAGACTGGAGAAACTAGGGAGTACTGGGGAAAATCACCAAACTAGGATAAATGGCAATGATATTCATGTCACATTGCCAATCCATAGCTCTCAAAGTGGCAATGTAAGTGAAAAAGATGTACAGCATGTTTGCCTTCATTGGTCAGGTTACTGAGTATAAAATTTGGGAAGTCATATTGCAGCTGCAAAAGACATTGGTTAGTCTACATTTGGAGTATTGTATGCAGTTCTATTGCCACATTATAGTAGGATGTAGAGGCTTTTAAGAGGTTCACTATGTTGTTGCCAGGATTAGAGAGTATTAGCTCTCAGATTTATCCAATTCCTTTTGAAGGCACTGATTAATTGTTTCCCAGCAGGCAGAGATTTTCAAATCCTAATTTATTCTCTGGATTTTAAAAAAATTCACTGGTCCCACATGCATCTTTTGCCCAAAATTTTAAATCCATGTCCCCTGATCCTTGAACCACCCACTAATGGGAACAGCCCCCTTCCCCTAATCTACAATATCTAAACCAGTCATGATCTTGTACACCTCTGTCAACAATCCTGTCAAACTTCTTTAATTCAAGGGGCCAGCCACATCTTCTCCAGTATTAACTTCCAGCTCAACTCATTCAAACTCAGAACCATTGTATTAAATCTTTCCTGGACCTTCTCTAAGTCCCTCACCTCCTCCTCCTGACTAAAATTAGATGCAATACTGCAGTATGGCCTAATAAGTGTTTTGTTTACATCCAATTCAACTTCCCCATTATTGTACTCTGCCAATATTTACGTTCTGCAGGATCCAAAGTGCTTTGCTAAGCACACTCTCATGTACCCTGCCACTCTCATATTAGTGCACATGTACAATCAGGTCCTTCTGTTCCTGTGTAACCTTGTGAACCATCAGCCTGATGTGCATCACTTTTCTCTGGCACCTGCCTGTTCATTCAGGCAGCCATCTACGTCTCCTTACTTTCTATTCCTATCCTCCTAGCTATTTACACACTTCCAAGCTTTGCGTCAACCATAACTTTGGAAATTCCATTAGCCACATCCATGTCCAAGTCATCAGTTTATCAAACAAAGCACTGACCCTTGGGGAAATCTGGTGTCTATCATTCCCCATTCTAAAAACAACCATAGACCAGCACATTTTAATTAAGACAGTATTTTCTTTATGATGTTTGTGACCCTTTAATTCCATGGGTTTTAAGTTGTGTATGTGACTTTATCAAACAAGGCTGTTAAAAAATCCTTGTGAATAGCTTCAAAAACAGGACCTCTATGGTTATAACCTCAGGAGTACTCTCTGCACCATGTGCTAGTGAGGCATGGAATAGGAAGATACACTGAATATCTAGGTAAGGAGCTAATGTAGGAGGGAGGGCTTCAGGTACCTGGATCATTGGACTCCCTTCCAAGGCAGCTGGAGGAGAGGTTGAACCTAAACAGAGGGCATCAATATGCTCACGGGGAGGTTTGCTTATGCTGTTCGGCAAGGTTTAAACTAGGATGGCAGGAAGTGGGGACCACAGCAGCAGGTCAGCAAGTGGAGGGATTGAGGGGAAGGTAGAGGTTAGGTCATAAGGCTGAAGGGAAGCACAGGCAAGGCCAGTTTAGTGAACATGGTGGGACTGATGGGCTGAAGCGTATTTATTTCAATGGAAGGAGTATTATGGGTAAGGAAGATTAATTTAGAACCTGGATTAGTGCATGGTACCACATTGTAGCCATTACAGAGACTTGATTGAGAAAAGGGCAGGACTGGCAACCCAACATTCCAGGATTCAGATGTTTCAGGTGTGATAGAAAGGGATGTAAAAGAGGTGAGGGAGTTGCACTACTGATCAGGGAAAATGTCACACCTGCACTTAGAGAGGGCATCCTGGAGGGCTCATCCAGTGAGACAATATGGATAGAGCTCAGAAATAAGATAGGTACAATCACTATGATGCCATTATACTAAAGGCCTCCTAATAGCCAGTGGGAGACAGAGAAACAAATGTGGGCAGATCACTGCAAGATGTAAAAAAATAGTGGGTGACTTTAATTTCCCCAGTATTGACTGGGACTTCCTTAGTGCCAGGGGCTTAGATAGAGCAGAATTTGTTTGGTGTATCCAGGAGGGTTTCATGAAACAATATGTAAATTGTCCAAATAGGGAAGAAGCCATACTGGACTTCGTATTGGGAAACAAGCCCAGCTAGGTGATGGGAGTTTCAGTGGGAGAGCATTTCGAGGACAGCGATTATAACCATCTTAAAACTTATGGAATTATGTAGGAACATAGGGGACCTTAGGGGAAAAGGGGGGACCTTGGGGGAAAAGTACTAAATTAGAGTAAGGCTAATTACAACAGTATTAATCAGGAACTGGGGAGAGTAAATTGGGAGTGGCTGTTCAAAATTCAGGACCCAGCATGTTCCTGTGAGCAAGAAAGACTAGGACTGCAAGGTTTGGGATCTTTGGATGACGAGAGATGTTGTAAATTTAGTCAAAAAGAAAAAGGAAGCAAATTTAAGGTTTAGGATCCAAAATCTGACAGGGCTCGAGGAATATAACGGAAGCAGGAACAAACTTATTCGGAGGACGAAAAGGGGCCAAGAAATGTCCTTGGTAAGTAGGATTAAGGAAAATCCCAAGGCATTTTATAAATACATTAAATCCAAGAGGGTAACGAAGGAAAGGACCACTCAAGGACCAAGGAGGCATTTTATGTGTGGAGCCAGAGGAAGAAGGCAAGGTAGTAAATGAGTACTTCGCATCAGTATTCACCAAGGAGGACATGGAGGACAGTAAAATCCAGGAGGGGTATGTTGATATTCTAAGGCATGTTGATATCACAGAGGAGATGGTGTTGGGTCTCTTGAAGAGTATTAGGATGAATAAATCCCCAGGGCCTGATGGGATCTATCCCAGTTTATTGAGGGAGGCAAGAGAGGACATTGCTGGGACCTGGACAGAGATCTTTGTATCCTCAGTGGACTGGAGAATAGTCAATGTTGTTCCTTGTTTAGGAAGGGCAATAGAAATAATCCAGCAAATAGTAGCCCAGTGAGCTTTACCTTAGTGGTAGGGAAATTATTGGAGGAGATTTTTAGGGATGGGATTTACTTGCATTTAGAAAAACATGGGCTTATTAGGAATAGTTAGCACGGCTTTGTGTGGGGCAGATCATGTCTTACAAACTTGACTGAACTTTCTCAGGTGGTGATGAAAATGATTGATGAGGGTAGGGCAATGGATGTTGTCTACACACACTTTAGTAAAGCATTCGACAAGGTCCCTCATGGTAGGCTGATCCAAAAGGCACATGAACAAGCAGGGAATGAAAGAATATTGATCACGTTCAGAAAGATGGGATTACTTTAATTTGGCATCATGATCCGTACGATATCATGCTCTATTGTTTTATGTTCTAAGTTCATTCCCCCCGGACAGTGAACCCACAGAAAGCATCTGGCCCAGATTGTGTCTTTGGCCATGTCCTCAGATCCTGCATAGATCAACTGGCGGGGGTATTTGCAGACATTTTTAACCTCTCCCTGCTTCAATACAAAGTTGCCACCTGCTTTAAGATGACCACTACCCAAGAAAAACAAGGTAACATGCCTTAATGACTACTGGTGATTCTGACATCCACCATCATGAAGTGCTTCGAGAGGCTGGTCATGGCGCACATTGACTCAAGTCTCACAAACAGCCTCAACCCACTGCAACTCACCTACCGCCAAAACAGGTCTATGGCGGATCTCTGAAGCACCTGGACAGTAAGGACACCTATGTCAGACTATTGTTTATTGGCTATGGCTCCACCTTCAATACTATAATTCCAAGCAAACTCATCACCAAACTCCGAGACCTGGGACTCAACACCTCCCTTTATGACTGAATCCTTGACTTCCTGACCAACAGACTGCAATCAGTGAGGATAGACAGCAACACCTCCAGCCTGATTATTCTCAACACTGGTGCCCCACAAGGCTATGTCCTCAGCCCCCTACTCTACTCCCTGTACACTCATGACTACATGGTCAGATTCTGCTCCAACTCCAGCTACGTCTGCAGATGATACCACCATAATGGGCCGTATCTCAAATAACAATGAGTTGGCATACAGGAAGGAGATAGAAAGCTTAGTGACATCGTGACATAACAACAACCTTTCCCTCAATGTCAGTAAAACAAAAGAGCTGGTCATTGACTTCAAGAAAGGGGGCACTGGACATGTACCTGTCTATACCAACAGTGCTGAGGTCGAGAGGGTTGAGAGTTTCAAATTCTGAGGAGTGAACATCACCAATGGCCTGTTCTGGGCCAAACAAGTAGACGCCACAGCCAAGAAAATTCACCAGCATCTCCACTTCCTCAGGAGGCTAAAGAAATTTGGCATGTCCCCTTTGACACTCATCAACTTTTATCGATGCATCATATCTGGATACATCACAACTTGGCATGACAATTGCTCTGCACGTGACCGGAAGAAACTGCAGAGAGTTGTGGACACAGTTTAGCACATCACAGAAACCAGCCTCCCCTCCATGGACTCCATCTACACTTCTTGCTGCCTCCAAAAAGCAGCCAGCATAATCAAAGATCCCACCCACCCCAGACATTCTCTCTTCTCCCCCTCCCATCAGGCAGAAGATATAAAAGCCTGAAAGCATGTACCACCAGTCTCAAGAACAGCTTCTATCCCACTGTTATAAGACTATTGAACAGTTCTCTAAAACGATAAGACTCTTGACCTCACAATCGACCTTGTTGTGACCTTGCACCTTATTGTCTACCTGCACTGCACTTACTGCGGCTGTTACACTTTATTCTGTATTCTGCTATTGTTTGCCCTTGTACTACCTCAACGCGCTGTGTAATGAACTGATCTGTATGGATGGTAGGCAAGACAAGATTTTCCACTGTACCTCAGTACATATGACAATAATAAACCAATTCCAATTCTTCATTGTCCTTCGTGATTGGCTCACCAGAATTTTTCATCAAATTAGTCAGTGGCAATTTGTCTTTAAACATTGTGTTGGCTCTCCTTTATTAGTTCAAAGTTCTTCAAGTGCCTATTAATCCTTTCCCTGATGATTGTTTCTAAAAGCTCCCTGACAATAGAGATTAAACTGTCTGGCCTATAATTGCCTGGCATGTTCTTATGCTCTTTCCTGAACAAGGGTGTTACTATTTATCACATTGCAATCCTCTGGCACCACTCTCTACCTGGGGAGGATTGTATTCTGAAACTTCCCTAAAGTTTCCTAAACTCCCTAAAGCAGTAAAGACTACATCCAATTTGGTGATTTGTTTATGCAAGTGTTCCTGTACCTCCTCATTAATTTTCACCCTGTTTCTACTACCTCAATCCACTGAGGTTTTGGCAGCAGCTTCTTCCTCAACAAAGACCAAATCACAAGTGCTGTAGCTATGTTTGTCTCTATGCATCGACCATTTTTATCTCCAATCAGTCTGACCCACTGCCTTATGACCTACTTACTATTTACCTGTCTAAAAAAGACCTCGATTTTCTTTCATTTCCTCTCTCAGTTTACTGTATTTTGCCTTATTTTCGTGAAGTTCTACACCAGATGTGTATCACACACCCAAGAAATAGAGGCATGAATAAGCCATTCAATAAGATCATGGCTGATCTTTTACCTCAGCATTACTTTTCCTGCACTCACCCCATATTTCTTGATTCCCTTAATATCCAAAAATCTAACAATCACTGAGTCTTGAATGAACTCAGCAAATGGGCCTGCACAGCCCTCTTTGGGTAGAGAATTCCAAAGATTCACTACCCATGGGGTATAGAAATTTCTTCTCTCAGTCCCAAATGGCTGACCCCGATTTAGACTGTATTCCTGGTTCTGGACATCCCATTCTGGACATTATCTCTGATCCCTGCCAATTCCATGAGAATGCTTTACATCTCAAATTTTCAAGTCAGTATAGTATAGTCCACAATCTCCTTTTATAGGGCCAACTCCCCACCAATCTCAGAAATTAATCCTGAGTCCAAAACCTCAGTAAGTCATCATTACTTGTATTCAACTCCTCTTCAAATAGAGGTCAACATTCTATTTGTTTTCCTTAAAGCCTGCTGTGCCCATACATTAACATTTAGAAATTCATGTGCAAGCACACCAAGGTACCTCTAAGACGCAATACCTCTCAATCTCTCAGCAAAAGCAATGCTCTGCTTTTCCATTTTTTTTCATACCAAAATGATGAATGTATCCTCTCATATTTCATCAGCCAAGACATGGCCCATTGAGTTATCCTGTCCATATCTCCTTAAGTCTCTGCATCTACCTCACAACTTTATATTATTTTCTTCTTTCATAATCTCTTCTAACTTGTTTAGCAATAAAACTCTGGCTTTGGTTCCTTTACTTCCCCTGTGGCAATGTACCAGCTCCAAAGAAAACAACCCAAGTTTGCCCAACCTTTCCTTATAACACATGCCCTCTAATCCAAGCAGCATCCTGTTAAACCTCCTCTGCGCCTTCTCCAAGCCTCTACATCCTTTATATAATGCAGAATACTCCAGATGCGGCCTAACAGGAGTTTTATGAAACTGCAAAAAAACTTCCTAACTCTTAAGCTCAATGCCTTGACTTATAAAGACAAGCATACCATATGCCTTCTTTACTAACCTATCAACCTGTGCATCTACTCTCAGGGAGCTATGTGCTTGGACCCCAAGATTCCTCTGTATATCAACACCATTAAGGGTCCTGCTGTGAATGGTGTATTGTCTCTTTACATTTCATCTCTCAAAGTGCGTGGAATGGGCTGCCGGAAACGGTGGTCGAGGTGGATACAATAGGGTCTTTCAAGAGACTGCTAGATAGGTACATGGAGCTAAGTAAAATAGAGGGCTATGGGTAAGCATAGCAATTTCTAGGGTAGGGACATGTTTGGCACAGCTTTGTGGGCCGAAGGGTCTGAATTGTGCTGTAGGTTTTCTATGTTTTTGAAGTGCAACACCTCATACTTGGCTGGATTAAACTCACTCTGCCATTTCTCAGCCCACATCTGAGGATGATCTATATCCCTCTGTATCCTTTGGCAATCTTCTACTCTATCCGTGATGCCAGCAATCTTTGTATCATCTGTGAACTTGCAAACCAACCCATCCACATTTTTATCCAACTAATTCATATATACCACAAACAGCAGAGGTCCCAGTACAGATCTCTGTGGAACAGCTCTAGTTATCTACCTGCACTGCCATCTTCAAGGATATTTGGGCTTGCACACCAAGGTTGCTCTGCTCCTCAATCCTCCTCAGGGCCTCACTGTTCTTGGTGACTCAGTCACAAAAACATCCCTCTACTATCACCCCTCTCCCTCTTATTATCAAGCCAACTTTAGATCCAAATTGCAAACTATGGGCCTTAGCTTTTTGGACCAGTCTCCCATGTGGGACATTGTTGAAGGCCTTAACGAAGTTCATGTAAAACACATCTATTGCACTGCCTTCATTAATACATTTTGTTACCTCCTCAAGAAAATTCAGTCAAGTTGGTCAGAACAGATCTGCCTTTGACAAAGCCATGCTTGCTATCTCTAATCAGTCCCTGTTTCTGCAAGTGATCATTAATCCTCTCCCTCTGAAACTTTTCCAGTATCTTCCCTAAAACTGATGTGAGACTCCCAGCTCTGTAAATGCCAGGCTTTTCCCTGCTCCCCTTCTTGAAAGGGGGGGGGGTCTACATTTGCTGTCCTCTAGTCATTGGTACCTCACTTGAGGCCAGTGAAGATTTAAACATTTCAGCTAGAGCCCCAGCAATCTCTCCCCTTGTCTACCATAGCAGCCTGGGATAAATCTCATCTGGTCCTGAGGATTTATCCACTTAAGCCTACCAAGCCATTAAGTACCTCCTCTATTTATGGAGATTTGCAATAGAAATTCACCTTGTTCTTCACTGAGTGCTCCAACAAAGTCAGTTTCCTTTGTGAGTACCAAAGTATTCATCGGACCTCACCTACACCTTTTGGCTCAATGTATGGACTGTACCTGTTATCCCTAATGAGCCCTACTCTTTCCCTGGTTACTCTTTTGTCTAATATACTTATAAAATGCCTTTGGATTTACCTTAATCTTGTCTGCCAGTGATATTTCCTGACACTTGATGTGCCCCGTACTTGTTACTCTTGGTTTTCACCCTGCTTTTTTTTCCCTTGAAGTATGGTGGAGTTTCCAATCCAGGAATACATTGTGTTTGCAGTGAAGTAGTTCATGAATCATTTGGTTCAACCACTCTTGGTTCGTTTTGATAGAGAGGTTAAGTCCTTATGTCCAAATGCATTGGGGGCTTTTAAGAGGGGCTTGGATGGGCACATGATTTAGGGAAAATGGAGGGATATGGGCAATATATAGTTAGGAGGGATTAGCTATGTCAGCACAACATTGTGGGCCAAAGGGCCTATTCTGTGCTGTACTGTTCTATGTTCTCCAACAAGCTTCAATTAGAGTGAAACTAATAGGAAACTATTCAACCTACTCCCACTCTAGAACCAAGTTCAACACAACCTTAGCAGTCAAGTGGCAGTATAGAGAGAATGTTTGTGTTTGTGCACGTTTGGAGGCTGAACTCCAAGTCATCGTTGACTGGATCACTGAAGCACATGACAGGATAGGCAATATGCTCAACTTCTGCAATACAATCTCTACCAACCTGTCCCTGCTGCACAACAATGCCCTCTGACCAAAGAGAGAACCTGGAATTTGTGGTGCACATTTCTCTACCTTGGGAACCACCTCGCAGTGAAATTAGATATCAATGATGGAATTCACCACTACTTTCAGTGAGCCAGCTCAGCCTTTGGTTAACCGAAGTGCTTGAAGATTAAAACCAGACTGTTGATAAAACTCATGGCCTATTTGGGCAATGGTAAATAAATAAACAAAATCTGTTCTCATCTTGGCTAATGGTGAGAGGAGCCCTCCCTATCAGATCCTTCCTGTACAGTTGGAATATCACTCCAATGCAGGCTGCTCTCAGTACGGCTGCGATAAGGATGAAACCATCATCCACCTCTTTGCAGACTGTGTATGTGCAAAGAGGTGTGCAGAAGGATGCAAGGTGCCTTGTTCATCCTAAGCAACTGTGTAACAGAGGACTCTCTGATCTTTGGGCTGTCCCAAGGGCCTATCTAGACAGACATCAAGTGCTGCTGATAGATCATCAACTTGGCGAAAGATACTCTTTGATCTGCTCGAAACATGCTGGTCTTCCAGTACACTGAGATGTCTGTAGGGGAATGCTGCTGACTGGCACATTCGAGGTTGAAGGAGTATGTGCTGAGGGAGGCACTGAGACGGTGCAGGCAACACAAAGGTCTAGGGAAGGACTACAGTCCAGGTTCCTTCTTCCACTAGATATTGAGGGGCTAAATCCAGGATAGAAGCCCCACGAACACAGTTTGTATCATCCCAGGAGGTTACACGAGTGACAATGGTGCTATATATACAGAATGTGCAAACACTACCAAACTGGTACGGAACCAATAACACTGTGAACGTATAGACTGAATAATGCTACAAATGTAAAAAGAGTAATATACTGTTTTTGTACTTGTATATATTTTTGACTAGAATTTATTTTTGAAATTAAAAAAAGTGATTCATATGAACATCAACACCTTTCAATAGCTCACTTATTAACTTGTCTGCCTTTCTATTTTTTCTACCACAGTGGAAAACCTCACATTAATCCACATTGTATTCCATCTGCCATATCCTTGCACATTCACTTCATCTGTCTATACCCCCTTGGAATCTCTCCATATTCTCATTGATGAAGATCAAAGTACTGAGTTTCGACATGTAGAAAGGGCAGTGAAGGCGGCATATGGAAGGTTTGCCTTCATTGACCTTGGCCCAGAATACAAGGACATGTTACAACTTGATAAAACATTGGTTAGGCTACACCTGGAGGATGGTGTACAGTTCCAGCCAACACACTTTATGAAGGATGTGGTTACACTGGAAAAGGTGCAGAGGAGATTCACCAAGTACCTCCTGTCCCTCTGTGGCTGAAAATACAGGTCACATATTGGCTTTAGCAGTCACTTCAGAAACCATAAATCCAGGACATTACCTTCAATCCCAAGGGAGTGACTAAGGGGAGGTTCCTAGATTTGAGCATCTCAGTTTTGACCAGAGATTGGATAGATTGGGTTTATTTTCCCTGGAGTGAAGGGGGCCTAGGTGCCCTGATGGGGCTTGATAGGGTAGATAGTAAGGATCTTTTCCCTTAATGTGTGTGTCTAAAACAAGAGGGCATAGGTATAAGGTGAGATGTAGGTTTAGACAGGATCTGAGGAAGAATCTGTTCACACAGAGAGTAGATGGAGTCTGGAATGTGCTGCTCTTAGAGGTGACGGTGGCAGATACTCTCAGACTATTTAAGAAGCATCTAGATAAGCAGGTGAATCACCGCAGCATAGAAGCTATGGACAAGCGCAGGTAAATGGGATCAGTGTAGTCTGTGGAACATCAGGGCACAATAGGCGCCATGGACATTGTGGATGAAAGGGTGTGTTCCTCTGCTGTATGACTCTATAACATTTAATCACACTGTGATTGAATATATTTTAGATTTGAAGAAGTGATAATTCTTCAATTTTGTTTTACATTCTCCTTTCCTGGATTCAGTGGGCTAAATGTCTTCCTACTGTGCCTTAATGTGCAATTTAAATCACAAAGTAATAACTCAAATGGTTAATCTAGCTCTCCAATACAGTTTGCATCAACAGACATATTTCTCAAATTGTTGTTCAACTTTTTGCTTTATACTAATCCTTTAATTCTATTCTCTTAACATCTATCAGAGTCAGGCAGTTTATGCCTCTTTCCTCCTCATTTCTTCGAAGGAACTTCAAACCATGGAGCTCTTTACCCACATCAATTTGCTCTCCTTCCTAGAGTCTGTGGAATATTAAGACTTGAGCTTGGCCTAATTGTGATCACCACAGTTACTTCTCTTTTCAACCTTAATAGTTTCCTACACTATTGACCTTTACCCTTGTTCCTCAATATAATAGATGGAAAAATAACTTTGTCCAAGATAAATATTGATCACCAAGCACAATCTCAAATCATTTTATAACTGCAATCATCCTTTCAGACATAGTACACCGCAGCATAATTCATAGGCTTCTGTGGTGAAGTGGATCTGCCTTCACTTTCATGGAAACTCCCATATGTTAGACATATTGGGAAAAAATAACAGCTTTTAACAAAAGACAGACCTAAAATAATTTTGTGGTATTGCTCGCACATGGCCTGAATGCTGTTCAGTGTAAATTCCTTCTATGTATCATTTTCCACAGCGCAGGGCAACAGTTCCAGGGACACCATATAATTTGGAAGGTGCTAGTACTGTAACTTGATCAGCCCAGCCCTGCCCTCAACAACAATTTACACTAGAGATGTTCTGAGCTTGGCAATTTGACCCTATACAAATCCCAAACAGCAGCGTTCCATGCACTGCAAAAACCATTTCAATAATCTGAAGCTACATGCTGTCTTGTCAGTATTCAGTATGTAGCAATTATAACTCTTGAAGGCCCTGCAATAAAGAATTGTTTGTAGCTTCAGCAAAACACATTTTCCAGATAGTGTCAGGAGAAGAAAATCATCAGGCTGGGCTGGACTCATAATGATGCACTTACAGTTCCTCATTCAGTAGATTTACAGTTGTGTCTCACAGGACAGACCTGGAATGAAACAGTAACCCATGCAAATCCAGTTTAATGAGCAACTCAAACAAGACCAAGTACAAACTTTGTCCCCATGCCATAAGTCTTTGCTCTCTTCCCTCGAAGGTGCAAAGTTCTTTGCAATTCCATGGATGTTAAATACATTCTCGAGTCTCAACTAATCAGCAATTATTTTTGTGGGGTCTGGGTAGTGTGTGGCAGCAGGCTATTACACATTGGAGATCTTTATATTCAAGTGATATTGCCCTCACAACCAGGCCAAGAGTCTATCCAGGTAGCCATCTCTGCTGTTCAACAGTCCCAGTTCTGTAGCATACTCATGGATGTGGGTGACGACAGGATTCTTAGCTCCCTATTGACAACAGCTAGTCAAAATCCCACACTAGTCAAAATCCCAGTGCAAGAATTGCACTGTTATATTTTTGTTATAGTTATAGATGACTTAGATGAGGGGGTGGAAGGCTGGGTTAGTAAATTTGCAGATGACACTAAGGTCGGCGGTGTTGTGGATAGTGTGGAGGGCTGTCGGAGCTTACAGAGGGATATTGATAG
>JARFYF010000094.1:109548280-109562214 GCA_030265395.1 Rhina ancylostomus
TGCACGCGTTACTGCTGTGTACCGCCCCTGCACGCATTACTGCTGTGTACCACCCCATACACGTCACTGCTGTGTACCACCCCATACACGTTACTGCTGTGTACCGCCCCTGCACGCGTTACTGCTGTGTACCACCCCATACACGTTACTGCTGTGTACCGCCCCTGTACACGTTACTGTGTGTACCGCCCCTGCACTTTGCTGTGCATCTATTACACCGCCATAGTCGATGGCAGTTTCAGTTCTGCGGAACCCACCTTCAGCTACCACCTGAGCCATGGGCTGCCCATTTTGCTTGTAGGGGTTGAACTTGGGTTTCGGAGCTACCACTGGTGCAAACTTTTTGGGGGTTTGTTGAGTTGACACAGAAATACTGGGGTTGGTGATTGAAGTCATGGTCTCCATCCTGGCTGGCACATGACCGGAGTTATCAATGTCCTTTGGCAGGACCCAGCTTGGGTTGGACATGGCTTCAAAACCTAGAAAACACAAGGAGGTGTTAAGTTCGGCTGTGGACCAGCCAACAAACCTCAACGAACAGCCCACCAGGCCTCAAACAACATTGGTCAGATCAGGCCTCAAACAACATAATGTCAGATCAGAGTTAACACATGCCAGAACCACCCATCCTCCCCCTCAAAGCAGAGCTCTTTCTTCCATGGTTCTGTACTGTGGTCCCCAGTCCCACATTGTGAATCTAACTCCTGCATCTGTAAGGTCACCTGACCATCACCTTGTTCATTCATACGGCTCTGTAGACAGCAATACATAAAGCTCGGGGAATGGGAAGGATGCAGAATGACTGAAAGGCAAACACAGCCAACGTTGGGGGGCAGCGAGGAGCAGGTGACTGTGTGGGAAGTAGGGACTGAGGGAGGGATGGGGAACAGGACTGTGATGGTATAAGGGAGGGTCTGAGGGAGGGAGGGAGGGAGGGAGGGAAGCAGTGAATGGGCAATAGGAGAATTAACAGAAGGAAGGGATTGCTAACTGAGAGAGAGTGGGGGGGGGGGTGGAGACAGGAGTGCAAGAGAGGAAACGAAGGGGGAATGTCGTACACACACTGCACCACCAAGACAGGCACATACTGAGACAGTCCTGTAGATAAGATCTCTTTATCAGTCACATGGACATCAAAACACACACTGAAATGCATCTTTTGTGCAGAGTGTGCTGGGGACAAGTGTCGCCACGCTTCCGGTGCCAACATATTATTCTCACAGCTTCCTAACCCATACGTCTTTGGAATGTGGGAGGAAACCGGAGCACCCGGAAAAACCTACGCAGACACGGGGAGAACGTACGAACTTCTCACAGACAGCAGCCAGAATTGAACCCAGGTTGCTGGCTCTGTAATCGTGTTACGCCAACTGCTACACTACCGTGTCTGACAATAGGGATTATTAAAGTATGTTAACAATACAGAGGTAATGAGTTCAAATCCCACCACAGAGGTTGTGAAACTTTATAAATGACATAAGAAAAATAACCATAAAGCCTGGCAGATTGCTGTAAAAATCAACTGGCTCATTAAAGTTCTTCAGCGAATGGACAATAGCTGTTCATGGTTCTTTATTAAGTGGTCTAACAAGGATAAAATGTGAAAAGCTATAGGCCAACGCCTCGGGTGCCACTAGGGAATAGCTGTAACTTCAGCAATGTTCTCCTGCAACCTCAGTGTGAACAGAAAGGACCTACATCAATTCCTTGATGAAAGGTCACTATCAACTGAAATGATCTCTCACTGTGATGAAAGGATCCAACTGCAGCAATGACGAGGTTGGCATATTTAATAATTTCCCAGTTCCACTTTTCTCTCAGGTCCCACAATCTGGTTGAACCCCAGATGAACACGGTTAGGTGTTCACCTGCAGTTGAGAGGATGACACACCATCAGGTTATTCATGACTCAAGGAGGTTCCAGGCTGACACTCCAGTGGCAGGCCTACAGGAGACCTCTACTGTGGGACTTGCTTCCCGTTGTTTGAGGCCGTGCCTATCCTCTCCAGTAAACATATCAGCACCCTACTTGAAAAAGCTCTCTCCAGTATCACCAGGCCAATATTCAACCTTCACTCAATACCGATGACCAGTATCAACATGGCACCACCTTCCTAATAACCTGCTGACTGACATGTAGGTTGGATTTCACCAGGATGACTCAGCTCAAAACCTCATCACTACCGCGGTTCAACAGACTGGCTGAATTGAAATGGTGAGACAGTGTGTGATGTTGATTGTCATAGGGACCTACCCTCATGTCCTTGTACACAAGTCACTGAAGCCAACAAGCTATTAGGAAGGTAAATGATATGTTGGCCTTTATTCTGAGAGGATTTCAGCACAGGAGAAAGATACATCACTGAAATCATACGGCCCTGTAGTTCCCTGTCTTGTCCTTGTGGCCCTTCTTAAATAAAGGCATAACATTTGCCAGCCTCCAGTCTTCTAGTACCTCAGACTCAAACTCCTAATGAAGTAGAGCCACTGGTGTGCCTTCATCATGATCGCATCAATGTGTTGGGCCCAGGATAGGTCCTCTGAGATGTTGACACCCAGGAACTTAAAGCTGTTCTCCCTTTCCACCACTTACCCCTCAATGAGGACTGATGTGTGTTCTCCTAACTTCCCTTTCCTGAAGTCCACAATTAGTTCCTTGGTCTTGCTGACAATGAGTGCAAGGTTGTTGTGACGCCACTCAACAGCTGATCTATCTCACTCCTGTAATATTTTTTCCCTACCTTCCCACAATGTCCTAGGATACACTTGTCCAGGCCTTGGATTTCTCCACCTCTACGTGCATTAAGACAGCCAGCAATTCCTCTTTTGTAATGTGGATCACTATTCTATTTCTCCACAGTAAATACAGACGAGAAATATCCACCTCCGGTGCCTCCACACACAGACGGCCACATTGATCCTTAAGGGGCCCTATTCTCTCAAATACAGAGCAAGATCCTGGGAAACAGCAGTGAACTGAGTAACACGTTACTCTCTGTCTCCAGTTGCCTCCTCTCCTTTAAACCTGGAGCTTCCACGTCCAATTATAAAATCCTAGGAAGAAGGGTTCATGGCATGATCTCAGGGGATCCTAAAGGGCTTTACTGCTATTGAAATGTGGTCACCATTGTGAGAAACACGTACGTGTGTGTGTGTGTGTGTGTGTGTGTGTGTGTGAAGTGCAAGAAGGACTGTGTTACATATGAATCCAGACCAGGAGTAGAACACTCAGCCCTTGTCTGCTCCATCATTCCATCATTCCATCTGTTTGTAATTGTGCATTCCTGTCTACCTCTGTAACCTTTTGCACTTTGTATATACAGTATATGTGTGCCCTCTGCCTCTATCCTGTAGGATGTCCAATCCACCACAGAGCCTACCGTTTCCATGCCTGACCCACTGCCTGTCTTTATGCACGCTGCCTGCCCATGTACAAACTGCTTCCTGTCACCTGCAAGTGTGGCTTCTTCAATAACAGTGAACGTTCAGCAGCTCAGGCAGCATCTGTGCTGAGTGAAACTGCTGCTGTTTCAGATCAGTAACTGTTCATCAGAACTTGGGAAAATTAGAGATAAAGTCAGTTTTAAGCCATTGACCAGAAACATTAACTCGATTTCTTTCTTTGCAAATGCTAGACCTGAGTATTTTCAGCATTTTCTGCTTTAATTCAGATCTCCAGCACCTGCAGTTTATTGTTACTTCAATTCCCCCTTCATCTGTCTCTCAAGCTGTACCTTACAACTCCTCAGCACCTAATGCATGTACCCCAACTGGTTTCTCAATCCTCATCACCTCTCCTAAATCCCATCCTCAAATGGTTTCCAATTCAGTTCCAAACTGCAACCTCCCATCCTCCTCTGCATGCCTCTAGTGCTGATCTGAGGGGCAATGCTTTTACATAGAAAAAGGTCAGTATATGTAATGAGCTATCAGAGGAAGTGGTTGAGGCAGGTACATTAACAACATTTAAAAGTCACTTGGGCAGGTACATGGATAGGATAGGTTCAGAAGGATATGGGCCAAACGCAGACAAACGGGACTAGCACAGGTGGGAACTTTGGTCAGCACAGACGAGTTGGGCCGAAGGGCCTGTTTCTATGCTCTATGACTCTATGAGGAAGTGGGTGGAGGGGGAGGGGAAGAGACATGAATGTAGGGTGATGAGGAGAAGGACAGGTGGGGAAGAGAGAGAATTGGGGATGGATGCAGGAAATCAGGGACAGCAAGGGAGCAAGAGGTCTAAGGGTGTGGGAGGAAGGGGCATTGGTAAGGATGGTGATGGGAGAGAATAGTGTGGGTAAGTGGTGGGGGGGGAGTACAATTACAACATTTATAAGACATTTGGACAGATACATGGATAGAAAAGGTTTAGAGGGATATGGGGCAAATGCAGGCAAATGGGACTGGCTTAGATGTGGAGTTGTGCTGAAGGCCTGTTGCCATGCGCTATGGCTCTATGACTCTATCTGCCTATGGTCAGAGTGACTGACAGGTCAAAGCTGCATTGAAGACTGCCAATCCAATTTGTTTCTTCCTACTGAGAGAAGGAGTCAAAAGGACAGAGCAGCAAAAACTACATTAGAGAATGTTTCATTGAGAAAATCGAGGCGCTGTAGCTCCCAACAAACAATTTTAAATCATTCAACAGTGATTGCAGATGAAAGTTCCTACGTTAAATACCAGGATCAAGTGTAAAGGAGTTCATTGGGTTCCTGGCAATTACAAATACAAGAGCTGATAGCAGCAAGGACTCAGAATGAAATTCAATCAAAAGGTTCACAAGCTGCCCCACCCAGAAACACAAGACTCATGTCACTCAATCCAGCTTCAGTCACAGAGTTCAATGAGGCCTGGGTAGGTAGAACACAGGCTCAACTCAGGAGTAAACCTCCCTCTGCACTGTCCTGTCAAACACTCTGAGACTGCACAGGCCAAGCATGGAGATGATCCTCTCAGCTTCTGCTGTTAACGTGCTGCTCGTGTGGCAGATGTGAGGAACATGTTTGCCAGTACGTCTTTTCTACAATGTCCTTCACAAGGATCATCTGGGCAAACTGTTCCAGACTCCTGGTAGATCAGTGGCAGGTAGACTCCCTGCAGGGAGATGAGCCCATCTCTATGGACCAGTGTGTACCTCCTCTATCTGGACATCTATCCTAGCCCTGCCAAGAAAACCTTGCAGGTCTCCCACCTGTTGAAGGAGACTCTGGCTGTTTAGACAGCCAGACCTGGGGACAGACCAGATAGTGGAGGAGCAAGTCTCAGTACTGTGGGTGTCAATGTGGTACAAGGCGGTGCAGCCAGAATTGCAGTCACAGATTTGGGAATGATGTGCAAGTGCCTGCAAGTCTTTTTTACCACATGCTTCAATAGGAACCCAGATTTCAGAACCTTCCTCATGAACTGGTCCCACAAAACTTAAGCCAGCTCTCAATGATGACTTCCATACCTTTCCACAACTCCTGGAGGAGTGTCCTGTTCCTCTCCACTCCCTCGCCCTCATCTGATGTTTGGATACACCAGGGTGGTCCATTCTGCCATTTGGCAGTGAGATGCTATATCTGTTGAAGTCTCCTTATGCAGAAAGTCATCCTCCTTTATGCTGGAGACCTGGGTTGAGAGGTGTTGCATACAGCATATGCAACACCTGTTTTCCTGTTTGTAAACCAGTTCACAGACTCCTGGGCCGTTTGTCATTTCTGGGGCCTGGATGAGCCAATGTTCCATCTACACAGTGAATGCGCAAGATTGCAGCCAAAGGGGAGTATCCAAAGGGGATGCTCCTCACATTCTGGTTGATCCCCAGACACTAAGTATCGAAGGAGGCAGGTCAGTTGAGGGACCTCCTCAAGCCTGCTCCTAGGCCTGGACAAGGTGACCATTCCTAGATACAAGCAGCAGGCCAGGTGGTATTGACTGCCTGCCCCTCTTCCACTTCATTCCTGTCCTGGTGTCCATGAAGGAGGAGCACACGGGCTTGCTGGAGTCCTTCTGGGTCAGGTACATACTGCAGGGTGTGGATCACATCCTGAACAAGGAGGATAACACTCCTATTAAACTGTTTTATTGATATTTTTAATGAAGTTATTTTAAAACAATAAAAGCCATGTAAAATTTGGACCTGGACATAAAGGCCAAAACAGGTAGACTCCCTCTCAACTGTCCTGTCAAACACTTCCAGAGCAGGGACAGGATTACAGTACACTCGAAACTGAGGAAAACATTTTAATTAAGTTTGGATGATGCTTTAATAAAGTTATTTTAACACCAGACAACAAACATGGTTCTGGTTGCACTTCAGCCCCATGCTCCTGACCTTTGGGCACCCAGTACATAGGGAGGTGAGGTGACCAGGGATCTCCTTGTAGGTCTGCTACTGTGTCTGGCCAAGGAGGCCATTTACAGGTCCAAGTAATGGGCTGCCGAGGGGGCCATCCCAGCCGATTGCCTGCCCCTCCTGTGGCTGGAGAGGGGGAATGCGGAGTTCTGAGGCCCACTGGAGGCTTTCGAGGAAGAATGGGACCCTCCAAGGTGAAGTGCATTGTGAACGGCGAGGAATACATCATGGTTTAAAAATGGTGTCAATATTCTAAAAATGTAAATAAAGTCATGTGGGTTAACCACAGTGAAGCTCCCTCTACACTGCCTGATCAATGCTCCCACCTGAGTATTCTGCCATCCAATATAGATAACTGATTCCATGTCTGTTCATTAAGAGCAAGAACTGTTTATTAAGATCAACTCTCTTCCCTCCACCAACACCTAAATATGATTAATTGGCTGTCTGACTCATCTTGTTTGTGGTCTTCTGCTAGAGTGATATGCTACTTAATTTTGCCTTCAGAAAAGTGTGACAAAAGTCACACACCATGAAATTGTTCCAAGGGACAAGCCTTTCATCTCTATAAGTCTGCACACTCAGTTGCTCAGATTAAGGCACACATGGACACTCCTCGACACCTGCTGGAATCTGGTGAAATCTGGCAGGAGTGAGACTGGGTCCTGGCAGAGATCACTGATCGCAGGCCAGGACTGACAACCTGCACAAAGCACTATGCAAGTGGAAGGGACAGAGATCAAAATGGTATAAGACCCCACCCACACCAGCTTTGGGTGTCTTGGTGTTTAGGGACAGTGGAATGAGGGAGGCTGCCCGGGGTGTGCTGGATCAAGGTTTCGGCAACAGTTGAGCTCAGGCATGGACAAAATTAAGTGGAGAGTTACAGGGAGAGGTTGGACTAACTTAGACTGTTTCCTCTGAAGTTTCGGAGGCTGAGGGCAACCTGAAAGAAGTTTATAAAATTATGAGAGGCAGAGATAGGGTAGATAGAGTCTTTTCCCAGGGTAGAAGAACTATGAGATGTGTTAAAAAAAACCTGTTGTTTTTGTTGTTGTAACACAGGAACAGCACAGGAACAGGCCCTTCGGCCCATCATGTCTGTGCCAACCATGATACCAATCGAACTAATCCCACCTGCCTGCACATGGTCCATATCCCGCTATTCCCTGCCTCTTCATGTGTCTGTCTAAAAGCTTCCTAAATATTGTTATTGTACCTGCCTCCACCACCTCCCCTGGCAGCACATTCCAGGCATCCACCACTCCCTGCGTAAAAACCTTACCTCACAAATCCCCTTTAAACTTTCCATCTCTAAACCTTAAAGCCATGCCCTCTAGTAGTTGACATTTCCACCCTGGGAAAAAGACTCTGACTGTCAATCTACTTGTCTATGCCTCTCATTTACCAACTCACCATGGATCTCATATGATTTGACCTTCTGGATCAGCCTATCATGATGGACCTAGTCGAGTGTTTTACTGAAGTCCTTGTTGACAACAACCAATGCCCTACCCTCATCAATCACCTTCTTCACCTCCTCAACCAAGTTAGTAAGACAAGACCTCCCCCACACAAAGCCATGATGACTGTCCCTAATGTCCCATGTTTTTCTAAATGCAAGTAAATCCCATCTCTAAGAAGCTCCTCTGATCAAATCCCTACCACTGATGTAAGGTTCACTGGCCTATAATTTCCTGGTTTGTCCCTGTTGCCCTTCTTAAACAAGGGAACAACATTGGATATTCTTAACTTTTCATTGATTAAAATATCTGCTTATGCAGCACAGAGTTAGATCAAGGTTTTGCTCAAGTTAGACAGTGAAAGTATCAGGAGTGGGGCTGTAAATCCAAATGGGTAGAATTCAGATTGATATTATCCTTATTTTGGATAAGTGAGGCAATGTGAATGATGTTGAAGCAGTTGATTTTGATTGGAATATTTTGCCCTTTTACTACTGGAGGAGCAGATGGGATCAGCATCATAGTCAATGCAAATGTGGTGCTGTTCTATGCTCCATAACAAAGATGATTCTAACGCCTGTATTTGACCCAAAACTGAAAGAGGTAGTTGTGATCTCTCAACATGCAGGCTGACTGCAATGTGAAGAGTGAAACCTTCAGCCTACGACTATGTCAGACAGCCAAATAGTACAAGTCACAATATGATTGTCCAAGATGATGTTGGTGCTAAGAAGATATTACCATGTGCTTCATTCTGGAGGCAACTCAAAGAAAGACCAACAATGGTACATGAGCATGATGACTGGAATTGGGAATTTCTGCTGAAACCACACAATCTTCACATCTCCAAATTCGCCAGTTTTGATCTGAGTAAAATTCATCTTTCACAAACCACAAAAGTAAAAGGGAGCTTCCTCTGGTTTCAATTTTATTAAGACCGGTCTGTGGATTTTTAGATTTTCGAGAAAGTTAATGAAATATTTCTTCATTTTTACAATTTACCGTATGTGTGAATGTTGCAAACAAGGAAGTAGATTATCTTCAAAGTTGTCATGAAATAGCTGCAGACAAGTCAGACTTTGTTTACTGAGTTCTTCTTATTGAAATACAGTTCGAAACAGTGTGTAGGTGAAGCACTGGCCCCTGACCTTTGCAGATATCCACCGTGTGAAGATAGTAATCACCCTTCACTCATGCAATGCAATGCATAAGTATCCCTAATTAACCTTGCCCTTCATTGAGACATTTAACTTCAACTTACATTCAATGCAGCTTTCTCCCCTTCCCTCTATTCTACTTCCTGCTATTCTTGCAGTCTATAGCAATTTTGGTTAAGTTTTATTTATTAGACAAAGGTTTCATACTGAAACTCAGGCCTGCTTGTTCTTGTGTGTGATGCTCTCTATTGTAAAGACCCAGTTCTAAAATGTTTACGCTTTCAAATTTCACATAGTCTCACCCCTACCTCCAAAACTTCCTACAGCCCTACACCATCCCTATCACTTTTATCTCCCTCCAGCCCCCTACACCCTTTCTATATCTGTGACCTCCTCCAGCCCCTACACCTCTCCAAGATCTTTGTGCTCATCAGCCTTACTTATGTAGCTGAGTCACATTCTGTCTGGTAATTCCTTTTATGAAGTGCCTTGGGGCATCTTAAAGGCATTATGCAATTTCAAATTTTTGTTGCTGTACTCTTGCAGGGTTGAAAGAAAAAGCAATGGTAAAAAGAGACTTTTTAAAAAAAAGAAACCGAGACACTGGCAGAGGCAACAAAGCAGAACAGCAATATAATTGGTTTCCGTTTGTTGGTCAGCACTCAGTGATGTATCTCTCGATCTCATAGCACCTACACATCAAACTTGCTCTCCCACATAACTCTGTATTTCACTTTCAAAAAGTGCATCAATTTGGGGAAACTTTTCAGAAACATTGCTGCTCTGGAAAGCAGATGTACACCATTGCCCTCTTTGCTGATGCTTTCAAAACAAACATCAGGATTTCAGAATTCTACCAATAATACCCAAGTAGAACAATCAGTGGGTTTGTCATGACTGCACCATCAGCAGTCGATAAACAGGTCTCACTGGAAATGAAATCTGCATCATTCACTCTCAATCATCAACTGTTTTCTATCAGCTTCAGCCCACACTAAGAACAAAGCTGCAGCAAGCTTCAACATATTCTCCTTGCAAACTCAACATTATTCCTCAAAGTCACTAAGTATATGTTTTTAAAGAAGAATACCTTTTTAACTTGGCTAACCAGCCATCTGTGAATCTCTTCTTGCAGGATGTGTCTCACTGCTGTATTTACTTTATTCCTTCCTGGGACCTGGGAGCTGCTGATGTCTAACACATACTACCCATCCTCAACAGCCCCAAGAGAGTGGTGCTGAGCCACAGATACATGTGTGGACATAAGGCATGGACATATGTTATCATGTCTGAGACCCAACCATCTTCAATGACTATTCTTCCATCAGAGAGTCAGAAGTGGGGCAGTTCGCTGATGACTGCACAACCTTAGAACCATAGAACACAACAGCACAGAAAACAATCCATTCGGCCCTTCTAGTCATGCCTAAATGTTAGTCCACTAGTCTCATTTACCTGCACCCAGTCCATAACCCTCCAGGCCGCTCCCATCCACGTATCTATCCTTCAATTCCACTTGCAATTCCTCAGCAAATGAGGCCACCCAAGCCTGCATGCAGCAAGGCCTGGACAAGAATCAGGCACGGGCTAGTAAGCAGTCAGTAACATTCATGGCAAACAATTGGCAACCAGTGACAATTCCTGCAGCTGAGAGTAAATGCTATTCTTGGCATTCAATAGCATTACCATCACCAAGTCACCCACTGGCATTATCTTTGGAGGTAACGTTGATCAGAAACACAACTGGACCAACCACAGATGTAGACCTGGTTGGGTAGTCTACACTGAGTGGTTCACCTCCTGTCACCCCTGGCCTTTCCACCATCGACAAGGCACATGTCAAGTGTGTGAAGGCATACTCTTTAAATTCCTCGATGTTCAGTGCCAACAACTCCGACTCCATCTGGGACACAGCAGCTCACTTGACTGGTACCCATTAACTACCCTAACATTCGCTCCCTCTATCAACAGTGAACAGTGGCTGCAGTGTGTGTGATCTAATTCAGCATTGCAGTTATTGCTCAGGCTCCTCCAAGAGCACCTTCCTGGATCAAGGGGAATCTCAAGTTGCACAATGCTCCTTTTATACTGTCATGGATCATGGATCAGGGAATCTCATGACATGATGGTGGCGTTACAGCTTTGAGAACATCCATAAATTGTTTGCTCTGTTCACCTGGTAATCAGTTGCTTTATTGGAGCTCAGAGTACGATGCCTGTGTCGGGAGTCGACTGACATGGCCCCCCCACCAAAGCTAACTGACCTCAATTCTGAGAACACAGGCATTGGTTAACATCCTATCAGTACAGTCATTCAGTCACAGAGCAATACAGCACGAATGCAGCCCCTTGTTAATGTCCTGCTGATCTGAGAAGATTAATGTACAGTAAAGTTCTGATGGTATGGCACAGTCAGGAACTGGGAGATGTCAGGCTGCTTTAAATTATTCCTCCTGATACTCCAATGCACTTTCAATTTACTTTGCGGGAAATGGGGCCCTGATGAGTTTAAAAGGGAGGACAGGAAACGGGGCTAAGTTTTTTTAAAGGGAGTGTTGGAAATAGGGCCCAGTGTGTTAAATGGAAGTACAGGATACAGGTCACCAGTGGGAAAGAGAGCATGGGAAACAAGGTCCAGGAGAATTTAAAGGGAATGCAGAAATGAGGACCTGGTGAATTCAAAGGGAGCACAGGAAATGAGGCCCCGCTAAGCTTAAAGTGGGAAATGTGACTTCAGTAAGCTTAAAGGGAGCCCCAGAAATAGAGTATTAATGAATTCCATGGCAGTGCAAGAAATTAGGTCTTAGTGATTCTATAGAGCTTGGGTAACAGGCCTCCAGTTGTTTTAAAGCATGCCCATTCTTTTAAAGGGCCTGCAGAAAGGATCACCTGGTGGGCCAGATCATGAATCATTGGAATTTCAAAATAAACAGATAGCACAACTATTTGTGCTTAAAAAAGATCAACTCTAGATCAACAGGGAAAAGTGGCCAAGGAATGCAGGTGGATAAACAAAGTGTTCCAGTTTGGGTAGTTAAACCAAGGCAGGACTTGCACAGTAAATGGCAGGGCCCTGTGGGATGTTGTAGAACAGAGAGACCCAGAGGTATAAGTACATGGTTCCCTGAAAGTGACGACACAGGTGGTGAACAAGGCATTTGGTACACTGACCTTCATCGGTCAAGGCAATGAGTACAGGATTTGGGACATCAAATTACAACTGTACAAGATGATGATGATGAGACCACACTTGGAGTACTGTGTGCAGTTCTGGTCACCCAGCTATAGGCAGGATGTCATTAAGCTGGAAAGGGTGCAGGAAAGATTCACAAGGATACAGCTGGGACTGTGTGGATTAACCTATAAAAGAAACTGGATAGGCTGGGACTGTTTTCCCTGGAGCGAAGGAGGCTGAAGGGTGACCTTTTCAAGGTTTATAAAATCATAAGGGGTATAGCTAAGGTGGATGGCCACAGTCTTTTTCCCAGCATAAGGGAGTCTAAACATAAGGGCACAGGTGAAGGTGAGAGGGGAAAGATTAAAAGGGGACCTGGGAGGCAAGATTTTCACATCGAGGGTGGTGGGTACATGGAACCAGCTACCAGAGGAAGTGGTGGAGGTGGGTACAATTACCATGTTTAAAAGACATTTGGCGAGTACATGGATAGGAAAGGTTTAGAGAGATATGGACCAAATTCAGGCAAATGGGAATAGCTCAGGTAGGCACCTTGGTCAGCATGGACGAGATGGACTGAAGGGCCTGCTTCTGTGCTGTGCAACTCAGTGACTCTGAATCTAAGTGCCTTTAGATATTAAAATGTTCCTTGGTACTTTGCAGCAACATTATCAAACAATACCAAATCATAGGAGAAGATATTAGGGAAGGTCTGATGGTGGATTCTTTAGCTAGGAACACAAGGACACAAGAAAACAGCAGCAGGAGTAGACCACTCGACCCCTCAAGCCTACCCCACCATTCAATATGACCATGGCTGATCTACATTGGCCTCAACTCCTCTTCTGTAACAGTTTGCCATGCCCTAATCTTCCAAATATTTATCAATCTCTACCTTAAATACATATAATGTCCTCCAATACCCTCTGGGGCAGGGAATTCCAAAGATTCACCACCTTCTCCAAGAAGAAATTTTTATGCACCAGTTTTAAATGACCCTCTGATGTATATCCTGCTATAGCCGTAGACAACCTTCCTTGCTATCCACAATACAAACAATGGAAACAAAAGCTTCTATTCTTAAACTCCAGCCCCTTCCCAATAAAAGCCAAAATTCTGTTTGCAACAAGATATAGATAGACTGAGTGAGTGGGCAAAAGAGTGGCAAATTGAGTTTAATATGGGGAAGTGTGAGATCATGCACTTCAGTAAGGGGAATCAAAGGGCACATTATGACCTAAGTCGAAGAGACTGTACATGAATGAAGTCCAGAGGGACCTAGGTGTTTCAGTGCATGAATCACAAAAGTTAGCAGGCAGGTCCAACAAGTAGTTAAACAGCATTAAATAGAAGGCAAACAGCATTTTGGCCTTTATTGCAAAGAGGCTGGAGTTTAAAAACTGGGAGTTTTTGTTGCAATTAGACAGGGTATTGGTGAGGCCTCATCTGGAATACTGCAAACGGTCCCCTTGCCTAAAAAAAGATGCAGTTATATTGGAGGCAGTGCAAAGGAGATTCACCAGGTTAATGGAGACACAAGAGACTGCAGATGCTGGGATCTGAAGCAAAAAGTTATCTGCTGGTGGAATTCAGCCAATCAGGCAGCGCTGTGGAGGTAAAGGGACGGTCGATGTTTTGTGTCGAAGACCCTGCATCAGAGTGTAGAGGGGAGACAGTGGCTGGGGCGTGATTCGTGGAGACAAGGAAGGGCTGGAGATTATGGAATCTGATGTGTGAAAGGCGATGTGTGGAATGAGATAAGGGAGGGATGGTGGACAGATGGATTGGGGCGAGGGGAGGGG
>JARFYF010000094.1:109888122-109901720 GCA_030265395.1 Rhina ancylostomus
ACCCTGAGACAGATGGATGGATCCTTGTGGCACTCTGTTGTTGGGTGCACAGCTCTTTGAGGGGGTAGTGAGGGCTCTGGCAGATATTAGTACATTCCCAGTTAATTTCTACATGGCCTCAGGTACAAGGCACCACTCTGCTGGTGAACAGACTGAGAGAGATTAATGGCATTCCTAAGGTTTAGATTTGAAGCCCAATTGCAAGGGAAGCTTGGAAAAGATTCTATCACACCAGGCCAGTCAGTTGCACAGCTATGGCCTCCACTGATCTAGTGGGTGTTCTTCTCACTTCCCTGGAACTACCACAGGTTCCATGCACTGGGCAATAGATCACTTGGGAGTTGTGGATTATTTGTTGGTCGGGTTCTGAGTGGTGAACTACTTCATTTCTCCTACCTTTTGGCATGTTCCCAGTGACTGACTGTAGCACTTCAACCTAAACTGTTGTCCTTGTTACAGTTGGCTCTAGTTCCTCAGTTTATCCTTGTCTACTGGTTACTTAACATGTTGCACTTGTTTCTTCTGACTGAATCACCCACTATCCTCTCTTCCATTTCCTCCATTGAATCACACAGGGCCAATTCAGGGCTCTGCAATTGTCTAATCCACCTTTCCTCTCACTTTTCACAGCTTGTTCCATCAGCCATCTCTTCAATCAACTCTTGTCTTTTGAGTTTTTGTTAGCCAATATTCAGTTGTTGTAGTATCTTGGCATTTTTGTTTCATGAAATATTCTACAAGGAATTCAAAAGGTTGATGAATCACAAGCAAAAATACTACAGCTGAAATAGAGTAATCTTGGGTTACAGATAATATTGATGAGTTGGTAAGATGGACAGAACAACTGTAGGTGGAATTTAATCCTGATGACTGAAATGATGCATTAGGACATGCAGTGACTGATAGGGTTGAGTGAGTAATTGAGGAATGGAGGGACCTTGGTGTATGTCTAGGGATCCCTGAAGGTGGCAGCACAGGTACATAAGGTGGTTAAGAAGGCACTCAGGATACTTGCCTTCATTGGCCTGCCAAAAAAATATGAGGTTATGGTTAGGCCACACATCTGGAGTTTTGTCGGCAGTTCTGGTCACAATACTATAAAAAGGATGGGATTGCACTTGAGAGGGTACAGAGGAGATTCAGCAGAATGCTGCCTGGGATGCAGTGTTTCAGTTATAAGGAGAGGCTATAAGCTGGGGTTGTTTTCCCCAGAATGGAGGAGGCTGAGAAGGGAACCTGATTGAGCTACTCAAATGAGGGGCAATATGGTAGATGTGAAGAAACTTTTCCCCATGGCAGAGGTGTCTAAAATCAAAGAATATAGGCTTAGGGTGAGGGGTAGAAACTGAGGAAGATGTTTTTTTCACCTAGACTTGGAATCTAGAACACATTGCTGAATGGGTGGAGGAGACAGGTTCGCAGTATTTAGATGAACATTTGAATCACCAAAGCGTAAGAGGCTATGGGCCAAGTCCTGAAAAATGGTCATGATGATTGGAAAGGATATATTGGGCTGAAAGTCCTGTTTCAGTTCCGTGACTATGACTCCATAAAATGCTATAACTACTCAGCAGGTCAGGCACCATTTGTGGAGAGTGAAACAGCATTGGTGTTCCAGGTTGGTGACCTTTCACTAGAACAGTTTCTCTCTCCACAGCTGCTGGCTGACTTGCTGAGCATTTCCAGCAGGGTGTTGATGAATATGGCAGTGTTGATTAAACGGTAAATGACCAATGATGATTCAGAGTAAACACATTCAGTATTGATTAACCGGAATGGAAATGTTCCACGTTGTTGGGTGGATGCCAGTGTTAAAACTACTGGTGCAGCTTGGTGACATGGTCACAGGCAGAATGTGCAAACTGCCACAGAGGGCATTGACTATCAGGATTAAACCACAGTCACTGGAGTGGTGAGGCAGAACTGTAGCTCCTATACCATCATACACTTTTTTGTTGATAAATTTGTTATTATTGGTGATATTGTTGCTGTTCTTGTGGTATTGTGCATGTGGTATTGTGAATGATATTGAAGCTGTTGCTGCATGAGGTAGTGGATGATATTGATGTTTTCATGATGTCAGTGCATGTGGATTTGCGAATGCCTTTGATGTTTGTGATAATGTGGATGAAACTGGTGCTGTTCTTGTTGATGCTTGTCGTACCATGGATGAAATGAATGTTGTATTTGTGTGTTGCTTAGATGATGATAATGGAGGTAATGTCATCGCTGATGATGTCAGTGACACTGATGTTAATAATTTAGGGAAACACCCAGGGAAATTCCTCCCTAACGTTGAAGGGAAATAAAGGAACTCCAGGAGATCACAGTGACTGGGCGATTCATCTTCAGTTACCATTGCATGAACTCGTCTAGCTTCCCTTTGATTGTTTGCAAAGAAACTGCATTAATGGCATGAGCCAGAACTTATTCCATGGATAACAAGCTGGCAACCTTTAGTACCTTTATAACAACTAACTTTATTCAATGATTGTGTTACGTGTAGTTGTTGTGTTCTCTGATCCTTCTGATCCTTAGTTCCTAATGAGGAGATTCACTCGGATGTTGCCCGGACTGGAGAACATTAGTTATGGGAAGAAATTGGGCAGGCTGGGTTTGTTTTCCCTGAAGTGAACGAAGCTGAGAGGTGACCTGATTAAAGTGTACAAGTTTATGAGAGATGTAGATAGTCAAAATCTTTTGCCCGGTGTCAGGGTATCAAAAATAAAAAGGTATAGGTTTAAGATGAGAGGAAAGAGTTTTAAAGGGGATTTGAGGGGAAAGTTTTTTTTTGCACAGAGTGGTTGATATCTGGAAGTCGCTGATAGAGGAGTTGGTGGAATCAGATACAGGCAACCTCGTGTTATGGCAGTTCGGGTAACAGAAATTCTCCCTCTAGGAATTCTCAAATCACTACCAAAATCTGGGATATGGAATAAAAATTCATGGAAAAAGTAAATACAGAATTTATTATTTTTCAACTCTCGTTTCGACACGTGTGGATAACATGGCTTTGTGTTATGAAAAATAGTTCTGTGGACTGTTTTCTAGGAACACAAGCTCCCACATAACGCGGGGCTTACAATTACTAATTTAAAGAGACATTTGGGACTCTTAAAGGACCATCTCCAAGGAGCAAATCTCTCCTTTTATGATATATAGTAATTAGAATTAGCTCACCACATCCATGCTGACCTTTCTCCCCATCTATACTAATCCCATTAGGTCCTTATCGTACTATGCCTTGCTTGCTTAAGTGCCTGTCTGAATGTCTCTAAAATATAGTGAGTATCCAATTCCGTCATCTCCTTTGGAGGTGAGTTCCAGTTATTAACCACTTCTGTGCAAAAAAAAACTTTACCCTCAAATCCCCTTAAATCTCTTTCCTCTCACCTTAAACTTATGCCATCTTGTTTTTGACATCAGAAAAAGTTTGACTGTCTACTCATATATAATAATTTTATATACCTCTATCGGGTCACCAGTCCTGGTGAATCTCCTCAGCACTCTTTCCAGTACAACCACACCTTTTCTAAAGTGATGACTGGAACTGCACACAAGTGCAGTCTAACCAGTGTTTTGTAAAGTTGCAATGTAATGCCCCAACTTTTATATTTAATGCCCTGACCCATGATGACAAGCGAGGCATATGCACCCTTCACCCTGTCTACCTGTTGTTGGTTTCAGGGAGCTATGAACTTGAACCCCAAGGTCCCTCTGCTCATCGACATTCCTTAGTGCCCTACCATGTACTCTGTATCCTACCCCTATTTGACTTCCCAAAATGCATCATCTTGCACTTCTCGGGATTAAATTCCATCTGCCAACTTTCCATCTGATCTATATGCTGCTGTAGCCTTAGACGACCTTTGCTTTCTGCAGCATCACGAACTTTCGTGTCATCTGCTGACTTACTAATCATACCTCCCTACGTTCACATCCAAGTTTTTAACATCTATCACAAACAACAAGCACTGATCCCTGTGGTACACCACTGTCACAGACTTCTAGTCAGAAAAGCAAGCATCTACCACTACCCTCTGACTCTTATCGCCAAGCCAATTTTGAATACATTTAGCCATCTCGCCTTGGGTACCATGTGTCTTAGCCTTCTGGATCATTTTACAATGCAGGAACTTATCCGATGCCTTACTGAAGGTAAGGTATATATAGACAACATCTACCATGTTGCCTTTATCAACCTTGGTTACCTCCTCAAAAAGTTCTTTCACATTGGTGAGGCAGGATTTCTCCTGTAGGAAGTAATGCTGACTATCCCTGATCAGCCCCTCCATTTCCAAATGTACATAAAGCCTAATCCTTGGGATTTTCTCCAGTAATTTCCCTACCACTGATATAAGGCTCACCAGCCTGTAGTTACCTGGCTTATCTCTGCTGCCTTAAATTTGTAACAACTGTAGCTATCTTCCAGTTTTCTGGCACCTCAGCTATGGCTAACAAAGCTGGAAAGATCAACATCAGGGGCCCAGCTATTTCTTCCCTTGCTTCTGCTAGCAACCTGGGGGATATGTGGGAGGAAGGGTTAGATAGGTGTGGTTTAAAGGTTGGCACAACATGGTGGGCTGAAGGGCCTGTATTGTGCTGTATTGTTCTATAGATCTTATCTCACCCTGGGGATTTATCAATTCGTACACGTCCCATGACATTTAACATCTCCTCCTCAATACTGACCTGCTCTAGATTATCCACATTCCCCTTCCTGAACTCTCTATCTTCCACATCCTTCTCCTTTTGAATATAGATGTGAAATATTCATTTAGGACCTCACCCACATTGCCTGGCTCCAAATATAGATTCCCCTTTGGTCCCTACGGGCACCCACTCTTTCCCTGACCACTCACTTGTTACTGATGTAGAATGTCTTGGGATTCTTCTTAATCTTGCTTGCCAAAGATATCTCTTGTCTCCTTTTCATCGTCCTGATTTCTTTCTCCTATACATATTCCTTGAGTCCCTTGATTTCAGTTGCCTTTACCTTCCATGTGTTTCCTTATTTTTCCCTGATCAAATCTTCAATATCTTTCAAGGTTCCCTAATTTTGCCATCTTTACCTTTCACCCTTACCTAAACATGCTGGCCCTGAACTCTTACTACCTCTCTAAAAAGGCCTCTCACTTGTCAGCTGTTGTTTTATCTGCATCATCTGCTCCCAGTGTTCTTTTACCAGGAGACACGAGACAGCAGATGCTGGAATATGGCAAAAGAAACAAACTGCTGGACTAACTCAGCAGGTCAGTCAGCATCTGTGAGGAATCTGTTCCAGCTACAAGGTCTTGACCCAAAACATCGACAATTCCTTTTCTCCCACAGCTGCTGCCTGACCTGCTGAATTACTCCAGCAGATTGTTTGTTGCTCTACTTTTACCAGGGCCTCTTATGCTATTGAAACCAGCCTTCCTCAAATTCAAGACTTAACATGAGGACCAACTTTATCCCTTTCCATCATTACACACTCTCAAATTTTATGCCAGTTTTAAATTGGAGCCCCAGTTCTCTAAGACTGTCCCTGTAACTGAATCTCTGAAGCTTTTAAGACTGGCATCAATTTATTGGCTACCAGCTATAGGGATTCTGGGCTTCTTGGCATGTTCAGAGAATAAATCTTGATAGTGTGGGAGATATGGCCTAATAAATGTGTTGCACAGGGACAGAATGAGTGCTTTAAGTTTTGTAAATGGCAACGCATTCTCATGGTCAGTGGTCATAGCCCTTCAATGAATCATGGATTGCAAAACCTAGATTGCAACAATTGTATGTAACAGCATGTTTATCAATATTTAATATATTTCTCAGATATAATATGTACGTTATGTAAGTGTGGAATGGAGCCACTGTTTGTTCCCTATTACATATGGATCCAATCCACCTAGACCAGGGTTTTAAACTCTGTAATTCTGATTAGTTTGGCAATTGCCTTTCTCTTTCTGGTCTAAAATGACTTATCAGAAATATTTCTGAAATTTATACGTGACTTTTAATATTACCCATTACCGTTCTTGCTTTTTCTTCTAGATTGCCTTCCGTCTTTTTTTAAATTTTGAGCTTTGTTCCCATCTGTTACTTTTCCATCGGCACTGATATAAACAGCACGTTGCCCAATTGATTTGTTTCTTAATGAACAACTGTATAAATGGAGAAAGGCACAATGACAATGGCAGTGAAGGAATGAGTGAAATTCAATAAAATTGGGAAAAGAATATTAAGCGAAAGGAAATTAAGGAAAGATTCATGAATCTGGCAGGGCCTTGTCAGCCAGTTGTGTCTGGAAATCACTGTACTTTTGATGGAAAGTTACCAGGTCTATTTTAGTTAAAGAGTGAAAATAATTGTTAACTAGCTCAATGCTAATACCCAAACCTGTTTGAGAGTCTGGATTTAGAACATAGTTTTAACCCTAATTGTTATTACCTCAATATGAATTTAGAGAATTTAATCCAGTCACCTAATTAAATGCCATTTTCATGGATCATATATGTAGGTAACACGTACCCACTTCCACTGAAGGTGTAGAGTGCATTGGGTGGCAAAAAGTTCTGCATTGCCAGGTGGTTCTGGGGCCAGGGACAAAGAAAGTGGGCATTGGATGACCTGGAGGAGGTTGTTCAGAGAAGAAAGCCATGTTAAACTGTCCCACAAAATTCCTGTCAGTGAGATCACCTCTAATTCATTTAAAGCCCAGTGGGCACAAGGAAATCCAATCACTCCTTTTAGGAACAAGTTGGCCTTGAACTGTCACTATTTCATTTTGGAATGACTCCCATTAGTCACATAGTCTTACCTGTAAGCCACTACTCCCAATCCACTTTTGCCAGATGCTGTCTTAGCATGTTGAAGTTGACTTTTGCCAAATTCAGAACCTTAATTTCAGATTCATTCTTGTCCTTCTCCGCAACAACATTTGCAGCATTAGAACATAGAAAAACTATGGCATAATTCAGGCCCTTTGGCCCACAAAGCTGTGCTAAACATGTCCCTACCTGAGAATTACTCTGCTTACCCATAGCCCTCTATTTTACTGAGCTCCATGTACCTATCTAACAGTCTCTTAAAAGACCCCACCATTTCCGGCAACCCATTCCACGTACTCAGTACTTGCTGAGTAAAAACTCAGTTGACATTATGGTCACCATCTCTGAAAAGTTCTCCCATTGACACAGTATCAGCTGTCTGGCTACAATCCAGCGCTGCCCCTTCCCTAGTAGGACTATTAAGAAACCTAGTAAGAAACCTTAAGTTTCTTGTAGATGCACTTTAAAAATTCCATCCTCCACACTAAGGTGATCCCAGTTAATATTGAAACTCTTACTACTGTATCCTTTCATGCTTGCACTTCTTTGTGGGTTGATTGCATCTCTGTTTCTCTGTGTCCCATTGACTGCTTGAATGCCTGTAGTACACACCAGCATTGATTACTCCCTTTATGTTAAGCTCTACAATTATGGCATTGTGTGAAGAGTCCTGTAGGATATCCTTCCTTTCAACTGCAGTCATGGACTCCTTGATTAATATTGCAATGCCACTTCCTCTTCTATATTCCACCACCCCAACCCCACCTGACTCTAACCCATCCCCATCAGACAGGAAGATTCTATACCCTGGAATGTTGTCGCCAATCCTGCCCTTCTTCAAACCATGTCTCTGTGATATCACCAATATTGTGTTCCCATGTGCTAACTGACACCCTCAGTTCATCTGCCTCACTAGTCAAAGCCCTTGCATAAATTGTTTTCCTTCTGTATTTGGCTTTTCTTCATCCCCTTCTGTGGTCATCATGGTCCTGCCAAATTTTCAGCTACACATTCATGTGACCTTTTTCTTCCTATGCTCCCCTTCTACACCATTTTCCACCCCCCCCCCCCCAAAAACACATGGCACCAGATTTAATCCAGAAAATAAAACTTTGAGGCCTGGGTACCTAGCTTCCTAAATTAAAGTTGCAGAACACAGAATTCAACTCCTCTGCCAGTTCAGCACAGCCCTCAATTCCCAATCTTTCAAAATGCATCTACCTCTTTAATTACGTCCAATGATCTAGCCTCCACAACTCTGCAGGGGATGGAATTCGACAGACTTTATATTTATTCTGGAAGTTAACCTTTTGTATGTACACTACACTGACATTGAAACAAGCATATTTCTCTTTGGAAGTGGAGTCCTGCATGTAGGTCTCTACAAAGCTCTGTAATATTTTAATGAGACTTACTTCTGCATTCCAACCCTTTGCTGTACCATCTGCCTTCTGATCTGCCTCCAGGAGAGCAGTCCTTTCAGTCATTGATTCCACACTACATGGTGAGGAATACAAGAGCAAGGAAATGGGCCCTTTGACCCATCATCCAAGCACCTATTTTGTTCTCTCCATCTCCCAACAACTCCAAATTCTACCTACATGCCAAGGGAAATGTACAGGTTCAACTAACCTGCACTTCAGGATGTTCAGGCTATCAACAAATTTGGAAACTTCAGCCATATCATTGACATAGATTATGAATAGCTGGCACCAGCCACTGAGCCCACTAGTACACCTCAGCTCACAGCCTGCCAACTAGAGAAGGGTCTGTTTATTCCCACCCCATTATTTCTGTCCCATAACCAATTCTCTTTCCAAGTCGATATCCCAGATTCCATGTGCTCTAACCTTATTTACCAACCTCCAATGTGGGACTTTATTGCAGGTCATAGTCATACAACACAGTGGCAGACCCTTCAGCCCATTATGTTCATGCCACTCCTTGTACTGACTTGCACAAATCTCATTTACCCACATTAGATCTGTAACCGTCTATGCTTTGGCAATTCGGTCCAGATGAAGCGTCTCGACCCAAAACATCAACGGTCCATTTCCCTTTGAAGGTACTGCCTGACCTATTGAGTTCCTCCAGGATCTAGTGTGTTGCTCCAGCTTCCAACATCTGTAGTCTCTTATGTCTTCAGGTACTTGTCTAAATGCTTCTTAAGTGTTGTGAGCCTATCTACCTCCACCACCTCTTTAGGCAGCACATTGTAGACTCCAACCACCATATGTGTGAAAAAATTCCCCTTAAGATCCTGCCTAAATCTCCTCCCTCCCACCTGAAACCTATGTCTTGGACACCTTAATTGTGGGAATTTCTTTTTGCTATCTACCCTCTCTATCCCCCTCATTATTTTGTGCACCTCTTTCAGGTCACCCCTCAGCCTCCTTCATTCCACTGTAAATAAACTAAGTCTATCCCATCTCTCCTTATAATTACAACACTCCATCCAATCCAGGCAACATCCTGGTGAATCTCCTCTGCACCCTTTCCAGTGTAATCACATCTTCCCTACAGTGTGGTGACCAGAACTGCACAATTGAAAGCCACTTAAAAATCCAAATACACCACATCCATAGTTCCCCCATATCTATTCTTTAGTGACATCCTTGATGATCTCCAGTAGATTAATCAAATGTTGCTTTCCTTCCTGTTCAGTATTTTCCCTCACTGATTTTGGGCTGACAGGTTGGTAGCTGCCTGGTTTCTCTCCCACTCTTAAATAGTGGGGTTACGTTTGCTATCCTCCAATCCAAAGGAATGAATCCAAATGAACCCTTAAAGATGATAACAGTGAATCAACCATCTCTGAAACCACCTCCTTCAGAACTCTGGGATGTAGATAATCAAGTTCCTGGGGATTCAGCATCTGTCAAGCTCACTAACTTCTCTGGTACTTGATTTTGCTAATTGTTGGTTCCTTAAATTTCTCATTGTTGCCAGATCCTTGATTCACTAATAAATCCAGCAGATTTTGTGTGATTGTTTAACTCCTCTGCTATTTCTCCATAATAAATTCTCCCAAGTCCATAAGGAGCCCACATTGCCCTCATAGTCTTTTCCTCATTGTATACCCATAAAAGTTCTTAAGTGGGGCAACAAGCAATCTGCTGAAGAGCTCAGTGGGTCGAGCAGCATCTGTGGAAGGAAAGGAATTGTTGACATCTTCAGCTGAAACCCTGCATCAGGACTGTCAGATACTGCTTGAGCTGCTGAGTTCTTCCAGTGTGTTGCTCTAGATTCCAGCAACTGCAGTCTCTTGTGTCTCCAAAGCTCTTCAGTGTATGTTTTTCAGATTTCTCACCTGTTGCATTCTATTTTGCCTTTCCTTCTTGTGTCTCTACTTGCCTGAGTATCGTTTCCCAAAATTATGTTCTGAAAGAAATGAATCTGAGGTAATTATAGGAAATTTCTGCTTTGTTTACAACTAGTGATATGAAATGCTATTAACTCAGCATTACTTTTCCAGCATTTTCTGCATCATTATGCCTGATTGGTAATAATCACTGTTGTCTTGATGTTCCATCTTTTACTAACTTCTCTCATCTACACTGGTTCGTCTTCCATTGCTGGATCCAGCAGTGATTCTCTTTTATTGGAAATCTACTTGTGTACTAGGTAAGGGAAGTGTCCTATACACACAGTAACCACCCTATCAGTAACTGAACCACAACCTGAATCACCATTATTAATGATTACTTCAGTCTGTGAGGAGTCAACTGGTTGCTCATTTAATGGAAATTCTGGCTACAAATTGCATAGGATGGAACCTTATTTAGTGACCTTTTGAGTAGTATTATGCTGTTTTTGGTATTTATGTTGAAGATTTTTATAGTGATAAATTGATACTAATTCTGCTGTTGATAATGTTATTGATATTGACACTGAAGGTAGTGATGTCAATGATGAAGCTGAAAATTATGTATTGACAGTTTGAGATATCATTTATGAAATAATTGACAACTCTGATTAAATTTTTTGATTAGGTAAATTTGGTTACCGATGTGTCTATTGTTTTTTCTATTGATACCTATGGGACAGAAGGAGGGCATTGGCCCAATGAATCAATGCTGGAGTAAGGATCTATTTACTTAGAGTAATCCCTCTTCTCAGCTGCTTCTATCCTTGTGGGTTAGAGCACCTCAGTATACAGGAGCCTATTAAATGTGGTGTGAATTTTAGGCAGCGAGTTCCAGATCCCCACCATTCTTTGGGTGAAAATATTTTTCTAAACAACTCGCTAATCTTCCACGTATTATTTTTAACCTTTTACTCCTAGTTATTGACTTCCTTGCCAAGGTCCTTGCTGTTTGCTTTGTCCAGGCCACTCATAATTTAATACACCTCAATTAAATTCACCTTTGGTCTCTTTGGGTGCACAGTGGCACATATAGTAGAGCTGATGCTTGCAGCACCAGAAACTAGAGATCAATCTGGACCTGTGGAGTTTGAGTATTCTCCCTGTAACTGCATGGCTTTCCTCCAGGTGCTCTGGTTTCTTCTCACATCCAAAGAGGTACGGATGAGTAGGTTAACTGGCCGCTGTCAGTTGCCCAAGTGTATAGGTAAGTTGCAGAGTTGGGGGAGTCGATAAGTTGTGAAGAATAAAAACTGGGATTAATATAAAGGGGTGGTTGATGGTCAGCACAGACTTGGGCTGAAGGGCCTTTCCATGCTGTACCTCTCTGACCAGTTTTATCTGACTCCCCTGCCCCTCCTGACTGCACTCCAGATCACAACCACTGGCCATGACTTCTTTGCTTCCCCTGCAAACCTCCCCGTCAAGTGGGAATGGTTCTCACTACCTGCAGGTCATGACCTTAAATACCTCTATCAGCCCCACTTCCAACCTCTTCTGCTCTAAACCTTTAGTCTCTCCACTTCACTGAAGTCCCCCATTCCTCCACTCGGGTAAATCTCTTCCTTGCCCTCTCTATAGCCTTTATCTTGGAATACTGCAGGGTTTATTTAAAGGCTCATCATGACCTGCTCTTGTACTGTATGCCTCTGGGCATAACGCCCAAGATCCTGTCGTTTTTTTGTAAACCACTTTCTCAACAAGCCCAACTGCTTTCAATGAACAGATCTGTGATTTTAGTTCCCTTTTAGAATTCTTATATTGCCTATTCTCATTCTTCCTACACTTCTCATTTCTTAGCATGAAGGTTCATCTGCCACGTCTACCCATTCCACCAACTTGTCTAAATCTCATTGAAATCTTTTGCTATTCAGCTTACAGTTTACTCCATCCCTCAAGTTTTGTGTCATTACAAAAGCAGCAACCCCAGCAGATCCTATATATTCCCCCCCCCCGCATTAGGGTTGGGATGCATCTAATGCACTCTCTCATACTGCCATATCCTTCCTGTAGTGAAGGAGATCCAGCACAAGCCAATAACTGTGACGCGCTTGGATTCTTGAGTGCTATTAAGAAATTCAGTGGTCGAAGCATATAAAGATCTAGGGCCCCTGAGAACAAAGAAAAGAGAGGTTATCAAGCATGGGGAGGGACTGTACCCACTGGAAGAGCATTTCTAAGATCTCAACCAAGACTCTACTACGAGCGTCCTGAATTCCATTCCTTAATGTGTTATCACGGTCAGTCTTGGCATCTCACCCAGTTGAAAAGGCCATCTGATAAATAGGAAGACCTCTAGTATCAATGGAATCCCTGTAGAAATACTGAAACCTGTTAAGTACTTCTAGTGCAAGTTCATAGCTATATCTGCTGGTGAGCTTGACCTTGCACTCTTATCACAGGGAAGATCATCCCAAAGGTCCTTCTCAACTGTCTCCTCCCAAAAGGCAGAAAAGCTCCTTTCAGAGTTGCTGTGTGGACTCCCCCCATCAAGCAATACAATGGATCTGATCCTCACTGCATGATAAATCCAAGAAATACTGCAGCCCCAGCACCAAACACCATTTTAATCAAAAATAAAAGGAAGTATGTGGCAAGGTTTAAGAAGCTGAAATTGAACAGAATCCTTGAGGAATATTAAGGAAGCAAGAAAGAAAAAGAGCATTTTGTGCATAAATTATAAATGAAGGTAATTAGTAGGTCGGAAAAAGGAGAGACTCCGGAGCCAGAGGAACTGGGTGAGGTACTAAATGAGTACTTCAAGTGTTGGTATTCACCAAGGAGATGGACATGGAGGATAGTGAGATGAGGGCATGTTGATGTAAAGAAGGTGGTGGCCTTGGGTCTTTTGAAGAACATTAAGTCCCCAGAGCCTGAAGGGATTTACCCCAGGTTATTAAGAGAGGAGATTGCTGTGGTCTTGACAGAGATCTTCTAACCACAGGCAAAGTCTTAGAGGACTGGAGAATTGCCAGTTGTATAATAAAGGCAAAGGACAAACCAGGAAGTGATAGGCTAGTGAACTTTACTTCAATAGTTGGGAAATTATTGGAGAAAATTCTGAGGGATAGGATCTAATCTCAGCTGAAAAAGCATAGATGTCATGGATAGCCAGCGTGGCTTGGTGCAGGGTAGGTAATATTTTACAAACTTGAGTTTTTTTGAGGAAATGATGATTGATGAGGGTAGGACAGTGGATGTTGTCCATGTGAACTTTACTAAAGCTTTTGACAGGGCTCCCAATAACTACAGGCCAATGAGTCTTACATCAGTGGTAGGGAAATTACTGGGGAAAATCCTGTGTGATAGGATTTAGAACCATAGAACAATACAGGCCCTTTGGCCCACTGTTGTGCTGCCCATCAAACCACACCTCACACTATCTAACCCTTTCCTCCCACATATCCCTCTATCCCACATTCCTC
>JARFYF010000094.1:110107726-110119107 GCA_030265395.1 Rhina ancylostomus
ATATGCTGTGAATTGGAGCGAGTGAGAAAATGGGGTTGCGAAAGGGGCTGAATTGAGGAGGTAATAGAGATGGTGGGGAGGGTGAGGGTCAGGGTTGTGGAGAGGGTTGTTGGAAGAGATGAATGTGGGATGGAAGTGGAGTTGTAATGTGGATTATGAGGAATGTTGAAAGGTGATGTGGGCTGTGGTGGTGAAGGAGGAAGGATCTTGATGAGGTTACAAGGGAGAAATAGTGGTAGAAAGGGAGGTTGGAGGAGATGCTTTTGAGGTGAGATTGCAAAGAATGAAGATGGGACAGAGATAATGTTGTCCATGTTGTACTACATAACATATGGTTCATGGTTGGGGCTTTCTGTCTCATTGGGAAGAATTTCCATCATTACTGGAAATTCTTGCCCAGTTTTCACTTAATTGAGGTTCCTTGGGAAAGTCCTGTTGCTGTAGGAAAACTCTGAGGGAAAAGGCATTCCTTTCTGATATAGTTCTAGCCAGCCCACCTGCTTTGGAAATATATCTGTTACAGTAAGGGATTGTTGACAATGCTTGGTAGAGTGGATGGATGTGTGGCAGAAGGGTGGGTGGTGTAAGTGGGGTTGGTATGTGGAGGATGAAGGAGTATAGAATTGGTGTAGGTGAGGGTGGTGAGGGTAAGGGTCAGAAATTAGGGTGGAAGAGGGTGGGGAAAGGAATTCAGGAGTGCAGTGATGAAGAGAGTGTGGAATGGAGGGCTGGGATTTCTGCTCCTGGGCTAGACTCATAGGGCTTCTTTTTCCAGATGTCGACTGTGGGATGGTGCGGCAGTCAGGCAGATATAAATTTTCGAGCTGTTGCATGTTTGTTGGGTGCCTCTGAAGCCAGTCCAGATGTTGTGCAGCTGCTGAGGGGCCCCATATTGTTTCAGGATCTGGGAAGCACAGGGCTGCACTTTATTCCACCTGCAGTCCTGCATCTCCAGTACTTGGAGGAGCTGCACCTGGAGGGCAACCAGATCGAGGAGATCCCACCTGAGATTGGTTCGCTGCAAAAACTCCGGGTTTTGTACCTGAACAACAACAAACTGAGCAGCATCTGTGATCAGCTTGTGGACTGCCAAAACCTCCAGAGTTTGGATTTGAGTGACAATCCGCTGGATTGTGGAATCCCCACACAGACCCTATGCCGTCTCCAGGCACTGAGGGAACTACGCTTGTCTAATCTGAATTTAGTGCAGCTCCCAGCCCAGATCTGTAAGAAGCTGCATCATCTTCAGTTGCTGGGATTATCAGGGAACAATCTGACAACCTTACCCTGTGAAATCAGGAACCTGACCCAACTGCAACAACTCCACTTGAAGAACAACAAATTACACGGTTTGCCACCAGGATTTTGCCAACTGCCAAAGTTGGAAGTTCTGAATTTGAGGCAGAATTTATTGAATTGTCTTCCTGATGATATTGGTTCTCTAAAAAACTTGAAGCATTTATACTTGAGCCATAACCAGCTCACGACCATCCCTGAATCCCTTGGCAAATGTCACAACATGTGTGCATTAGATATTAGTGGAAATAGACTGCATTCCAACCTCAAAGCATTCCCAACCAGTTTAACTGAACTGGCTGTCTCTGAAAATCAGCTCTACGTATTCCCAACAGCTATCTGCAACTTGGCTGACAGCTTACAGCTCCTCTATGTGAAAAACACACAGTTAAAGAAATTAAGCTGCTGCTTCTCCAATTTGACAGAAATTCGCCTGTTGGATCTCAGTCAAAATCCTCTTAGGTACTTTCCAAGGCAAATCTGTGACCTGGCTCAAATGGAGATGCTCTCACTGGATGACAGTAAACTAAAAGAGGTACAAGTCTTCATACCTGAGTATTCAAGCCAGAGGATGAGGAAGGGGTGCTCGAGACAGTGTGAGGCAGAGAAAAGTGTAAGGTATCAGGGAGGGAAATGTGGCACCATAGATATGAAACACAGAATGATTGAAATGGAGCACCAGGAAGAGGCAGAACCAGAGCAGAGGAGACACAAGAGATTCTGCAGATGCCGGAATCTGGAGCAACACACACAATGTACTGGAGGAACTCGGCAGGTCAGGCAGCATCTATGGAGGGAAATAAACGTCTTGGTTCGAGACCCTTCATCGGGACTAATGAAGGGTTAGGTATTGACCTGAAATATTGACTGTTTATTTCCCTCCAGAGGTGCTGCCCGACCTGCTGAGTTCCTCCAGCACCAGAGTGGAGGAACATGTTGCCAGAGTCAGTGTTTATAAGAATGAAAGAAATAGAAGCAGGAGTCAGCCATTTGGCTTGCCCCATCACCAAAAGATCATAGCTGATCTTTTACCTCTTTCCTGAATCAATCTATATCCCTTGACTATAGTCAATGACTAAACCTCCACAGCCTCTTCAGTAGAGAATTCCCAATATCTTCTACCCTCAGGGATTAGGAAATATCTCCTCATCTCTGCCCCTGAATGGCCAACTCCTTACTCTGAAGTTGTGACTCCTGGTTTCAGATACCCCATCCATAAGAAGTACCAACTCTTCATTCTGTCTTGTTTTTAACAGTAAGAATTTGATGCATTTCAATTAAATCACCTCTGACTATAAGAAATACCAAGGCGAAAGATAGAGTGGATTGAAAGAATCCTTTTCCCTCTGTGGGGTGTCTAAAACAAGAGGGCATGTGTATAATGTTTAGAACATAGAACAGTACAGCATAGGACAGGGTCTTGAGCCCACGATGTCGTGCTGAACTAATTAAACCAATGACTCCAAATTAATCTAATCTCTCTTCCCTGCGCACTGACCATATTCCACCCATCTCTGCCTATTCCTGTGCATATCTGAGAGTCTCTTAAATGTTCTGATGCAATCTACCTCCACCACTACCCCGGCAGTGCATTCCAGGTTCCACCATTCTCTGTAAAAAAAAAATGCCTCACACATGTCTTTTGTACTATCCCCCTCACACCTTAAATACGTGCCTGCTAGTACAAGATATTTCAATCCTGGAAAAAGATACTGCTTTGCATAATTTTATAAACTTCTTTCAAATCTCCCCTTAGCCTCCACCACTCTAGAGAAAACAGCCCAGCCTGTCCAACCTCACCTCATAGCACACATCCTCCAAACAAGGCAGCGTCCTGGTAAACCTCTGCACCTTCTCCAAAGCCTCCACATCCTTCCTATAAGGAGGGGACCAGAACTGAATGAAAACTCTAAATGGGGCCTAACCAGAGTTTTAAATAGCTGTACTGTAGCTTCCTGGCTCATGAACTCAATGCCTCAACTGATGAAGGCAAGCATGCTATACGGCTTCTTTACCGCCCTATATCAATCTGTGCTGCCAGTTTCAGGGAGCCATGTACCTAGACTTCAAGATCCCACTGTTCATCAACGCTGTCAAGGACCCTGCCATTAGCTGTGTACCTTCCCTTTATGTTGGATCTCCTTCACACGGTGCAGCACTTCACATTTGTCCGAATTAAACTCCATTTGCCACTTCTCCACCAATATCTGCAACTGATCTATATCCCACTGTATCTTTTGGCAACCTTCTATGCAATCCACAATGCCACTAATTTTTATGTTGTCTGCAAATTTACCCACTCTACGACATTTTCATCCAGATCATTTATAGTCAGGTCAAACAACAGAAATCCCTGTACATAGCCCTGTGGAACACCACTAGTCACAGACCTCCATCCACCACTACCCTCTGTCTTCTATGAACAAGCCAATTTTGGATCCAATCAGCCAAGTCTCTGTGGATGCCATGCATCCTAATTTTCTGGATGAGCCTACCATGTGGGACCTTGTTGAGTGCCTTACTAAAATCTATGTATTCAATGTCCACTGCTCTTCCTTCATCAATCACCAATGGATGGGGCAGGTTTGGAGGGATATGGTCCGGGTGCAGGTAGATGGGACTAGGCAAAAGATCAGGTCGGCATGGACTTGATGGGCCAAAAGGCCTGTTTCTGTGCTGTAGTACTCTATGACTCTAATAACCTTGGTCACCTCCTTGGAAAATCTCAATCAGATTAGTCAGACATGACCTGCCCTGCACAAAGCCACACTGACTGTCCCTAATTAGACCATGCTTCTCCAAATGGTCATCCCTAAGAATCCTTTCCATTAGTTTCTCCCTGACCTGCGACTCACTGGTATATAATTTTCAGGATTATCCCCAATTCCCTTCTTGAACAAAGGAACAACACTAGCTACCTGCCAGTCTTCTGGCACCACATCTGTGGCTAGTGAAGTTGCAAAGATCCTGGTCAAGGCCCTAGCAATCTCATCTCTCGCTTCTCTCAATAACCTGAGAGAGGGGATCTGAAGAGATTTTTTTTCACACACAGGGTGGTTGGAATCTGTAATGCGCTACCTGAGCAGGTGCTGGAGGCAGATACTCTCACAACATTCTAGCCAAGCAGTTGAATCACCAAGGCAGAGAAGGTTATGGACCAATTGCAGATAAATGGGACAAGTATAGATAAATACAATGGACATTATGGGGCAGAGAACCTGTTTCTCTGCTGTGTGACTCTATAGGCCCAAGAAAGTGAATGACTTCACATTAGAGTCATAGAATCATACAGCACAGAAACGGGCCATTCAGCCCAGCTTGTCCATGCCGACCAAGATGTCCATCTAAGCTAGTCCCATTTGCCTGCATTTCACCTATTTCCCTCTAAACCTTTCCTATCCATGTACCTGCGCAAGTGTCTTTTAAATGTTGTTCATGTACCTGTCTCTACCACTTCCTCTGGCAGCTTGTTCCATATACTAATCACCCTCTGTGTGAAAAGGTTGCTCCTCAAGTACCTATTAAATCTTTCCCCTCTCACCATAAACCTATATCCCCCTCCCCAGTTCTTGATTCACTAACCTTGAGAAAAAAATAGGGTGCATTCACCCTATCTATGCAACTTCATGATTTTATACACCTCTATAGGGTCACCCCTCCATCTCCTACATTCCAAAGAATGAAGTCCTAATTAGCCCAACCTCTCCCTTTAACCCAGGCCCTTGAGTCCTGGTGACATTCTCATAAATCTCCTCTGGACACTTTCCAACTTAATGTCATCATTCTAATAACAAGGTGACCTAAACTGTACACAATACTCCAAATGCAACCTCACAACATGCTGTACAATGTAACATAACATCACGACTTTTATTCTTGATGCCCTAACTAATGGAGGGCAGCATGCCAGTGATGTCACTTTCAGGGAACTATGTGCTTATGCTCCTAGGACCCTTTGTTCTATAACACTCTTCAGGGCCCCACCATTTACTATGAATGTCCTACCCTGGTTTGACTTCCCAAAATGCAATGACTCACACTTATCTGAATTAAACTCCATTTGCCCACTTAACCAGCTGATCAAGATCCTGCTGTAATTCCTGATAACCTTCTCACTGTCTACAATACCATTTATATCAGTCTCATATGCATTTTACTAACCATGTCTTGTATATTCTCATCCAAATTGTTGATATAGATGACAGACAATGGTCCCAGCACTAACCCTTGAAGCATGTCAGTAGTACAAAAAACAAATTTCTACCATCACCCTCTACTTCTACCATCAAGCCAATACAGTATCCAGTTAGCTAGCACTCCCTGGATCCCATGTGACCCAACCTTCCAGAGCAGCCTACCATTCAGTACCTTATCAAAGGGCTTGCTGGTCCATATAGACTATGTCTACTGCCCTGCTCTCATCCATCTTCTTGGTTATGTTTCTAAAAAACCCAGTCAAATTTGTGAGACATGATTTCCCACAAACAAAGTCATTCTGGCTATCCCCAATCAACCGCTCTCTTTCCAACTACATGTATATCTTATTCCTCAGAATCCCCTCTAGTAATTACCTACCACAGGTGTTAGGCTTACTGGTCTATAGTTCCCAAGCTTTTCTTTGCAGCCCTTCTTAAATAGAGGCACAACATTAGCCACCCTCCAGACTTCTGGGACTTCATCCATCACTAACGATGATGCATATACTGTATCTCAGCCAGGGTTTACTGTTATTTCTTCTCTAGCTTTCTACAGTGTTCTTGGAGATAACTGATCAGACCACAGACATTTATCTACCTTCATATGTTTTAAGACATCCAGCACCTTCTCTACTGTAATGTTGACTATCCCCAAGATCTCCCCATTTACTTTTCCTAGTTCTGAAGTCTTCATGTCTTTTTCCATCGTAAAAACAGGAGAAATATTAATCAATATTTCTTGGACCTTGCTCATCTCCTGCGGCTCTACACAGAGATGTCCACTTTGGTCTTTGATGGGCCCTATTTTCACCCTAGTTACTCTTTTTCCTTTAATAGATAAAATCTCTTAGGATTCTCCCTAAACTTCTCTGTCAAAGCTATCTCATACTTGCCCTTTGCCCTCCTGATTTCCTTCTTACGTATACTCCTGCAACCACGGCACTCAAGCGATTCACTTGATCCCAGCTGCCTGTACCTGACCCTTGCCTCCTTTTTGCCTCCTGATCACAGCCTCAATATCTCTTCTCATCCCTGCTCCTCTGTTCCATACTCCTGCCAGCCTTGCCCTTTACTCTAACAGGAATATGCATTCCTTGAAGTCTCACTAACCCACTTTTAAAAGCACCTCACTTGCCAGACATCCCTCTGCCCACAAACGACATACTTCAATGAACTTTTGCAAGTTCCTGTCTAATACCATTAAAATCTACCTTGGCCCAATTTAATACTTGTGGGCCATTTCCACCCTTTTCCATAACTGTTTTAAAACTATAGAACTATGGTCAATTGTCCCAAAGTGCTTCCACACTGACACCTCAGTCACTTGCTCTGCCCTATTTCCCAAGAGTAGGTCAGGCTTTGCCCTCTCCATAGTAGGGCCCAATATATATTGCCTAAAGAAACTTTCCTGATTACACTAAACAAATTCCACCTCATCTAAGCCCTTAGCACTATGGCAGACCTAGTCTATATTGGGAAAGTTAAAATCCCCTACTATGACAACCCTATTGCAACTCTCCACAATAGAACATAGAACAGTACAGCACCAGACAGGCATTTGGCCCATGATGTTGTGCCGATCTTGATGCCGATTTATACTAAATGTCCTCCTCCTGTGTATCATCCATGTACCTTCATTCCCTTCATATTTATGTAACTATCTAAAAGCCTCTTAAACTCCACCAAAGTGCCTCTTCCACTACTTTACCCTCTAACCTTAAAAGCATGTCCTCAGGTCACTGCATATTTGTACATCTGCATAACCTCACTGCAAGTTTGTTCCTCTAATTCCAGTTGACTGTTTGGAGGGGGGGATGCTATAGTACAACCCCAGCAAGGTGATTATTCCCTTCTTATTTCTCAGCTCCACCCATAAAGCCTCACTGGATGATCCCTCAGTAATTTAATCTCGGACTACTGTCATGTTCTCCTTAATAAGAAATGCAATTCTTCCATATTACATTTCATCTTCTATGTTCTTTTCCATTCATTCAACTTGTTTATATCACCTAGAAGTATCCCTACATCCTCCTCGCAGACCATACTGCCTCTTAGCTTTGTCTCACTAGTACAAATTTTGTTAATGATGAGAGATTGGGTAGTGTTGATATTTAAAGGGACCTAGATGTGCTTTACGCAAATCATCGAAGGCCAGCATGTAGGTGCAGCAAGAATTTAGGAAGGCACATGGTACTTCAGCCTCTATTACATGATTAGAATTAGAATCAGGTTTATTATCACTGACATATGTTGTTAAATTGCAGTACAGTATAAGACATAAAGACATAAAAATTACTGTAAGTTACAGAAATAAATAGTGCAAAAGGGAAACAATGATGTAGTGTTCATGGGTTCATGGGCTATTCATAAATCTGATGGCAGAGGGGAAGAAGCTGTTCTTGAAACATTGAGTGTGGGTCTTCAGACTCCCATACCTCCTCCCCAATGGTGGTAATGTGAAGAGGGCATGTCCTGGGTGGTGAGGATCCTTAATAATGGATGCCACCTTCTTAATATGTCCTCAGTGGTGGGGAGGGTTGTCTGCAACCCTGTGCAGCCTCCTTTGATCCTGCACATTGGAGCCTCCATACCAGGCAGTGATGCAACCAGTCAGAATGCTCTCCACTGTACATCTGTAGAAATTTGTAAGAGTCTTTGGTGACGTACCAAATCTCTTCAAACTCCTAATGAAGTAGAGCTGCTGGTGTGTCTTCTTAGTGATTGCATCAATGTGTTGACCCCAAGATATATCCTCTGAGATGTTGATGCCCAGGAACTTGAAACTGCTCGCCCTTTCCACTGCTGACCCGTCAATGAAGATTGGTGTGTGTTCTCCTGACTTCCCCTTCCTGAAGTCCACAATCAGTTTCTTGATCTTACTGCTGTTGAGTGCGAGTTTATTGTTGCAACACCACTTACCCAGCCAATGTATCTCACTCCTGTATGTCTCCTCATCACCAGCTCAGATTCTGCTAAGAACAGAGGTGTCATCAGAAAAGTTATAGATAGCATTTGAGCTGTGCCTAGCTACATGGTCATGAATGTAGAGAGAGTAGAGCATTGGGCTAAGCATGCATCCCTGAGGTGCGCCTGTGTTGATTGTCAGTGAGGAGGAGATGTTACTACCGATCCACACTGAGTAAGGAAGTAATATTGCAATTGTATGGGGCTTGGTGAGGTTGCACATGGTGTTAAGATGTAGAGTTTGGTCTCCTTACCAGAGAAAGGATGTTCTTATAGAGGGAGCTTAGTGAAGATTCACTAGTCTGTTTACAGGGATGGCAGATTTGGCATGTGAAGAGAGATGGAGTAGAATATGATGGTATTCTTTTGAGTTTAGAAGGATGAAGGATGTTATTGAAACTTATAATATTGCTAGAGCTTGACAGGCTAGATGCAGTGAGGATATTTCCCCTGACTGAGGACTCTAGGACCAGGGGGCACAGTTTGCAGATAAGGGGTAGACTTTTAAGACTGAGATGAGAAGCACTTTCTTCACTAAGAGGGTGGTATTTCTGTTTATTATACTTGGTCCCTTCATCCATATTATTGATACAGACTGTCAACGGCTGAGGCCCAACCACTGATCCCCGTGATACTCAGTGATCAGAGCCTTGTAGACTGACCCATTTATTCTTACTCACTTCAATTAACCAACACTCAATCCATGTCAATATGTTGCCCCCAATACTATGCATTCCGAATTTGTTTAATAATCCCTTGCATGGAACCTTATTGAGGTCCTTCAGAAAGTATACATCAAATCAACTGGCTCAATCTTGCCTATTCTCACAAGTCAGACATATCAAATGTGATTTCTCTTTCATAAATCCAATTGTTTTTGGTATCCTCCTATTACCACTTATTAATAGGTTCTGGTATTTTCTTTACTCCTGTTTTTTGACACTTGATTGAATTTTTGAAGAAGTAACCAAAAAGGTTGATGAAGGCAGGGTGGTAGATGTAGACTTCAGTAAGGCCTTTGATAAGATTCACATGGTAGGCTGAATGGAAAGTTAGTTTGCCTGGGATCCAGGGGGAGCTGGCCAGTTAGATGCAGAATTGGCTTGATGGTAGGAGTAGAGGGTGATGGTGGAAGGTTGTGTTTAGGACTGGAGGATCGTGACAAATGGTGTTCTCCAAGGATCAGTGCTAAGCCCATTGCTATTTGTCATCTATATTAATGATTTGGAAAAGATTGTTCAAGGCATGATTAGTAAGTTTGTAGATGATACTAAACTAGATGATGATTTTGACATTGAAGATGGTTATCAAGATTTACGGAGAGATCTTGATCAGCTGGGTAAAGTGGGCCGAGGAATGGCAAATAGAGTTTAATTTGGATAAGTGGGAGAAGTTGCAATATAGGAAGACAAATACGGACAAAGACTTAAACGGTTCCATTATACAGTGAGATGGACTTTTGCCCTCACAATCTACCGTGTTATGACCTTGCACTTTATTGTCTACCTGCACTGTACTTGCTCTGTATTCTGCTATTGTTTTTACCCTGTACTACCTCAATGTACTGTGTAATGAATTGATGTATACAAACTGTTTTAAAGACAAGTTTTTCACTCTACTTCAGCACAAGTGACAATAAAAGTAAACCAATAAACCAAATGAGGTTAGAACTTTCACAGTGAACGGTAGTGCCCTGGGGAGTGTTGGAGAACAGAGGTACCTAGGAATAGAAGTACATGGTTCCCTGAAAGTGGTGTAGAACATAGAACATAGAAAAACTACAGCACAATTCAGGCCCTTCGGCTCACAAAGCTGTGCTGAACATGTCCCTACCCTAGAAATTACTCTGCTTACCCATAGCCCTCTGTTTTACTTAGCTCCATGTACCTATCTAACAGTCTCTTGAAAGACCCTATGAAAAGTGAAGTTTCAAAATGTAACATTTAATTATGTGGTATTGATCTAACAATACTTTTTCTCTCAAAGGTAATTAGTAAGCCTCTGCACAGCTCTCAAAGCAATCTCATTCCAATAACACCAATTTTGAAAATATTTAACACTACGAGATCAATATTGTAATTTTAATCAAACCATTATATCTGCAGAGATCTTGAATGTAGTCAAGGATCTCAGTGGATCAACTGGACAACTTACTAAAATGTTCAGCTTTATGTGGTCACCTGTGGTTTTTAACCAATCACACGGGTGGAAAGAGGGATGTGTTCCTACAGGTGAAGTACAGTGAGGTGGGAAATCAACTTAAAAAGGAGTTCCTCAGAAGCAGTAATCTGTAAAGTCCTCCAGTGGCAGAGTGGTGAGTTACAGGAACAGAACAACCATTTGGAATACTTGGCTGCAGAGGTGATGCAGATGGGACAACTTTAAGTTCATGAGGCGATGTGGCATGGAGGTGAAGCGTGTAAACATTTGGCAGCAACACACAAACAGTGGAAGAACTCAGAGGGTCAGGCAGTAGCTGTGGAGGGAAATAGACAGTCGATGTTTCAGACAGAGCCCCTGAAAGAGTAAAGAGATGGAGGGAATAGATGAAGGGCCTCCACCCAAAACACCAACTGTCCATTTCCCTCCACAGACGCTGCCTGACCCACTGAGCCTCCAGCAGTTTGTGTGTTGCTCCAGATTCCAGCACCTGCAATCTTGAGTGGCTCTAAAAGTTGGACAGGTTGCCTCTCAACAGCACTAAGACCCAAGTTTATGAGGCAAGGGGTGCTGGAGACGTAGGGAAAAGTTCAAATCAGCTCAGCACCAGGATGGGAAGCTGAGTAATGTTCCAAAACAGAAGAAGGTGCACTTGGACATGGATGGCCCATTAACTGAGGAACCCTTGGCTGGGTACCAGACAACAATGAATTTGGGGGTTCGTACGAACTAAGGTTGATGAGCTGAGGGCACAGGTAGGTGCAT
>JARFYF010000104.1:158158-169945 GCA_030265395.1 Rhina ancylostomus
CATCTGGACATATTGCAGCTTGCAAGATTTACTTTCAAATTCTCCAATTTAAGAGAACTCACTCTGTTTGTATGAGTATTGGATATTTTTGCTGCCTGCATTTTGGCTCAGTTTTTCCTATTCTTTCCTGTTTTTTTTGTTCCCCTCCAAGTCATACACAATCCTGACTTGGAAGTACAGTATATTGCCAGTTCTTCATTGCTGGGTCTAAATTCTGGAACTCCCAGCCTGTCAGGTGAATCTTCAATAGGACTGCAGCAGTGCTAGATGTTGGCTCACCACCATCTTCTCAAACACATTAATAATGGGCAATAAATGCTATCCCTGCTAAAGCCACCCAGCTCCTGAAAATGAATACACAAAATAAAGCTCTCTGCTCCTAGTTTCAAATATCAAGTTATTTGTTGCCTTATCTGAACATGATATTTTCCATTGTCATATGACCTGGATGAAAATGTAGATGTATGGGTTAGTAAGTTTGCAAATGATACAAAGGTTGGTGGTGTTTTGGATTGTGTAGAAAATTGCCAAGGGATATGGCAGGGTATAGATCAGTTGTAGATATGGGCAGAGAAATGGCAGAGGAAGTTTAATCCAGCCAAGTATGAGGTGTTGCACTTTGGGGGATCAAATGTAAGGATCAGTACACTGTTAATGGTAATACCCTAAAGAGTGTTGATGTACTGAGGGATCTTGGGATCCAGGTCTATAACTCCCTGAAAGTGGCTGGGTAGGTTGATTGGGTGGTAAAGAAGGTGTATGGCATGCTTGCCTGTATTAGGCAAGACATTGAGTTCAGAAGTTGGGAAGTTATGTTGAGCTTTATAAAACTCTGGTTAGACTGCAAATGGGAGTATTGCATTCAATTCTGGTCACCCCATCAGAGGAAGGATGTGGAGGCTTTGGCGAGGGTGCAGAAAAGGTTTACCAGCATGATGCATGGATTAGAGGGCATGTGCTATGAGGAGAGATTAGCCAAACTTGGGTTGTTTTCTCTGGAGTGGTGGAAGCTGAGGGGAGATTTGATAGAGTTTTATAAGATTATGAGAGGCATGGATAAAGTAGACATTGGGTATTATTTTGCCCAGGGTTGAAATGTCTAATACTCTCTTTTAAGGAGAGAGAGGATAAGTTCAAAAGAGATGTGAGGGGTAAGTTTTTGTTTACACAGAGAATGATAGGTGCCTGGAATACACTGCCAGGGGTGGTGATAAGAGGCATTTAAAAGGCTCAGATAGGCACATGAATGCGCAGAGAATGGAGGGATTTGAACATTGTGTAGGCAGAAGGGATTAGTTTAGATAGGCATTTAATTAGTTTGGTACAACATTGTGAGTCAAAGGGCCTGTTCCTGTGCTGTACTGTTCTGTGTTTTCTGTTCTATCATCAGAGAAGGAGCAGACTGCAGCAGAGTCTCTTGAGTCAACAGCCTGTGCTGGGAGATCAGGCTCCCCAACCAGGAAAGACCATCCTCAGGCCATTGCTAGGTAAGAGGTAATTACCAATCCCTCCTCACTCACTGAGATCATAAGAGTGCAAGAGACCCTCTCTACCACTTGCTACAGACACATTCTGGCATGGATATTGTGCTTTGGGGAGCATTTAGGGCACTGGGCAGTTTGGATACGTGTATCAATGGATATGTATGCTTGCACAGCTGAGAGATGTTTGTGCCTTGCTGCTGTAAGACTCTTGAACAGAGCTCTTGTACGCTGAAAGATTAACTCTTTATCTCACAGTTTACTTTGTCATGGCCCTTGTACCTTATTTGTCTACCTGCATTGCACTTTCTCTGTAACTTCAACACTATATTCCACATTTTGTTATTGTTTTTCCTTTTGTATTACTTTGACGTCCTTGTATTTGGAATTAGTCATAGAGTTGAACAACATGGAAACAGGCCCTTCAGCCCAACTGTTCTGAATTACCTGTGTGGATAGCATGCAAACCAAAGCTTTTCAGTATTTCTCAGTGCATGTGACAATAATAAACCAACTACTAATTACCGATTGTTGCTTGTATCTGATAGGTCACCTGTTGGAGATGGGAGCGGAAGTGAAGACAGTGACAGTTCAAGCAGTGATGTGATTGGTCCCCCAGTACCTTCCTCGTTGTCTCGATCAGCAATCAAGGAGCTGGTGAATGCTGCGGACCTCCCTCCAGCTCCATGTGACAAACTTCAGGGAGACACGGATGAGGAGGAGGAGGAAGAGAATGATGATGATGAGGACGATGATGATGTAAGTGTGATCATTTCTATTTCATTGAACAGAACCAAGATGGGTAATTATTCATGATACCAAGCAGCCCGTGTAATTAAAGTATGGGTAGACAATCAGCTTTAAGGCAGGAAGCAGAGAACAGTGATAACTAGCCATTTAAGAAACTAATGGGTGATAAACGGTTTGCTAGAAATCAGTGCTGGGATCACTGCTTTTGTTTAATATGCACTAATGACCGAGACATGGTATTATTTCTAGATTTTTAATACTTCTTGGTAATATTTCTAGATAACAGAAAGCATGGAAGTGTGGCAAAGAGAGGATAAGAAAATAAAGTGAGGGGGCACGCTTAATTTGGTGATGAGGTGAAATTTTATTTCTTGAAGAGTTCTGAGTCTTTGGAATGTTTTTTCTCAAAGGCCAATGGAAACAGTCTCTTAACACTTCTTGAGGCAGAAGTAAACAGATGATAAGAATTGGGATGAAAAGTTACCTTGGGAAGACGAGAATGTGGACATAGTAATTAGATCATCCATGATCTAATTAAATGGCAGACGAGTCTTGGTGGGATGAAGGGGTGCTACTGTTTGCCTCATACTCCAAGTTCATTTGTACTAATAGCACAATGGGCAGACAAGAGGCTGGTGAAGTTTAACATAGATAATTATGAAGTGGTGTATTTAGGCCGAAAGATCTAAGAGAGACAGGTCTAATAAATGTGTAGATTCAGGAACTGAATATATAGGTCGATAAACCTTAAAAAGTGACGGATCATGTGGAGAGAATGGCTGGTAAAGCAGGTGGTTGATGGACAGGGGCATAGAATACAAAAGGGAAGTTTTATTGAATGGACGATCTTTGTATCTTCATTAGCAGCAAGTGAGGTCCTGGAGGACAGGAGAGCAGCCAAAGTTGTTCCTTTGTTTAAGAAGGGAAATTGGGATAATCTAGGAAATCGTAGGTCAGTCAGCCTCACATCAATGATAGGAAAGCTATTGAAGAGGATTCTCAGAGATAGGATTTGCATGCATTTGGAAAGTGTGGCATGATTAGGGACAGTCAGCATGGCTTTGTGTGGGGCAGGTCGTATCTTACAAACTTGTTTGAGTTATTTTAGAAGGTGATTGATGAAGATAGAGCAGGTGTGCATGTTGTCTACGTGGATCTTATTAAGGCATTGAACAAGTTTTCTCATCGTATGTTGAACCAGAAGGAAAAGATTTGTGGGATCCATGGTGACTTGGTTGTTTGGATTCAGAATTGGCTTGCCCATAGAAGACAGAGGGTGGTGGTGCAAGGATGTTACTCTGGCTGGAGGTCTGTGACCAGTGGTGTTCCATAAAGATCAGTGCTGGTTTCACAGTTGTTGGTGATGAGTATAAATGACTTGGATGAAAATGTACATGGGTGGGTTATTAAGTTTCCAGATGATACAAAGATTGGTGGAGTTGTGGATAGTGAAGAAGATTGTCAAAGAAAACAGATATCGATCAGCTACAGATAATGGTGGAGAAATGGTAGATGGAGTTTAATCCAGGTGCAAGTGAGAGGTCAAATGTAAGGGGAAAGTATACATTTAATGGCAGGACCCTTATCAGTGTTGATGTATAGAGAGATCTTGGGACACAAGTCCATAGCTCCATGAAAATGGCCACGCAAGTAGATAGGGTGGTAAGAAGGCGTATGACATGCTTGCCTTCATTGGTTGGTACATTAGGTATAAGAGTAAGAAAGTTGTGTTGCAGCTTTCTATAAAACTTTGGTTATGCCACACGGAGTATTGTGTGCAGTTTTGATTGCTGCATTACTGGAAGGATATGGAGGCTTTGGAAAGGGAGCAGATGATGTTTTCCAGCATGCTGCCTGGATTAGAGAGTATAAGCTATAAGGAGAAGTTGGACAAACTAGGGTGTTTTCTCTGGAGCTTCAGAGGCTATGGGGAGATCTGATAAAATTGTGAGAGGCGTAGATAGGGGAGACGGTCAGAATCATTTTCCCCCAAATACTGGAAGGACATGCATTGAAGGTGAGGGTGTTAAGTTTAAAAGAGATGTGCGGGGCCAGTTTTTTTTTAACTCCATCTGCCATTTCTCCACTCATATCTGTAACTAATCTTTACTCTGCTGATTCCTTCGATAGCCATCTTCACTATCCAAGACTCTAATTTTTGTATTGTCTGCAAACTTAGCAATCAGCACACTTGTTCTCCTTGGAGACCTGATAGCAATTTATAAAATTGAGAGGCGTAGATACACAGTTGGTATGTTTTATCAGGATCATACTAGAGGACATGCATTTAAGGTGACATGAGGAAATTTTAAAGGAGATGTGTGGGTCAAGTTTATTTTTTTATATACAGAGTTGTGGGTGCTGGAATGATCTGCCATTGGTTGTGGTGGAAGTAGGTATGATCATGGCATTTAATAGGCTTTTAGATCGACACATGATTATGGAGGAATATGGATCACGTGGAGGCAGAAGAGATTGGTTTAATTTGGGGTTGTTTTCAACACAACATCATAGGCGAAAGGGCATGTTCCTATGCTGTGCTGTTTTGTTCTGTGATCTATAGAACATAGAACAGTACAGGACTGGAATAGGCCTGTTGGCCAATGATGTTCTGCCAAACTAATTAAACTAGTAATGAAATGCCTCCTAAACTAGTCCCTTCTACCTGCACAAGTACATATCCCTCCATTCTCTGCACATTCATCTGCCTATGTAAGAGCCTCTTAAACGCTTCCATCCTACCTGCCTCCACTACCACCCTGAGAGTGCATTCCAGGCACCCGCCATTCTCTGTGCAAAAAAAAACTTGCCTCACACATCATTTTAGAACTTGCCTCCTCTCTGCTTAAATGCATGCTCTCTAGCATTAGACATTTTGATCCTGATAAAAAGATACTGGCTGTCTACTCTATCCACACCTCTCATAATTCGATACACTTCTATCAGGTTGCCCCTCAGCCTTCACTACTCCAGAGAAAACAACCCAAGTTTGTCCAACATCTCCTTGTGGCACATGCCCTCCAATCCAGGCAACATCCTGGTTAACCTCTCTGCACCCTCTTCAAAGCCTCCACATCCTTCCTATAATGAGGTGACTCGAATTGGATGTAATACTACAGATTCGGCCTAACCACTGTTTTATAAAGCTACAACGTAACTTCCTGATTCTTGAACTGAATGCTTCTATTATTAAAGGTAAGCATGTCATATACCTTCTTTACTACCTGGTCAACTTGTGCAGTCATTTTCAGGGAGTTATGGACCTTGAACCCAAAATCCCTGTGTACTTAAACACTGATGAAGGCCCTACCATTAACTCTGTAATGTCCCTTTATATTTGATCTCCCAAAGTGCAACATCCCACACTTGGCTGGATTAAACTGCATCTGCCATTTCTCCACCAGTATCTGCAACTGATCTATATCTTGCTGTATCCTTTCACAATCTTTTGCACTATCCACAATGCCACCAATCTTTGTATCATCTACGAATATACAAACACACCATCCATGTTTTCATCCAAGTCATTCATTTTTTTATCACAAACAGGAGAGGTCCCAGCGTCGATCCCTGTGGAACACTACTAGTCATGGACATTTAGCCAGAATAAGTCCCTTCAACCAGTATTCTCTATCTTCTATGGAGAAGCCAATTCTGATTCCAAACAGCAAAGTCACTGTGGATCCCATGCATCTCAGTCTTCTGGATGAGTCTTCCCTGTGGAACCTTGTTAAACACTTTACTAAAATCTATGTAGACAACATCAACAGCTCTATACTCATCAATTGCCTTTGTCACCTCATGACATAACTTGCCCCACACAAAGCTATGCTGACTGTCCCTAGTTAAGCCATGGCCCTCAAATGCTCAGAAATCCTATTCCTAAGAATCCTCTCCATCTGAAATGAGACTCATCAGTCTATAGTTACCGGATTATCCCTATTCCCCTTCTTAAACAATGGAACAAAGTGATACACTTTGGAAGATCGAACTTGAAGGCAGAATAGAATAGGACCAGCTTAGATAGGTAACTTAGTTGGTATGGATGAGTTGGGCCGAAGGTCCTGTTTTGGATGAGTGTGATGGATTACTCTCCAGTTGCTTGGATGAGTGCAACTGGAACAACACTTAAGGCTTGCTTCCTACATGATTGACAAGGTACCAGTCACCCTAAGTATTCATTCCCTGTACCACTCGCTGACAGTGGCTACAGTGTGCACCAAATACAAAATGCATTGTAGTTACTCATCTCAACTACTCCAGCAGCCCATCACAACCCATGATCACTACCACCAAGGACAATAAGAGCAACAGGCACATGAGAACACTTCTACTTTAGATACCCCACCACGCCACTTACTCGCCTAATTTGGAAACTTAACCTTTGGTTCATTGACACTGGGTCTAAAACCTGGAACTTCCTCCCTTATGGGAACACCTTTCCTGGAAGGACTGCAGTGGTTGAAGAATGTGGTTCACCAATTAGGAATATGGCTCAGATACTGTAAAATAAATAATTAAAAAGGGAAGTTTGCCTGTAGAACTCAAAGAATAATTGATTTCTCACTTGTCTTCCAGGACCCGGCGAAGCAGATTCCAGACTCGCATGAAATCACACTGACCCATGGCAAGAAAACGGTGAGAGACCGGTTTGGCCAGCACATTGTCCCAGTCTGGGAACAGAGAGTGTTAGGAACAGCAGGTTGAAGTGTTGCAGCTACAGACACCTGCTGCTATTCAAGAAGTTAATAGCTGAGTCTGAGCCTCAAATATACTTTTCTGCCCAATCCCATATCTTCTGTACATTGCTCTCTGAAAGAGGTGACACGGACAGGGAGAAGGAAGGCATTTGGCATGCTTGCCTCCATCAGTTGGGCCATTAAGTACAAGAGTTAGGATGTCATGTTACATGCAGTTGTACAAGTCGTTGGTGGGACCACACAGTGTTATGTGCAATTCTGATCACCCAACTGAAGGATGGATGTGATTAAGCTAGAGAGGGTGCAGAAAAGATTCATGAGGATCTTTCCGGGATTGGAGGGCTTGAGTTATAAGGAGAGACTGGATAGACTGAGATCCTTTTCCCTGGTGCAAATGAGGCTGAGGATCAAAGGAGACACCTTGTAGATGTCTATAAAATCATGAGGTGCATAGATAAGGTGGAAGGTCACAATCTTTTTCCCAGGGTTGAGGAGTCCAAAGGATATATAGGTTTAATGTGAGAGGTGAAAGATTTAAAAGGAACCCGAAGGACAAAAACTGCACACAAGGGGGTCATGGGTGTATGGAACAAGCTTATCCAAATGTCTTTTAAACCTGGTTAAGTACGTGGGTAGGAAAGGTTACAAGGGATATCAGTCAAACTTGGCAAATAGGGCTTGGTTGGCACCATGGTCAGCATGGACAAGTTGGGCTGAAGGACAGTCTCCATGCTGTATTACTCTTTGTGGTTATTAAGGTTTTCAGTCATGTCCAGAAGCCCCTATCATAAGACCTTAAGATATTGGAGCAGAATCAACCATTTAGCCCATTGAGTCTGCTGCACCATTCATTCATAGCAGGAGAATAGGGTTGATTTTTTTTTCAATCCCATTCTCCTGCCTTTTCTCCATAACACTCAACCCCCTTACCAATCTCACCCAGTGAATTCCACACATTCACCACCCTTTGTCAGAACTGCAGCACATTGCCTTCCCCACCACCCCTATCAAATCTTGCTGAACTTAATCAATTGAAGTTTCTTTTTAATTGTTGATATTTATTTCAATGTTAACTGAATAATTTATGTTAATTTGTCTTATCTGTTTTTAAGTTGGTTCTGAGCTTCCTTAATAAAAACAAAACTATGCATGAGAGAAAAATTTAGAGTTGTTGAAAGAAAGCATATGTGAACACTATTATTTTGGAGACAAAGCAGTATGCACTTCTCTTTCTGCACCAAATTTTCCAGCTGACCACATTCTGCACATCAGCACTATTAAAATTGCACTCAAATCAATCAGGGATGGAAGCTCCATACCCTTTGAATCCAGCCTAGACTGGACTGTGGAGACACAAGAGATTGCAGATGCTAGTATCTGGAGCAAAAACAAAATGCTGGAGGAACTCAGTGGGTCAGGCAGCATCTCTGGAGGGAAATGGAAGTTGATGTTTTGGGTCAATATGGTATGGGGATGTGCAGAATTGAAGGTTGAAGTTGGGGTTAAAATTGAAGTCCATAGGGAAGAATGTGCTACAATGGTCATCTAGAAGAGAGAGGTGAGAGGCTCCTCTCTGTCCTACCCCTCCTCTCACTTCTATACACTGGCTATCTTCCCTCAACACTCTCAATCTTAGGGCCTCAACCCAAAATGTTGACCATCCCTTTGCCTCCACAGACCTGCTGAGTTCCTCCAGCATCTGTGGCTCCAGAAAGAGTGAGGAATTGGGATCTGAGGAAGGACTTTTTCATTCAGTTGGTTGGAATCTGGAATATATTATACAAGGAGGCACTCCTGCAACATTTAAGTATTATCGAGGAAACCTACAGATCAAATGCAGCAAAGTGAGATTAGAGTAGACAGGTACCTGATGGTCTGAAGGGCCTGTTTCTGTGCTGCATGGCTCTATGACTATGACTCTGACTCTGCCTGGTGTGTTTGTGACTTCAGGTGTCTGCACTGGGGCTGGACCCATCGGGTGCACGACTGGTTACAGGAGGCTATGATTACGAGGTGAAGCTCTGGGACTTTGCAGGAATGGACGCTTCGCTGCAGGCTTTCAGGTCACTACAACCCTGTGAATGGTGAGTAGATGCTGCCTGCTTCCCTTTACACCTCAGCATCATTTCTTGTGACCCCAACTTCACCTCTCTACCAAATTGCACTGTAATTTTCCCTAAAAGATCCCCATATCTATTCTTCCCCCCCCACCCACCTCAAAACAACACCTTAAGCTTCACCTCCACGGCAGTGCCAGGCACTGTGCCCTGTCAGTGGTATAGTCAAGTGAGACAAGCAGGTTCAATGTGAAGTGGAGGGGTACTGACAGACATCGGAGGAATGGAGGTAAAGTGGATTTCAGCAGAGCTTTTGACAAAAGTCCCACATGACAGATTCATCTTGGATTCACAGAAAAGTTTTAACACAGCAGGAGATCATTCAACTCATTGTATCTATATCTGAAAGTTAATGTGCAGGTACAGCAAGCTGTTCAGAAGACAAATGGTCTGTTAGTGTTTATTGCAAAGAGATTTGAATACAAGAGTAAACATACATCACGAGGATTGCCTTCATTAGCCAAGGAACTGGGTTCAAGTGTCAGGAAGTTATGTTTCAGCTTTACGAAACTCTTGTTAGGCTGCATCTAAAGTGTTGGATTTAATTCTGGTCACCCCAGTATAGGAAGGATGTGGAGGCGTTGGAGAGGGTGCAGAAGAGGTTTACCAGGATCTGCCTGGGTTACAGTGCATGTGCTAAAAGGAGAAGTTAGACAAACTTGAGTTATTTTCTCTGGAGCGGTGGAGGCTGAGGGGAGATCTGAAAGAGATTTATCAGAATATGAGAGGCAAAGATCGATAGCAGGTATCTTTTTCCAAGGGTTGAACTGCCTCATACCAGAAGGCATGCATTTAAGGTGAGAGGGGTCAGTTCAAAGAAGATGTGGGGGGCAAGTATTTTATGCAGGGAGCGGTGGGTGCCTGGAATGTGCTGCCAGGGGTGGTGGTGGAGGCAAACGTAATAGAGGCATTCAAGAGGCTCTTAGGTACAGGAAATGGAGGGATATGGACATTGTGTGGGCAGAAAGAATGAGTTTAGCTGAGCGTTTCATTACTAATTTAGTTAGTTTGGCACAACATCATGGGCCGAAGGGCCTGTTCCTGTGTGGTACTGTTCTATGTTCTAATTATAAAGGGCCCTGGTGAAAGTACAAATAATACTTTGACGAGGGATTAAACAGACTGAGCTGATGCTCTCCAGTATTGAAAAGAATGAGAGGTGAAATCATTGAAACACAAATTCTTACAGAGCTTGACAGGCAAGGTACAAGAATGATGTTTCCCTGGTTTCAAGTGTTTGGCCATTTGGGACAGAGATAAAAAGAGAAATTTCCTCATCCAGAAGGTGATGTCTTTGAAATTCACTACTGCGGCAGTTGTGAATGCTCAGTCACCGAGGATACACAACACAGATTAATAGATTTTTGAATACTAAGGAACATGTAATATTAAGATATAGACAAGTAGGACTATGGTAGCTAGGTTACCGGTCAGGATTCTGAGGGTTAAGATGTACATGCATCTGGAAAGACTGGAGTTGATTAGGGGTAGTCAGCATGGCTTTGTGTGGGACATCATGTCTTACGAACTTGACTGAGTGTTTGATGATGTGACCAAGAAGGTCAATGAGGGCAGGACAGCAGACATGGTCTATGTGGACTTGGGGCTGCACGGTAATGTAGCAGTTAGCGTAACGCTGTTATGGCACCAGTGATCAGGGTTCATTTCCCACCACTGTCTGTAAGTAATTTGTACGTTCTCTCCATGACTGCGTGGGTTTCCTCTGGGTGCTCCAGTTTCCTCCCACATTCCAAAGACGTACAGGTTAAGAGGGTAACATGGGTGTAATTGGGTGGTGAGGGGGTCACTGGGCTGGAAGGGCCTGTTACTGTGCTGTATAAATAAAGTTTCAACGTTTTACTTCAGTAGGGCCTTTGATAAGGTTTCACGTGGTAGGCTGTTCTGGTAGGTTAGATCGTATGGAATCCAGGGAGAGCTAGCTAATTGGAGCTACTACAATTGGATTGATGGTAGAAAGCAGAGAGTAATAGTGACAGATTGTATCATGGACTGGAGGTCTGTGACTAGTGGTGTGCCTCAGCGGTGCTGGGCCCATTGCTGTCCGTCATCTCTATCAATGGTTTGGATAAGTATGTACAAGGCATGGTTTGTAAGTTTGCAGATGACATTAAAATAGGTGGTCTAGTGGACAGTGAAAAAGATTATCAAAAATTACAGGGGGATCTTGATCAGCTGAGTTAGTAGGCTGAAGAATGGCAAATGGAATTTAATTCAGATAAGTGTGAAGCGTTGCAGTTTAGAAAGTTAAATCAAGGTAGGACTTCACAGTGAACAGCAGGTCCCTGGGGAGTGTTGTCGAACAGAGACCTTGAAGTTCAAGTACATCGCAAGGGGATGGGTGAGGGAATGGGTAGGAAGGCTGAGGTCAGGGAGTGTAGTATTAGGCAGATTCCTAATAACACACATGAAGGGATGAATGGTTTGAACTGTTTGTACTTTAATGCTGAGAGTATTATGGACAAGAGAGAGCATGGATCAGTACTTGGAACGATGATGTTGTGACCATTACAGAGACTTGGTTGAGGGGGGGACCGGAATGGGTGATCGATTTACCAGGGTTTAGAAGTTTTAAGAAGAATAGAGAAAGGGGTAAAAGAGGGGGAGGAGTTGCAATTCTGTAAGGAGACAATATATCAGCTACACTCCAGGGAGACATAATGGAGGGCTTGGATACAGAGTCTATATGGGTAGAGCTCAGGAATAGGAAGTGGAGCAATC
>JARFYF010000104.1:209166-219853 GCA_030265395.1 Rhina ancylostomus
AGGGTGGGTGATGAGTGGGAACACACAGGCGACCAGTGCTGGCATCTGATAAGGAAGGTGATAATGGGAACAATTCAAGGTAGAGATGAAGAGAAGATGGAACCAGATGAAGGAGGGGAGCCAGTGGGGGAAGTTTGTGGGTAGTGGGTGGATGGAATCAGGAGAGGGAGGGGGCCAGAATGTGTGACGATTGGCGTGGGGGCTACAGGGGGGTAGGGAAAAGCGAACAAAAATGGCAAGGACAGAGAGGTACCAGAAAATGGAAAATTCAATATTCATACCACTGGGTTGCAGACTACCCAGGTGGAAAACGAGGTTATCTCTGATAAACGAGAACTGAGGGGATTGTCACGTGGACTATGGGACATGTAGAACGTGGAGGCAGAGTCTCAGAGTGGGTGGTTGCCTGTTTAATTTGGGAATGAGAAGGAATTCCTTCCCTCAGAGGGACGTGAATCTCTGGAATTCTCCACCGAGTGGTGTGGAGGGGGTGGCATCACTGAATATATCCAACATGGAAACTGACAGACACTTAAAACATGAGGGAGTCAGGATGTATGGGGAAAGAGCAGAAAACTAGTGCTGAGGTGATTGGATCAGCTGTGATCTTACCGACCGACAGAACAGCTCGAGGGGCTGAGTGGCTTCTCCTGCTGCTTGTATTCTTAATATGATTCTGCCCCATGCTGCTGGTCTGGACTTCTGCCTATGCATACTGCTGCCCTGTGCTGCTGACTGCTTAGTGACTACATCGCTTCTTGTACATGTTGTGGGTGTATCAGTATTCACTGGCATTCTTCATTGCTGCCCTGCATTACTGCTTTATGCACATCTGCCTGTACTTAGTGTATGTCAGTGGATGCCATGACTATACAAAGCTTCACCACAATTATGGTTGGAATTTTTCTTTTACCTGTGGCACTTTGATTTCCAAAGTCTAATTAGCACCAGTTAAACCCCCAGCTTTGGGCTGCTTTTAAACTCCACATGAGTAAAACAGCATTAGCAGGATCACATGTACAGGTTCTTGCCACAGATGCAAAATCACATTCCTGAAAGGTGGATTTAGTAAGTTAAAGCTTAAAGGATCCAATGCTTGCACGATTCAAAGAGGCGATCTCCTACATCAAAAGCAAACACTGATGTAGTGAAAATCCCTTTCCTGACTACCGTGCCTCTGCCATGCCAAGATGCATAACCCGATGAGCAGTTAAGGTGATTGCGATGCAATCAGGGAATTACCATACATAAATTCAAGCAGAAATACATAACTAGTACAACTGCGCCCTTTGCTTGATGTAATAACTGGTTTGCACAATAAGGGTTCGGAAATTCCTGTAAAATGTTGGATTGGAGCAGATGAAGAATCCAACTGGACACTTGAAGAACAAATACAGAAACTTCTCATTAAACATCCCACTTCCATTGAAATTCCAACCTGCAATTCTTACAGGCGGCAATGGACATCTGAGACACTGATTTAAGATTTAAAATCTTCTCCATATTTTCCTTCAGTGCTTCCTCTCTTTTTCTTAAACAAGGCAGCCACTTATTTAAAAACTGAAGCATTACAAAAAACTTGCTTCTCTCACATTATCGAAGCGGAATTATGCTCAACGTGCCATGGAGGACTTTGCACTCTGTCAGGTGACAGTCCAGCTACTGTTTCAGGAGTTTACAGCAAGTTACCCACATGGGGAGCACGAGCAGCAACATCAGTGAAGCATCAATTCACTGCTGCTTCATCACTGTGACTCAGTTTTCTGGAACTCTCTACAGGGTATTGTGGGAGCGCGATCATGAAAAATAGCACTTGAAAAACCTTAATGTTTCAGGGCAAAAATGGGCTGGCAGTAAGTGCCTGCTGACTGGGATCACACAGACATTTTCAGAGGATGAGACAACGGAGTTCAGGCGACCCCAGTGTTAAAGCTGTTCTGGTTATGGAAATAACTACCCAAAACTTTGAGATATGGAAAAGAATTTGCACTTACAGAAATTCAGTTGGAATAAATAAATAAACAAATGTCTGTTCACATGCCCTCGGATTGGAGGGTGTGGCAGAGGAGGGTCACGGCTGTGGCTGCCAACCCAATCGATGCAGTGACATCATATCCAAATCTTACTGCCGCACAGTATTAAGTGACTAACAGTAAAAATTGACAAAATGTGTTTCTTTCGCACAAGCCATGTCCATCCCAAGTCCAGTGTTGGACAACTGTTAAGTTATGGCAGGGGGTCACTTTGTGTTCCCCAATAAAATGACTTAACATGACAGAAAAACATCCTGTAGGAACGCATCTCTGCTTATAACATGGGACAATAGGAAACAGGGGGTCATGTTAGAAAAAAGTTGTGATACGAACAGTTTTCTAGGAATGCAACCCCTTCATAACGCAGCGGGGGGAGCGGCAATCTGTAACACAGACAACAGTTCCTAGCCTGTAGTTCCACATCTTTTAAACAAATCCTGGGAATGAGTCAATTTAGCACTGAAAACAAAAACACATTCTGAGATCATCACTTTCAATTAGAAGGGACTGAAAGCCACTAAAGTCTGCACCAGGTTTCTTGCCCATAGGTGAACCAGTTGGATTTTTAAGTGTAATTTGGCATCTTCATGAACATGCTAATAATTTTGTTTTACCTTGTCCAGATTTTCATGAACTAAAGCTCTCACCCACTGACGTGGGTTCCGGATGTACTCGTTGCATTTCAGCACGTGGAAGGAACCAAGCTGGGTACCCCTAGCGGCTTCGAGATACAGATCCACAGAAAGTGACTCAACTTCAGCTCAGTAAAATCTTGAGAGACTTACAAAGCGCACAATAACCATGCAAGGGAATTTCTCCATCTGCGCTGATGAGACCTTCCTTCAATCCACTTAATCCACTCAATTTACAGGGGAAAACTGACCCTAACCTGGACGGACATTTAAACGGCCATATGCATCTTGCTGGCAGGAGGCAGGGTACTCATGGATGGGATGCAAAGCTGTTACACACAGAACCAGACAACAAAGCAAACGTGAACATTCTTACCATCCTTGTGCACCCTCATTGCAGACGCAGTAATATCAGTTGTCACGTTGAAATATGGGATCCACAGGTCCTGAGGAGCCAGGGAGGGAAGGCAGAGGGGGAAAATGGTCAATCTATTAAAAACTTCCTAGTAGCAAACACTGCCAACTAGATGAGCTCCAGTCATGCAGTGAACTTCCACAATTCCAAGTACAAATCAGTCTATTGAAAACAAAACACAGCACGATTTGAAAACATGGCACGGTAGAGTAGTGGTTAGCACAATGCTATTACAGTGCCAGTGACCCGTGTTCAATTCCCGCCACTGCCTGTAAGGAGTTTGTAAATTCTCCCGTGTCTGCGTGGGTTTCCTCCGGGTGCTCCGGTTTCCTCCCACATTCCAAAGAAGTATGGGTAGGTTAATTTGGGGTTTAAAATGGGCGGTGTGGACTCGTTGGGCTGGAAGGGCCTGTTACCACACTAAATAAAATTTTTAAAAAATGCTAGACCGAAATCTCGCAGAGATGTGCTAAACCTAACACTCTTGTTGCAGAAACATCAAATTTACATTTCAAGAGAGAACAGAAGACCCAATGGATCTATATCTTCTTAAATGAAGTAATCAGATGCCCAGTGTGAGCACTAGAATGTTACATATCACTTATACCACACACAGCCAACTTAATTACATTGCTGTCCTACTGCTGATCTTGATCTACAGTTCAATGGTGTGACCAAACTAGCAGTGTGGAGCTTTCAGGATTGAAAGATTAGATCTAATGTGAACTGAATGTCAAGGAGCATTAGGCAGAGTGGCTTCCAAAAGTCAAGGTGAAACATCAGTGGAACCACGAGGGTTAGTTGACTGAGATTGAGTTCACTGTCTTGCCTCAACACTAGTCATTGGAATAGATAACAAACCATCTAAGAGTTAAGTGCATGCATTGTGCTTTATCATACACACCATATTCAAGAGGGACCCAACTGTAGTTTAAAACTTACCTCAATTTGTTTGTCCTCAAAGACATCAGCAATGCTTGTGTTGAAGGCAGAGCCCGAGAGCATTGATGTGATAGGATAGGTCAGGTCTAATACTGTTTTAAAGACAGAATTCATGGCCTGTAAAAAGGACAGGAAAGGGTGAAAGTTCTCAGCTGGAGCCAAAGAAACCCTTAGTTAACCGTTTCCGCACACAGTACTCCAGAATGTCCTTGTTGTCAATTCCAGTCTTGCACAGAGCCACGAGGCTCAGTTCTTCTCAGCTCCAGTGTTCACTAATGACAATTAAACATCCAAAGCTCATCATCCTTTCCCAGGATGTCTCCAATCAATTAGTGTAGACAGTTGGTGAGAAGAGAATTCAAGCTTTCACTGGGGATTTACCAGGCACACAACCATCAATCTAGACAAGTGTAGGGTAATACATTTTGGGTTGTCTAATACTGGCCGGACATATACAGTAAATGGCAGGGACCTTAGAAGCATCGATGTACACAGAGGGACCTTGGGTGCACGTTCATAGCTTCCTGAAAATGGCAACACAGGTGGAGCGGGTAGTGAAGACGGCATTTAGCTTGCTTGCCTTCCAGAAGGGGCATAAGAACAACTGTACAAGATATTGGTTAGGCCACAGTTGGAATATTGTGTATAGTCCTGGTCACCACGCGATAGAAAGGATGTAGCCATGCTAGAAAGAGTGCAGAAGAAATTCACCAGGACGTTGCCTGGAGTGGAGGGCATTTGTTACCAGGGGATTGGATGGGCTGGGATTGTTCTCAGTGGAGCACGGGAGGCTCAGAGATTACCTTTAAATATGTTTATAAAATTACGAGAGGCATAGATAGGATAAGTAATCAGAGTCTCTATCCAAGAGTAAGGGAATTTAAAACACAAACACTGAGATGAGAGTCCCTGGCTGGGGAACACTGTAGTTCACTTGAACACTCAATCTGGGCAACTGTGCCCTAGCAGAATTAATCCATCAGGGAATTAGAAGATCACCGTGCAGTGAGGCGATACCAGTGTCCTGACTGTAGTCAGTCCTACACTGATGAGGGTTAGAAACATAGAAAAACCTACAGCACAATTCAGGCCATTTGGCCCACAAAGCTGAGCCGAACATGTCCCTACCCTAGAAATTACTAGGGTTATCCATAGACCTTTATTTTTCTCATCTCCATGTACCCATCCAACAGTCTCTTAAAAGACCCTATCGCATGGGCCTGCACCACTGTTGCCGGCAGCCCATTCCACACACTCCCCAGAAATTTATCCCTGATATCTCCTCTATACCTACACCTCAGCACCTTAAACCTATGTCCACTTGTAGCAACAATTTCAGCCCTGAGGTAAAGCCTCTGACTATCCACCCGATCAATGCCTCTCATCATCTTATACACCTCTATCAGGTCCCCCCTCATCCTCTGTTGCTCCAAGGAGAAAAGGCCGAGTTCCCTCAACATGCTTTCATAAGGCATACTCCGCATTCTGGGCAGCATCCTTGTAAATCTCCTCTGCACCCTTTCTATGGCTTCCACATCCTTCCTGTAGTGAGGCAAACAGTACTGAGCACAGTATTCCACATGGGGTCTGACCAGGGTCCTATATAGCTGCAACATTACCTCTCGGCTCCTAAATTCAATTCCACAATTGATGAAGGACAATACCCCATATGCCTTCTTCACCACAGGGTCAACATGTGCAGCTGCTTTGAGCGTCCTATGGACTCGGACCCCGAGATCCCTCTGATCCTCCACGCTGCCAAGAGTCTTACCATAAATACTATATTCTGCCATCATATTTGACCTACCAAAAAGAACCACTTCACACTTAGCTGGGTTGAACTCCATCTAGGTTGATGAGGAAAGTTAAGAGCTAAGAAGTAATACAGCTCAGAAACATGCCCTTCAGCCCAACTGGTCCATGCTGACCAAGATTCCCATCTAACCTTGTCCCATTTGCTTGTGTTTGGCCCATATCCCTCTATACATTTCCTATCTATGTACCTGTCCAAATGCCTTTTAAGTATTGTTAACATATCTGCCTCAACCACTTCGTCTGGCAGCTCATTCCATATACTGACCACCCCATGGGTAAAAAAGTTGCCCCTCAGGTTCCTATTAAATCTCTCCCCTCTCACAGTAAACCTTTGTTCCTGATTCCCCAATCCTGGGAAGAGGACTGTGTACATTCACCCTGCACGTGCATGGGAACCACGATGACTTGATAGTTTGGATTCAGAATTGTCTTGCCCACAAAAGACAGGGCAGCAGTGGAAGGGTCTTATTCTGGCTGGAGGTCTGTGACCAGTGGTATTCCGCAGGGATCAGTGCTGGGACCTCATTTTTCCCACATTCTCATCAACTACCCCTGCCCCCCAATTCTGCCACTCACCTACCTTACAGAGGTCAATTAACCTACCAACCCACACGTCTTTGTGATGTGGGAGGAAACTGGAGCACTTGGAAGAAACCCACGTGGTCACAGGGAGAATGTACAGACTTCACACATTCATGACCTGAGGTGAGGATTGAACCTGAGTCTCTGGTGCTGTAAGACACCAATTTTGCCAGCTGAACCACTGTACCAACCTTTTTCATTGTAACTACTCAGCAAGTCAGGCAGGTGTGAGAAGAGAAACAGAGTGGACATTTCAGGTTAAAGACCCTTTGTCAGAACTGAAAAAGAGAAAAGAAGCTTGTGAAACCACAGGAAAGGTGGGGAAGGGGGATGTTTCTGACAGGGTAAAATGATGTGACCATGGGGATAAGCTGTAAAGGTTACCTGGTCAACAAGTGAATGGGAGCAGTTAGAGGGTGAGAATAGAGACAAAAGAATATGGGAGTTACAAGGTGCAGAGGAGGAGGACAAGCTCAACAATTTAAGCTGGGCATGTCATTCTCTTCCAGAGAGAGAAATAAGCTGCTAATATTACAGATGGATGATTGATACAGGCCAAGAAATCATTGCCACAAGTTATAGAGTTCAGTATTTAATCCAGAGGCTGCAGAAGGAAGATGTCGTGCTGTTCCTCAAGCTTGCTTTGAGCCTCAGTGAAATATTACAGGGGGCGGGGGGGTTGTGAGTCACAGTGTGATAGGTTGGAGGGCATTAAAGTGACAGGCAATGGGAAGCTTGGGGTTGCCCCTGTGGACTGAATGCAGGTGCCCCACAAAGTGATCACACAATCTATGCTTGGTTTCTCCATTGTAGGAGAGACCACATTGTGAACATCAAATGCAGTACTCATGATTGGAAAAGGTGCAAGGGAATTGTTGCTTCACCTGAAAAGACTGTTTGGGTCCCTGGATGGGGGGAAGGGGAGAGGTGAAAGGGAAGTGCTGTATGGAGCTGGGTGGTTAGTGGTATACAGTCACTGGAAGACTGGTCTAACAGAAAACTGATCACCCAAAGATCAGTTGGCACGTCAAGAAGTCACAGGAGGTTAAAGCATTAGTAAGTTGCTAATGACCGTTACGTACAGCATTGTTGAGGACATCTGCTGACCAAAATAGCCAAGGGAGAACCAAGAATGTCATGTGGAAATGTCAAGTATTACAAGATGTGCATTTAAAGGAGGAAAATTTAAAGGAGGTTTGCGGGCAAGTTTTCTTGCACAGAATGGTTGGTGTCTAGAACGGGGTGCCAGCGGTGGTTGTGGAGGCAAATACAATAGTGATGTTTAAGAAGGTGTTAAATAAGCAGAAGAATATGCAGGGAATAGAGGCATATGGATGATGTATAGGCAGAAGAGATTTCATTGAATTCAGCCTTGTGTTTGGTGCAGACGTTGTGGACTGAAGAGCCTGTTTCTGTGCTATGTTCTATGTTCTAATGGTGATGAAATTTGTCAAGGAGAAAGAAGTAGTCAGTGCCTGATGAAAGGACACTTTGAAAAATTATTCAACCGTAACTTCCTTTACATGAACGCCCTTGACTCCATCCAAAGCTCCCTTCATAGCCAGTCTTGGCTGGAGTGACTATGTCAGTGCCCAGTTCCTGACAGTGGTAACTTTTGCCTAGTTGTTGGCAACAGTGTCTCTTTTGCTCAGTTCTTGGCACTTATACCTCCTGTAGAACCTTATTGCAGCCTGGGCATCTTCATTACTTTCTACCTATGATTGCTGCAGTGGATGTGATTTTCATCTTTTGCAGGACAGATTGCTGCTTCAGCCCTGATGATAAGCTGCTGGTAACGGGGACATCCGTGCGGAAGGGCCATGGGAGTGGTAAACTACTGTTTTTCGATCGAGAAACCTTTCACAAGCTTTATGAGATTGAGGTCACTGATGCGGTGAGTTGATTCAATTCTTTTGAATCATCACCTTTTGTTTTGAAATAAACAACAGCATTACATTGTGATTTTTATAAATAACTTAGATGAGGAAGTTGGAAGGTGGGTTGGTAAGCTGACACGAAGGTTGGTGATGTGGTGGATAATGTAGAAGGTGGATGGTGTGGATTGTGTTCAGTTCTGGTTACCTCATTATTGAAAGGATGTGGACACTTTAGAGAGGGTGCAGAGGATATTTACCAGGATGCTGCCTGAATTAGAGAACATGACGAATGAGGAAAGGTTGAGTGAGCAAGGGCTTTTCTCTTTGGAGTGTAGGAGGATGAGAGACGACTTGATAGAGTTGTTATAAGATATGAGAAGCATAGAGTGGACAGCCAGCACCTTTTTCTCAGGGGGGCAATGGCAATGCCAGAGGACATCCATTTCCGGTGAGTGGGAGGAATGTTTAGGGGAGATGTCAGAGGTAGGTATTTTACAGAGAGTGGTGGGTGCCTGGAATGCACAGCCAGGGATGGTAGTAGAGGCTTTATACAATAGGGACATTTAAGAGATTCTTAGGTAGTCACATGGATGTAAGAAAAATGGAGGGTCATGGGCTCCATTGGAGGGAAGGGTTAGGCTGATTGTGGAGTAGGTGTTGTGTAAGTCAGCACAACATCATGGGCCAAAGAGTGTGTACTGGTCTGTGTTCTATTAAAAAATAAACTGCTGGAGGAACTCAACAGGTCAAACAGCATCTGTAAAGGCAAAGCTTTGGTGGACACTTTGGGTCAAGATCCTGTGTATCCACCCAAAATGTTGAGCATCACTCTGCCTCCACAGATGCTGCTTGACCTGCTGAGTTCCTCCAGCAGTTTGTTATTTACTCCAGAATCCAGCATCTGCAGTCTCTTGTAACAGCATTCAGTTCGCCTTCCATTACTGACTGCACCTCTATTCCAGCTATGTGTTCCATGTACAAGGACCCCAAATCACTTTGTGACAAAGCTTCCTGCAGGTCTTTCTCCATTTGCAGAATCATCTGTTTTATCACTCGACTTTCCAAAGTGAAGTGAAGAACACATTTTCCCACATTATACTCCAACTTTTTGCCCACTTACTTAACCGATCAATATTTCTCTGTAGCATGTATCCTCCTCGCAGCTTGCTTTCCCATCTATTTTTATGTCATCACAAATTTGGCTACAATGCACTCGCTTCTCTCCTACAGGTCTTTAATATGCAAAACATAAATAGTTACAGTCCCAGTACTGATCCCTAAGGCACCGTGTTGGTTACATATTGCTAACTGAAAATAACCTCCTTATCCCAATCAGTGCTTCTTATCTGTTTTCAGGGAAGAATTCACTAGGAAGATCTTGGGTAGGCTAAGACCATCCTATAAGAAAAAGTTAGAGGCTGGGACACATTGAAGTTCAGAGTCAAAGAGAGAAACAGCATGGAGATGAGCCCTTCAGCCCATCGAGTCTGTTTAAACTAAAACTTTTAAAACTTTTTAAAACTTTACTTAGAGCATGGTAACAGGCCCATCCAGCTCAAAGAGTCTGTGCTGCCCATTTAAACCCATGTTAACCTACCTGTACATCTTTGGAATGTGTGAGGAAACCAGAGCACCCGGAGGAAACCCACACAAACATGGAGAGAACGTACAAACCCCTCACAGACAGCGACAGGAATTGAACCCTGATCGCTGGCACTGTAATAGCATCACACTAACTGATACGCTACCATGCTGACCATGAAGCACCCATTTTTACACTAATCATGCTCTAACCCATCAGTAGCTGTGAACCTACTATCTCTAGTGAAATAATATCTTTCCTTACATAGGGGACCAAAATTGTTTGCAGTACAAAAGATTATTCCTAGATTAGTGTCTAATACAGTTGCAGTAGGACTTGCATATTCTTTACTCAAATGCCTTTGGATCCAGGGTGAGCTAGCCAATTGGATACCATATTGGCTTGGTGGAAGGAGTCAGACGATGGTAGTGAAGGGTTGTTATTCAGATTGGAGGCCTGAGACCAGCAGGGTGCCACATGGATTGGTGCTGGGTCCTCTGATGATTCTCATCGATATTAGCAATTTGGATAACGATGTTGTTAGCATAGTTAATATGTTTGCAGATAACATTAAAATTGGTGGTGCAGTTGACAGTGAAGAAGGTTATCCGAGGTGACAGTAGGCTTTAGATCAGCTGGGGAAGTGAGCCAAAGAATGGCAAATGGAATTCAACTTGGGCAAGTGTGATGCGTTGCATTTTGGTCCGTTAAACCAGGTCAGGACTTGCACTGTAAGTGGTAGGACCCTGGAGAGTGTTGTAGAATATAAAGACCTAGAGATACAGGTACATAATTTCCTGAAAGTGGCG
>JARFYF010000104.1:680772-691904 GCA_030265395.1 Rhina ancylostomus
CATTGAACTCAATCATATTATGATCGCCATTAGATAAATGTTCATGTACCGTTAGACTGTTAACTAAATCTGGCACATTGCTCGTTATTAAATCATATATGGTCTGTCTCGTTGCTTCTAGGGCATAGTGTTGCAGAAAGGTATCCTGAATTATATTAAATTCTGCCCTGAACTATTCTGTTTATCCAAATCAATATGAAAGTTAAAATCCCACATTAAAACCATGTGACTCTGCTCCATGTTTACCTAAATTCTATATTTTGTACATTCTAACACTTATGCCACTGGGAGCCTACACAAAGAGCTTGAATTTTTTTGTTTTTTACTTTGGTGATCAGCACAATTGGTTAATTTTGGTTGTTGAAAATCCTCAGTCAATAAAGCATCAACTTTTGGTATCTTTTGGTCTCGATAAGCTCATCAAAATAAAAAAAGTCATGGCTGATGTGATATCTCTGTGCACTGATTCTGCAAGCTACATGGTGAAGCTGTTCTGTGATTTGAAATCTGCTTACCCTGATTGTAGAGAAATATCCATGCAGGACACCTGGTAGACACAGTGATAAAGCCTGGCCTTAATTCTACTTTTTTTTAAAGAAGTTAATGGATTTCATCATTCATATGGATGCTAGCTTCAGCACCCATGCATATATGAATATAGGATGGTTATAGGATGCAATGGTTTAGGATCAAATGTAATTTCAGCAAAATTGCTTTGCTACCCAGGTGGTTCACAAAATTTCTACTGGATGACAGCCACTGGAGCAAAACACTCAGGCTGAACATCTTCAACAAAATCTCCATCTCCGTTCATATCAATAATCATATCTTTGGTTTTCCATCCCATTGCTGCCCATGCGTTTGCTCTTCTGGGTTCTCATGCCTTTCCCCAGTGCTTCCCACAGACAAATGGCATTGGTCAGTAGGATATATGTAATTTTGAAAGCCATGTGAAGTGTTCTGAAAGTTGATTCTGCCTAGTTGCTAATTATTTGCTGGCACTTTGGTTCAGTAAGAGTGTTCTTCATTTCTTCTCAGTTAAACCTGAAAAATTGAAGCCTGATTTATACCCAACCCACTACCATCTCTTAGTTCTGTGCTTACAATCATCACTGCCTCCACACCTCTTGATATATGCTATCTGATTAATGATATAAACTATATTCTTGTGTTCAGTTATAAAGAATAGAATCAGGAGTAGACCATTTGGCCTCTCGTGGCTGCTCTGTTGTAATATCACGGCTGATCTGCTACCTCAGCATCACTAATGACACTAACTACATGTCCCTTGATCCTTTTAATATCCAAGAATCTGTCAGTCTCTGTCTTGAATGTATTCAGTAATGAGCTGCCACAACCTTGCATAATGAATTCCAAAGATACACTACGCTTGGGTGAAAAATGTCTCATTTGTGTCCTAAGTGGCCAACCCCTGGTTCCAAACACCTCAGCGGCAAAACATCATTTCTGCACCCACCCTGCCAAGTCCTCTAAGAATTTGGGTGTTTCAATGGCTGTCGAAGTTAGGAATCCATTTAGCTGCTTCATTTCAGGCTTTGTGAACAGGTCTGTACCTCATGTCTACTTGTAGAGCAGATGGCCACATGTCCTCAAGTTATGAGTTGTCTAGGTTTTCCTTTGAAAGTCAAAGCTTGGGTCAGTTACCAGGCTGTGGTTGATGATGTTTGGGGTTTTTAAGGGCCTTTGTCAGTTGGAGTACTTCATTGGTGTTCTCACTGCAGATACCAGGAGGTTAGCACAGGGAGCCCCTCAAGCTGTGCTGGCTTCATGTTCACTGCTCTAGAGCTGATTCTTGTGGCTTCCTGGAGATGGGAAATTTTGACAGGTGTCCCTGAGCCAAGTTGAGCATTGGCATACTGCTGTTGGGGAGACCAGGGCAAATGAAGCACTGCATACATGTTAGTTCTGCCACCCATGTGGTACCCCAGAGTTTCTACATGAGATTTGCTTTTGTCTTGACCTTTGTTCTAATGTTCTGAAGGTGTTGCCAGTAAGTCATGGTGCAGTCAAGAACATGCTGTGTCAAAACCCAGCAACTGACAGATCTGTGTACACCTTGAAAATCAATAATGGCATCCCACTGGGGTCAGTCACAGTACTGGCCCTCTTCAATATATATGCCAGTGATGTGCCTCCCACAAAAAACGTGGTTCTTCACAAATGCTGATGATTTGGCCCCAGCTTACCAGTGTAAAGAGCTTTGGAACATCGGAAAAACACTGAAAATTTTTCACGGTATTCTCAGGGAAATGACTTCAGATAATGGAGGCTTCAGTCAGACTCTGCCAAAATTGTCATTTAGCTTTCTATCTGAACAACAGGAAAACTGGAGAAGAACTTCCTGTCCAGTTGAGTAGCCAGCCACTCGCCCGCAATTCAACACCAGAACATGATGGTATAGTCCAAATGATTTCATCCTTAATCAGCAAGACTTTTCCACCCCTTCTTTATTTTCTCTCATCTCTCCCGAAGATTGAATTTTTTCTTCATTTACTTCCCAGTCCTGATCATCTTGCAGTTGTAACTCAGTAACACCTACCATGTCCTATCCTCCAAGTTAAATGTACTGGTTTCAGTTCTTTTAACAATCCTATTTATCCTTTGCCAGACCTGGTCTCAGGCTGATCCAGGTGAAACCTATCCCACTGATACAGTTCCTTTCTGTCACAGCATACTGCCTGGGCCCCATGTCATTCTTTCAATGACCTATTCAGCTCTTTAATTTGCTTGCTCTTCACCAAATTGCACACGGCACAGGTAATAGTCCACAGATAATAAACCCTTGAGGTCTTATTCTTTATTTCTTAACACTTGGTACTCTACAAAAAGGATCTATGTTATCCCAATATAGACCACTTGACTGGACCCAATGTTTGTTTCTTCAATATCCTTTCAGACCCTTTTGAAATACCCCCCAACCTGGCATCAGGTAACCAATATGTAATGTGAGAAATTTTAATTAGTTTGCAAATGATGCCTTATGACCCAATTACTGGATGTCCTACATTTTAGGGTTGTTTCTGTACTTTTGAACTAATACTTTCTGCCAAAATGCACTGCCTCACACATCCATTTTGCAATATAGTTTCAATTTGCCCATGATGGGGGCATCTGATTGTTTACTTATTTGTTCACGTGGTGTAGATGTCACTGGAAATGTTGGCAACTTTGTTCATCCCAAATTGCCCCTGAACTCGTGCAGCACTTGAAAGTTAAACACAGCAACAGGCTTAGAGTAGCATATAGACCAGTCAGGATGGCAGGTTTCCGAACCTGAAGGACATTGGTAGATCAGATGGGTTTTTACATAGTCTGTTAATTTTATGTTTCCCTCTACTGAAACCAGTTTTAATTACAGATTTATTTAATTCCTTGAATTTAATTTTCCCAGCTGCCATAGTGGGATAGGAACTTGTGTCTCTAGATTATTGGTCCTGGACTGCGGCTACTGATCCAGGAACTTGAATTGCCATGTACTCATAAGGAGGATTCCAATAGAAACAGCCTTGTTGGTGATAAAGATAGGGACAGATTTGGGCTTTGCTGGGGCCTTGTGCTCCAATTCGAACTCTCCCTCTCTAGGCTTGCATGTGAAGTACAGAAGAAGTCTTAGTTTATTCTACGTAAACTAGTTCTACAATGGTCTTGATTACTCATATTTCTTTATGTCATAGAATGAGAATACTTAAACCAGGCCTCCCTGTTCTATCTCAGCAACTAAAACAAAGTTGCTAAATAACAGAATCCAAACCAAAGTAGAGCAGGGATATTACCTTTATTCACTTGTATCAGCTCTTACTGGTTATACTTTAAATAATCCTGTATTCTGCAGTACAACAAAATTTAAGGCACCTACAAACAGATCATAAGTATAAAAATGCAATAGAGTGGGAGAGGTAAAGGGAAGGAGTCATTCAGCACATGCTGACAATCCAGTACCCTTCTATTCTAATCCCATTTACTCCCCCCAGTTTGGTCCATATCTTCCAAGCCTTGATGATTCAAGTGCACATTTAGATACCACTTAAATATGAGAATTCCTGCCTCCACCAACTCCTCAACCAGATTCCAAACACACTCTGGGCATTCAGTCAGTTCCTTCCATCAGATACCCCCTTAACCTGCTAACCCTTTGCTTAAGCTATGCCTTTTGGTTTAAGACACCTCAGTGATGGAAAAAGATTCTTGCTATCCACCCTATCTATGCCACTCAATCTTGCATACCTCAGTCAGGTCTGTCCTCAGTTGCTCCTACTCCAAGGAAAGGAAACCAGCTTGTCCAGTCTCTCAGAGCTGTAAACCACTCCATCCCAGGCAATTTTACAAAGCATTGGTTTTGCTACTCTGCAGCTCTGCTCGCCGCACTATAGGACAGAGATAGTTGTGCTGGAAAGTTGAGGATAAATACCAGGATGTTGCCTAAACTGGAGGACCAGTCATGGGGAGAGATTGGATAGGCTGGGCCTGTTTTCCCTAGAGCAAAGGAAGTGAGGGTGAAGTATATAAAATAAGAGCAGACACAAGATAGATAGTCAAAATCTTTTTCCCATAGTAAGGGTATCAAAAACAAGAGGGCATAAGTTTAAAGTGAGAGGAGGAAGTTTTAAAGGGGATCTAAGGGGCAAGTTTTTTTTATACATAGAGTGGTTGATATCTGGAATGCACTGCCAAAGAAGGTAATGGAATGAGATACAATCCCTATGTTAAGAGACATCTAGAGATACACTTAAATAGGCAAGACCTAGAAGGATACAGTCCTTCAATAGATATAATAGGATTAGTAGAGATGTGCAAAAAAGAGTCAGCACGTACGTGGTGGGCTGAAGCTTCCATTTCAGTGCTGCATGATTCTATCATGCTCTATGGCTCTCTGAATCTCCTCTCCACCTACCCTACAGAGGGTAGTGGTCAATGGGATTTATTCTGGCTGGAGGTCTGTGACTAGTGGTATTCCACAGGGATCCATTCTGGGACCTCTGCTGTATGTGACATATATAAATGACCTGGATGAAAATGTAGATGATACAAAGTTTGCAGATGATACAAAGATTGGTGGTGTTGTGGCTAGCGTTGAAAACTGGTAAAGGATACTGCAGAATATAGATCAGTTGCAGATATGTGTGGAAAAATGGCAGAAGGAGTTTAATCTTGGCCAAGTGTAAGGTGTTGCACTTTGGGAAATCAAGTCTAAAGGGGACAGTACTTGGTGAATGGCAAGACCCTTAATGTTGATGTTCAGAGGGACCTTGGGGTCCAAATCTATAGCTCTCTGAATATGGCTGCACAGGTTGATTGGATAGTAAAGAAAGCATACAGCATGCTTTCCTTTATTTGTCGAGGAATTGAGTTCAAGAATCATGAAGTTATGTTGCAACTTTATAAAACTCTGGTTAGGCCACATCTGGAGTATTGCAATCATTTCTGGTCACCCCATTCTAGGAAGGATGTGAAGGCTCTGGAGAGGGTATAGAAAAGTTTACCGGAATGCTGCCTGGATTAGAAGGCATGTGCTATAAGCAGAGATTGAACAAACTTGGGTTGTTTTCTCTGGAATGGTGGAGGCTGAGGCAAGGCCTGTTACAAGTTTATAAGATTATGAGAGGCATAGATAGCCAGTATCTTTTCTGAGGGTCTAAATGTCTAATACTAGAGGACATGTATTTAAAGTGAGAGGGGGAAGTTCGAAGGAGATGTGTGAGCCAAGTTTTTTTATACAGAGGGTGGTGGGTGCCTGGAATGCACTGCCAGGAGTAGTAGTGGAGTCAAATACGATAGAGGCATTTAAGAGGCTCTTAGGCACATGAATGTGCATAGAATGGAGGGATATGGACATTGTGTAGGCTGAAGTGATTAGTTCAATTAGTTCAGTGCAACATTGTGGGCTGAAGGGCCTGTTCTTGTCTAATATCTATGTCCTTTCTGTGTAATTTCTATGTTCTATGTATTAGTTACAATTGACTCAGCTTTAATTTACAGGCTTCAGTGTGGCATGATCTTAAAATTCTTTCCCACCACTCAAATTTTTTCAGATCTCTTGAGCTCTTCTATTATATGTTGACTTAGTTTTTCTGTTACGTATTGTGGGAGTGATTACACAGACTAGATCAGGCAGTAGTGACCATAATCAAGAACAATTCAATAAATCTGGAAACATGAATCAGCTGCAAAAAAAATGCTAGATTGTTACAAATTTCAGGTTGACTAATGTCCTTCAGGGAAAGATGGTCTATACCCAAATTCCTGATGTTGACTTCAATCAGGATTGTAATGAGTAATACGGCCTCCAATCCAGGGTTCCTTTGATGAGGAACTGTGGGGTGAGTTATTGCCTGTTACACTTAATATGGGGTAACATGAAAGTCAGCAAGGCAAGGTAAGGAAAATTCTGGAATTAATCATGAAGGATGTGGTAGCAGGGCATCTAGCAAATAATAATGAGATTAGACAGAGTCATGGATTTACGAAAAGGAAATCATGTTGGATAAATCTATTCAAGCCCTTCAAGGCTAATTATCAGCATAGATGAGTGGGAGCTAGGTGTGGTGTGTTTGAATTTTAAGAATGCCTTTGGTGGTGCCACACGAGATTATTAAACAAAATTAGAGTGTATGCAATTGACGGTTATGTAGTGGCATAAGTTGAGGATTGGTTAATGGACAGAAAGTAAAGTGTGGCAATTAACCAGTAATTTTCCAATTAGAAGATTGTGACCAGTGAGATGCAGCAGGGGTGAGTTCACAATCTTGGAAAAGGGGTCCAAGTGTAATAATATCCACATTTGTTAATGACGTAAACTGGGCGGCAGTGTGTATTGTGAGGAGAATCCAGAGCACCTTCAAGCAGATGTTGACAGGCAAAATGAACGGGTGAGGATGTGACAGATGGTATATAATATGGATAAATGTGAGGTTATTCATGTTAGTAGAAAAAGAGAAAGGAGTATTTCTTTAAATGGTGGGAGATTGAAAAGAGTTGGTGTTCAGGCAAACCTGGATGAGCTTGTATATCAATCATTAAAATTTATCATGCAAGTACAGCAGACATCTATAAAGATGTGATGCATTGGTCTTATTGCAAGAGATTTGACTATGAGAGTAGAGATGTTTTACTACAAATATATAGGGCCCTGGAGAGAGAGCACAGAAATATTTTGTACAGATCTGATCTCCCTACTTAAGGAAGGATATATTTCTGATAGGGTATCAGCATTCTGTTAACTAGATTCATTCCTGGGATGGTGAGTTTACAGGAATAAGGAGCAGTTACGCAGAATAGACCTATACTATCATATTTAGAAGGATGAGGGGTTATCTCACTGACACAAAATTCTGAAGGGGAATGATTGGGTATTGTGGGCATAGTATTTCCCCAGGCTTGGGGAGTCTAGAACCAGCGATCACATTCTCAAAACACAAGGGTAGCCATTCAGGACAGAGATGAGAAGAAATATTTCACCTGGAGGGGAGTAAGCTTTTGGAATTCTCTCCCATGAGGGTTGTGGAGCTTTAATCACTTAGAATATAAGAAGGCTGCTTAGCTTCTTGAGGCTGCTCTGCCATTTAATGAGATCATGGCTGATTTGTCTGTAAGCTTAACTCCATATTCCCGTCTACCTGCAGTAATTTTCTACCCATCTGCTTAACAAGAATCTAATGACCTCTGTTCAAAGATTGCTTTGCAGTTATACAAAACATTGGTTAGCCTGCACTGTTTTTTGTACAGTTCTAGTTGCCACAACGGAAATGATCTGGTAGCAATAGGAAAAGTACAGAAGATATTCACCAGGATGTTGCTGGAATGGAGGGCTGTAGTTATAAAGAGAGATTGAATAAGCTGGAATGTAGGAGGCTGAGGGATGACCTGATAGAAATGTATAAAATTGTGAGCATAGTTAGGATAATAGAATCTTCCAGGGCAGGGGAATCAAGAACAGAGGGCACAGGTTTAAGCTGAGAGGGGAGATATTTAAAGGAGACCTGAGGGGCAAGTTTTTCACACAGAGGTGGTGAATATCTGGAAAGAGCTGCCAGAGGAGGTGGTGGAGGCAGATATTATGTTTGAAAAGCATTTTGGACACGAAAATCATAGAGGGATATGGATCTAATAAGATTAGCATGGATGGGCATCACGATCATTATGGACAAGGTGGGCCTAAAAGGACCTATTTCTGTGCTGTACGTTTCCATGAAAGAGAAAAAATTCTGTATCCTCTGTATCTTAAATGGGCAACCCCTTACTTTTAAACAGTGACCTTTAGTTTTAGGCTCTTCACAAGAGAAAACATCCTCTCCACATCCAGAACTTCTCAGAATCTTGTATTTTCAACCATCCCTCTTATACTTAATTCCAGCAGATATAAGTCTTGCTTGTTCTACCTTTTTCTCAAAACAACCTTCCATTCCAGGAAGTGGACCAATAAATGTTCTCTGAAGTGCTTCCAACACACTAACGTCCTCCTTTAAATGAGACCAGTTCTGTACACAGTACTTCAAATGTACTTTCAACTGCAATTATAAAAGGGCATTGGTGAGACACCATCTGGAGTACTCTGTACAATATTGGTCCCCTTTTTATCAGGAAGGATGTTAATGAGATGAAAGCCAAGTATGTTCAAAATGGAGATCGATAGGTTTTTGTATATGAACAGAATCAGAGGACATGGGGATGGCATAAGAAAGCAGTGCTGAGGTAGATCAGCCACAATGTTATTGAATGGCAAATTAGGCATGAGGGGCTGAAAGGTCTACTGTTGCTTCCATCTTTTAAGAAAACCTCTGTGTGTTAAGGACTGGTGAAAATAAGAACATTTTGGGTGCCTTCTCTTAAGGATTGTGTCTATTAGTTGGAATGCCTGGGAGCCCCATTTGAGATCCATCTGCCTCTGGAAACTTTGAGAGATGTTATCAAATGTACTCTTGCTGAAGACTAGCCTTTATGTGCATTTGGTGAAAGTGCTTCCATGTAGAAAGGCCATTGTATCTGTTAGGAAATAAAACCCACAGGAAAGTAGGACCGTAGCATAATATAATTCCACTGGGAAAAGATCTACTCTTTCTATCCCAAGCAAGCAATGTGACACCTGCAGAGGAAATCTTAAATTGTACCTGTCTTATAAGGACTTTGGGACCAAACATCTAATGTTGGGATTGTGCTAGAAACTGATGGGGTTTGGCCACAGACTAATACGTGTGGATATATGAGGAAGGGGTAACATTGTTATTACACAAAATCTAATAAATTGTCTTTTACTAATGTGGCAGGTGCTCTAACTAAGCTGAAGGCACAGCATCAGGAGGATTCCAACAGCACCACTCTGGTTGGCAATAAACCCGCTCTCCTCCGTTCCCTTTTTACTGTTGGTGCACTGTGCCGTCATTTTGACTTTGATCAGGAGGAGTTTAAAGGCAACACTAAGGTAGTAATTGTTCATCTATAATTACAATGAGATTAATCTTGTATCTGCATGATGTTAATGGATAAAGATTTCTGATGGGCTTGAAGCTGAGAAGCAGGTCTCAAGTTTCACTGTATTCTGGGACCCATTTTTCAGTGACACGTGACACTGAAGCCTAAGCACCAAAACAGTACTGTCCAAGAATTTGCATCTCGCAGAGAGTCTCCGCTGGCTGTGGATGACCTCATGATTGTCCCATGTGGTGATCATGTTGCCCATTTGGATGTACCTAAACTTCAGTTCAAATATTAAATCTTAAATTACTATTGAACCAGTTTAAGGTTTTAGTTTTGCTCTTGTCACTACAATATGTGATTCAATCAAGACTATCAAAAGTTAAGGATTTCATTGGTAGTATTTTTGGACTCACTTTTTATTTTCGCAGTCCTTCACAGTATATGCTTTGCAATGGATTAACAGCCATCTCACATTATTGACTCCCATCTACCCACCCCACCTTCCTTATCTGGTAACATGCTCCGCCTTCCTTTCCTATCAGATTCCTTCATTTGCAACCCTTTGTTGCCTCCACCTATCATCTTTCACCTCTGTTGCTATCCCTCCTCCATCTGCCTATCACCCCTCCTCACCTGGATCCACCTATTGCTTACCAGCTTTTGCTCCACCCCTTCCCCTCACCTCTTTATACTGGCTATCTACCCTCTATTCTTTAAGTCCAGTTGAAGAGATTTGACCAGAAACATCATCTGTACATTTCCCTCCACAGATGCTGCCTGACCCACTGAATTCCTCCAGCATTTTGTTTTTTGTTAGTGTTACTTACTGCCTATTAAAAACAAAGTATAGTTGTTTAGAAAGTTGAATTGTGGCTGCCTTTTGATTTCCAGAATGGGACTCATGGATGCTGTAGTGTCAGATGCAAGACTGAGTTAATCCTGTTTAAACACTGGCATTCAAGACGCCCTGGTGTACCATCCAAGTGAAAGAAAAGTTTTAAGAAGGAGTGTGGCTTTTTGTTCAAAGTATTGTTCTTATGTTATTTGAAGCAAGTGAGAGGATTACACTTGGTACTTAGCGACATTTCTGTTCCCTTCACATTCAGGTGATTATTAAAGAAAAGGTGCTTGAACTTCTGCTCTACTTCACAAAACATGAAGATGAAGAAGTTCAGACCAAAGCAATCATAGGCTTGGGTAAGTGGTTGAACTGGGGTTAGAGTTGGGGTAAAGGGGGTGGTTTGGAAAGGGTTCCCATAGTGAAGGTCAATGCCAAATCTGTCTTCAAGCAACTTTTTAATATTAATGCATTACTTTGTTAAATGAAAATGTTCTGCAAATTGTGGAAAATAAAAACAGTATTCAAATTACTTGAGAGTTGGGGACAGTCTGTGGAGAAAAACAATTGATGCTTTTGCCTTCAGTCTTGATTCAGACTGCTGGACTGTGACTGGACAATTTGTGGTTACGAACTATCAATACACAGTAAGCCAGTCAGCATTTGAAAAAAGAAATGTTAAACTGAAAAGCAGATGCTGGAAAAATGAACTTTAAACAGAATGCTGGAACTATTGAGACCCAGCATCATCTGTGGAGAATCAAAGTTAACATTAGAGCTCAAAGACCTTTAAACAGAAACAAAAAAAATCACAGAGAAGGGGAAGAATTGGAGAGAATGAAGGGAATGCCCATGGTAACAA
>JARFYF010000104.1:1659309-1670733 GCA_030265395.1 Rhina ancylostomus
GGTGAACCTCCTCTGCACCCCCTCCACCGCCCGTATACCTTTCCCGAAGTCAGGAGACCGGAACTGCACGCAGTACTCCAGGTGCGGCCTCACCAGTACTCTGTGCAGTTGCAGCATAACCTCCCTGCTGCCTAGATGCTGAGAAGATATTTCCCTCTCATTTAAAACGGAGGCAAGGAATGTCTCCTCTCAGAGGGCCATGAATTCTTTACCTGAGAATTATAGAAGTAGAGTCACTGAATATATTCAAGACCAAGATAGATTTCAAATGATAAGGAGGTTGAGGACTAGAGGGCATATGCAGGAAAATGGGGCTGAGGCGAAGATCAGATCCCATCTCACTGCATTGCAAAGCAGTGCAAGACCACATGCATTATATCACTTCTGCTCCAGTTTCTTATGCAATATTCATAGGAAAATCTTGGTACACGCCCTCCCCAGGTTGCAAACACCCAACCTATGAACAACCTGTACATACGATTGAGTGTTTGAAAGACCGGTGGGGTGGATGGCGATGGATTTGCTGGCTGCTGTGGGGCTGCGGGCATATTGTGCCGGGTGGGAATGGGGCATTTCTGTGTGCCTTCTCTCCCTCCACAGCCACAACAATTGGGGGCTGGGTGGAGCCAAGCAGACTAACTCGCTCACTCACTGAGACCAGCTGGCAGCCCTCTTCCCCTGCCTGCTCACTGTCCCATCAGCTATTCCTGTGACCCTCTCCCACACTGTTGTTCACTTCCCACTTACAAACAGTTCTTGGGAACAGAACCCTGTCGTAACCTGGGGACTGCATGTATTAAATTTTCTGCTTAATTCCTGAAACTGAGCATAGAATTTCATTGCACCATTTCATGGTGTATATGTCAATAATCTGAGGACTCCGAATCTGACATTTGCAAATAATCACACACTGAAGCCAACCCAAAGAATTATTCTCAGATCAATGTGTTTGGTAATTACTGTTGCACCTAAAGCCAGACAATCCAGGTGCTATTGCTGCATTGGAGGCAGAGCGAGCTGTGAGGCTATTAATAGAATTCAAAGAGATAGAGGCAGGATGGTGCAATGGGTGGATTGGTGGCAAATGAAACGTTATCCTGAAAAATGTAAAGCACTGCATTTTGATAGGCAGAATGAGAAAAGGCAATATTAATTGCAGAACACAATTCTAAAAGTATAAGATTAAAGAGACCTGAGCATATTTGTGCATAGGTCACTGAAAGTGATATGCAAGTTAAGAAAGTGGTTAAAAGCATATGGGATTCTGGGCTTTATAAAATAGCAGCATAGAGTTCAAGGGCAGAGACATCACATTTTTACAAATCAGAGGTAGTGTCCAGTTATGGGTGCTGCATTTAAGGAAAGATGTGAAAGCTTTGTAGAAAGCACAGAAGAGATTTATTAAAATAATTCCAGCAATGAGAGACTTTGGTTGAGTGGACAAAATGGAGAAGTTGGATGTGTTGTCCTTGGACCAAAGGGGATGAGTTGGAAGTTTTTAAAAATCATAAAAGTAGATAGTTAGAAACAGTTCCCATCGGTAGAGGGGCCATGAACCAGGGGCACACAATGAAAGTGACGGCCAAAAGAATTAAAAGTAACACAAGAAAAAACAATTGCACACAAAGTGCCCTATGCACTGCCAGTAGTAGATACAGAGGCATATTTAATTGTGGCATTAGGAAGAGAGCTGGATAAATATCAGAAATGAAAGAATTTACAAGTAAAGAGAAGTAGAATTTGCAAGAAAACAAATGAAGTAGAGAGAAGTGGGACTGACGGGATCGTACTTATATAGAACTGGTTTGGGCTCAACAAGCCAATTGACCCCTGTGCTGTACCCAATTTGTGATTCTATTGGCAACAACACTGTCAGGTCTACACCCTCTCCTCAAGGGTTTCCTCAGTACCTCATAGCTTTCTTGTTCAAGCTCCTCTCCAGGACTCGAGGACGTGGGCACCACTGGCAAGGTTGGCATTTATTGTCCACCGCAAGATACTTGTAAGATAGTAATGGCTAGATATAATGCATGCTAATATCTTAAGAGAGAGAGTTGTTCAGGTGAGCTACTACATGGAAGTTCCAGCTCCTGAATAAACTTAGTTAATCAATTGTATAGGCCAAAAACTAATACAGATCCAAGACACAGACCTCAAATGCTGTTCTCTTCTTCAAATGAAAGCACTGCCGGTGTTTCTCTGGAAAACCTTTCCCCACTAACACTACACCCACTGGGGTCTGCTTGGATTCTGCAGTTAAGTTTAAATTCACATCCTTTTGACACAGGAAAAACTGCTACATCTGAAACTGACACCAAGTAACCAACTGGAGCATTATCAGCCTTGACAATCTATGTACTACCTCATTTCTATCTTGACAGTTTCAGAAATGCTTTAAAAATTGCCTTCAAGGAGACTATATTAATGATCCAAACTGTACATTAAGTTTCTGAAGCATTCAAGTGAAGCCTGCTTTACCTGATTCTCATCTCATTCCTGTGACCTTTTTGAAAACCAGTTTACAGTTTGTACCTTGGCTCCTGTCCAAAACACGATTTCTCCTGCCTGCAGAAATATGTCCAGTTGAAGCAACTTCATAATACTTTTCCTGTGTATGGAACAAACTAAACCAATATCAGTAGTACCTCAATACAGTAAAACGTCCCAAGACAACTCAGTGTGGCAGATCTCACACATTTGCAAATGCAGCTTCTTAATCCCTGGTGGGTTGAAGTACAAATGTCGTGCCACGGCTGAACAGGCCATACTAAGTCGCAGCTCCAGGTATTCCAAAAATATTGTCTAACAAAATTAAACATCAACAGGGTTGTATTAGGAATGAATTTTAAAAGAAACTAACATTAGCAGCTTCAGCAGAATATCAGAAACAACATCAGTAGTTTTATGCTTATTCTAAGTAAATCTCATTGTCCCATCTTCAGCAAAAGTCTGATAAGAGCCAACGTACCACCATCCAGGTCTGAAGAATGGTCCGTCACCTGCAACACTAACTTGTTTCTTTTTCCACAGGTGCTGCCTAACCTGTTTAATTTTTCCAGTGCTTTCCATTTTTTTTTCTCTTATCCTATATGCATAAATTTAGCTTGCAGGGCAAGTCCCGCAACCTTACCATTAACAACTTATTGCACATGCCTAGTAGTTTAATGCGTTATCTGTAAGGAGTTTGTATGTTCACCCCGTGTCTGCGTGGGTTTCCTCTGGGTGCTCCCGTTTCCTCCCACATTCCAAAGACGTGTGGGTTAGGAAGTTGTGGGCGTGCTGTGTTGGTGCCGGAAGCACGGCGACATTTGCGGGCTGCCCCCAGAACAGTCTACGCAAAAGATGCATTTCACTGTGTGTTTCAATGTACGTGACTAATAAAGAAATCACATCTTAACTGTCCCCATTAAGCCACTTCAAATCGTCCTATCATAGACACTCCCCTTGTTCTATACATCCTTGCCCCAACTTTCCTCCTACTTAAAATCTGTGTGTACCTCTTTCTTTCCCTGTTCTGACAAAGTTGTAGGTCTGAAACGTTGACTGTTTCTCTTCCCACAGATGTTGCTCGACTTGCTTAGTTCTTCCAGCATTTTCTGTTTGCATTTCAAATTTCCAACATCTGCAGTTTTTTTAAAATTTACATCCGAGTATCAAGACCATCAATTCCTTACATTGTGCAGGCTTCCACACCATCAACTGTTTAATATATTTTACTTTGGAAAGGTAACAGCTTACTGGCAATTATATAGCACCAGTCACGATTGGCCAAATAGCTTCCAACCAGTAAAATACTTTTTAATGTAGTCAGTCTGTACAGAGAGATCCCACGGCAGTAATAAAAAGGTTTGTTTTCCTACTTTTGAATATTCATTGGCAGAAAACCCAAGAGAACTCTCATATTCTTTGAAACAAAGCGATGCAATCTTTCACAGGGAGCAGCCTTAATGTTTTATCTAAATGAGTCCTCACAACCCTTGACTCAAGAGACAGAGCACTCGCCCAGCTATAACTGGAACATTTAAAAGTGGATAACACCCCATTTTCAGAAGCACTGTTAAGTCAAGGAAATCCATTCAAGCAACTCGTAATGCCATCTAATAGCTTGGGACAAGGATGTAACTGAAAATTGTTTGATGCATTCCTATCAGATATTTATGAGTAAATGCACTGAAAGTTAGGTGTGGAGTTCCCAGATTTTGACCGACCGATGGAACAATGTTATATTTTCTAAGTAAGGATCATGTATGATTTGTGGAGGAACGCAGAAATGGTGGTTGTAGTGTTTCTGTCTGATGCAGCTCAGTGCTTTGGAGAATTACTGCAACAGCTCCTGTAGACAGTGGTTAGAACAAATCAATGGCAGAAGTAGATGTTTTTAAGGGAGCTACTGCGTCACTAGTTCAGAGAATCACAGCTCATGTTGTCATCCTGATATCTTCAAGCTTAGCTCTCCACTGTGAATGTTTACGCCATACTGCAAGATTTGTCTGAAAGAGTTGCTTTATTCAGTTTTTAATTCAAGATTTTGTGTTATAGCTTAAGTAGGCTAATGGTGTGTTAATCACAGCCAGGAGTACAACAATAAGTGATGGTATCTAATATACTGTTCCTTTACAGAAGCGTGAAAGACATCCATCCTAACTTTGGAAACCACCTCTCCTGCTTTCAACCATTCTATACAGGAGCTAATGGGTTTATCAGAAACATAGCCTTTAATTAAGCCCATGACCATCACCAACAGCCTCAAGGGGGTCATGTTGGCCTACGTCTCTTCCTAGCATATCCTCATAGCCCTCCAGTAGGGTCTCTATAATTTGCCCATTTTGGAAGGGGATTGATTGATGACTAGAAAGGATGGGCGATTCACTCCAAGTTATTATACTGATGGAGAGAGAGCTTGCAATTTTTGTTCTTCCTTCATTGTTTATTCACTTATGAAAGAATAAGCCACACTGTACCGACCGCATCATGACCGCTGTGGTTAAAGGCTATCCTTCTCTCTTACCTTGCCAAAATAGTGGGGAAAAAACTTTCACCAAACACTGTTTCTCCTTCCAAGGAGGCAACCCCCTCCCTTTCAGCACCGGCACTTTCTCTCCGAGGGCCCACAAGTTGGCCAAAAGTTGCGAACAAAACATAAAACACGTTTGGGGACGGAAGGGGGCAAAACACGTTGTAAATTTGCTGCCAGATGTGCAGAACAACTGGAGAGCCGAAGGCAGTGATTTCAATTCGGAATAATACAGCAGGGCGCTGTTTAGATTTCCCAAGCACTGAAGGCGGTCCCTGGACGTCGCTGGGGTGGGCTTCGGTCTGCGGGGATCAGGTTCAGTACACACACAGAGCAAAGACGGGTCGGGGGTCCGAGCTGATGGACGTCCTTACCTGGCGGTGGCCGGGCGGAGCCAGGCCGAGCCGTGCTGCGCTGGCCTCGGTGGGATGGCCCACTCTCTCTAATGGTTCTCCCGTCTCCCTTTCTCTCCGGGCGAGCCGGGCTCTGCAGCCCCCAGTCGGAGTCTCCCCGCGGGCAGTGGAGAAGCTCGGTATCAGGCGTCGGTCTGCTGCCCAGGCTGACTGCCCCCCGACCCTCCCCGACGGAGGGAGCCCATGGGTCGGAGCCCGCGGTGGGGCCGAACTGGCTGCACGCAGCAGGGAGCGTTCTGCAATTCCGCACTGAACCCTCTGAACCCGCTGTCAGCCGGCGAGGAAAACTGCGAGTCAGCACCAAGTCAGAAACTTGAAGCCCAACCTCCGCTCCCCTGGCCGTGGAACTGCGCCCTCTGTGCACAAACACGAAGAGCCTGCAAACCCCCACACACCCACATCTGATACCGTACACATCACCACTTCAAACAGCAGCAAGCCGCTCCCACATTTCAAATCAGACGTAAATGAAGCGTGCACAGAAATGGTCACTGCAACCGACTCCAGGCACGTCCTGGGTCTGATGCCGACCACCGTGCCCATTCCCTCTTCTACCTTCTGGGACAAGATACAGAAGCTTGAAAGTCCAGAGTCAGGAACAGCTTCTTCCCCACAGCTGTCAGACTCTCTGTCACATTCTCAGCCTCTTAACTTCCTCCTCTCTCTGTGGTCACTGGAACCTCAGATCGCACCTCAATCTTTGCACCATTCTGCTGCGGTATTTATTGTTGTATTTCCATGTTTACTGTTTACTCTGTGAGCTTCAACTGAGCAAGGAATTTCATTGCACCCTGGTGTATATGACAATAAACTCATCTAATCTGAATCATAACATTTGTTCACCATAAGAGAATGTTGACTAAAGACCCTTGGTATTAAGATTAGGGCAGAGAATTCAGAGACCAATATGCTCACAAAATACTTCATGCCCAGATTCCCATAATCTCCTCCTGTGCTGGCAGCAGACCTTAGTTATAAAGTGGTCCATGGGATAAAAGGAACTTTACTATAAATGAAGGATAGTGGCTAAGTTACTGGACTTGCAATCAGAGTTCAAGACCATGATACTAGTTTAAGTCCCACCATGGAAGCTCTAGAATTTAAATTGAAGTATTTGAATCAATCTGGATTTCAGAAATGCTCATCATTAAGGAGTGACCATGAAACTACTGGAATTTTCATAAATACCCATCTGGTCCAGTAATACCCTTCAGGAAAAAAATCTGCCTTCCGACTGGTCTGACAATAACATTGGCGTGTCACCCCAGACACACCAATGTTATTGACTCTTCACAGCCTCCTCATTTCAGAGGTAATGACGGATCTTTGACAGGTTGGCAGGCTGTGACAAATGTGGGACAATTCAGTCTATGGTAAGGAATTGGCTAAAGGGAGCATCTCTTGTGTTTCTAAGCTTGTGTCATGGTTCCAAGTACTGGCCCTCGATTCATCTCCATTGATGTGCCTTGTTGTCCAGCACATAGATTCCATGCTTGACTAATTGTATAATGACACACACCTGAGCCCCATCAGAGGCCTAGCATAAGTACCTAGGTTTCTCTAGCATTAGTTGTCAGAGTATTGGTCAACCTTTGGGTATGTGCTGGCTCCTGGCTGCTTAGAGTTGTCAACTCTAGAGCAGTCCTGGTTTCACTGTTCCTATTAGGATATCCAGTTATTGTGTTGGGACTCCACCTCAGATCCCCTGAGACAAGATTCCTTCCAGTTGCTGCCTGTGTTTGGTCCCAAGGAGCCATCCTGACTCCAGTCCTGTACCAGTGTGCTCATTTGGGTTCTCTGTGAGCTTGCTCTTTGCTCAATGTTGTGACATCTTGCTAATGAGATAAAACCAGGAGTTGTTATAAGTAAGGAGGAGCAGGTCAAGAGGCCTCAAGGAGATGGAGGCAAGTTGTGTGTCAGTGAGAATGTGGTAGTTGGAACAGATGTGGAAAAATGTGAAGTTCACTAAGCGGAAAAGCAGACCGGGTAAGGTTGATGTTCACAGGTACCCAGGTGTCCTTGCACAGAGTTACTAAAAGCTAACAGACAGGTGCAGCAAGTGATTAGATGGGCACATAGTATGCTTGCCTTTACTGCAAGAGGATTTGAGTACAGCACAAGAGATGCCATTATATTGGAACTTGGTAAGACTGCACCTGGAGTACTGTCCACAGCTCAGGTCGTCTTGCCTTAACAAAGGCCATCATCCTCACAGAGGGAGATTCACTAAACTGGTTCCAAGGCTGCCAGATATGTTGTCTGAGGAGACGCTTATCAGGCTTGGCTGCCCTTCTTTAGAGTTTGAAGACTGAGGGGGTTACAGGGAAGTGAGATGGAAGTGGAGGTGGTGAACACAACCCTATCCTCATCAACAGGATGAGTTGCCTTAGAGATGATCAACAGCTTCAAGTTCCTAGGTATCCATATCACTGGCAATGTCACCTGTTCCCTCCATACTGATGTGGTGGTCAGAAAGCACATCAGCATATGTACTTTCTGAGGCATCTGAGAAGATATGGCTTGTACACAAGAATTGTCTTGAACTTCTACAAATGCACCATAGGAAGTATCCTGACAGGCTGTATCTCAGCCTGGGATGGCAACTGCTCTGCTCCAGACCATTGAAACCTGCAGAGAGCAGTAAACACTGCCCAGTCCATCACAGGCTCACCACGTCCTTCCATCCAATCTGTCTTCACAGTGTTGCTTCAGGAAGGCTAATGGTGTCATTATTTCCTTAACCTTCTGGTGTGCTTCCTTGGCCATAGTGTCTATATGGTTGGACCAGGACAGGCTATAAGTAACATTTACACCTAAGAACTTGACGCTTTCAACCATCTCCACCTCAACACTATTGATACACACAGGGGTAAGTGCTCTGCCTGATTTCCTGAAGGTAATGACCAGCTCTTTTGTTTTGCTGACATTGAGGGAAAAGTTGTTGCCTTGACACCATGGTGCTCTATCACCTTCCTGCACTCTTTGATGTCGTTATTTGAGATCTGGCCCACTATGGTTGTGTCATCTGTGAACTTGTAGATGGAGTTAAAGCAGAAACTGGCCACGTAGTTGTGAGTATATAGTAGGGGCTGAGGATACATCCTTGCGGGACACCAGAGCTGAGGATAATCACGGTAGAAGTGTTGCCACCTATCCTCACTGATTGCAGTCTGTTGGTGAGGATCCCATTGCAGAGGGAGGTGCTGAGCCCTAGTCCTAGGAGTCCGGAGATGAGTTTGTTTGGAATCATGGTTTTGAAAGCGCAGCTGTAGTCAATAAATAGGAATCTGACATAGGTGTCTTTGTTGTCCAGGTGGTCCAGAGTTGAGATGAGAAATGCAGTTCTTTGAGTGCAGTTTGGGAAAGAGACAAGAGGCCTCACTGGTATAATTGTGTATAGGCAATGGCTTCTGTCTCAGGTGGTTTATCACTGCACGTAGTATTTCTAACAAGATGGAGGAGTTGATGTCAAACATTGAAAGAAATCAGATTGATTTAATAGCTATTATAGTGATATGGTTGCAGAAAACCAGCACTAGGAACTCAATATTCCAGGATATTCAATGTTCCAAAAGAATTGGCAGAAAGGGAAGGGAGGTAGGGTGGCATTGTTAATCAAGGAAGGTATCGGAGATGGTGATAATGACACCGATGCAGTGAATGGAGATGTGGAATTGGTTTGGGTGGAAATAACAATTAGCAAAGGAAAGAAGGTAGGGGTGGGAGCGGTCTAGAAGCCCTCAAAGTATAAATGATGAAACATCTAAGGTGTGTCTGAAGAGGACTTCAACTATCATGGATAAACTTAATCTGTACACTGACTAGACTAATCAAACTGGCAAGGGTACCATGGAAAAGGAATTTGTGAAGTGCATCAAGGAATGGTTCTTCAAGCAATATATCCCAGAACTTACTTGGGAACAAACTCTTTTAGATATGGTCATGTGTAATGAGGCAGGATTGGTAAAAAAGAGTTAGGATTTTTTTTAAAGTGGTGATTACAACATGGTACAATGTCAGATGCAGTTTGAAGGCAAACACCTTGGGTCCAAAACTATTGTCTCAACAAAGGTCTGAAGGAAGAGTTGTCTAGTGGGGAAAATAGGTTAAATCGAAGGTCAGGAGGTGAGCAGTGGCAGATATTTAAGCAACTTTCCAAAACACTGTTTTGGCCACATGGAGTTTGTGTGCATTTCTGGCTGCCACACAAGAGGGAGGATGTGATTGTGCTGGGGAGAGTGCAAAGAAGATTCACCAGGATGGAGAGACGAGACTGCAGATTCTGGAATCTGGAGCAACAATCTGCTGGAAAAACTCAGCAGGTCGAGCAGCATCTTGTCAACAATTCCTTTCCTCCCTACTCAAGCCATTAAGTTCCAACAGCAGACTGTTGTAGATTCACCAGGAAGTTGCTTGGTTTGGAGGACTTTAGTTATGGGGAGGGAATGGATAACCTGGGCTTGTTTTCCCTGGAGTGAAGGAGGCTGGGGGGGTGACCTGATGGAAATATGTAAGATTATGAAAGGCACAGAAAGAGTAGAATGCAGTATCTTTTTCCTATGGTAGAGGTATCAAAAACAAGAGGGAATAGGTGAGAGGAAGGAATTTTAAAGAGGATCTGAGAGTTACATTTTTTTTACACGAAGGATGGTTGATATCTGGAACATGCTGACAGAGGAGATGGTGAAATCACACACAATCACTACATTTAAGAGGCATTTAGAAAGACACTTAACTAGTCAAGGCATAGAAGGATATAGTCCTAATGTGGGAAAGTGGGATTAGTGTAGATGGGCAAAATGATCGGCATGGATGTGGTGGACTGAAGGGCCTGCTCTGTGCTGTACATTTCTATGACTCTAATACAATTAATATAGAGAAGGTATTTCCTCTGATAAAGGGTATCCCGAACTGAAATCAGGAAGCACCTCTCCATATACACAGTCAAAGAAATCTGGAGTTTTCTCCCTCAAAATTCAGTGGATGCTGGAGGATAGTTGGAATATCAAGAGAAAGGTTGGTAAATGGAGCTGAACCAGGATCTAACTGAATGGCAGAGCTAGATCAAGAGTCTAAATGGCCTCAAGAGCACATGCTTTGAATGAGAATATGATACTCACCACAGGATGTAGTGCAATTTTATAATGTTAATTGTGAAGTAATTTGGCTCCAGAATCTTTATGGCAATAACAGCAAATGTTGGAGACACACTGCAAACCTGGCAGCATCCTTGGTAACAGAAATAGATTCTGTGCTTCATTTGACTGGACTTTGTTTCCAATTTCCAGCATCTGCAGCTTTTTAAATTCTCAACTTTATGACAACGTTTGACAGGTAACTGAGTGCATTGGATACTCAGAGGTGTTTGTAATTAATTATTGTTTGGGTTGAATATTTCTGTTGGATCTTTCTATGCTATCCCTTCTGTCTTACTGTATTAAGTTATTACTTTTCTTTGTGTTCTATTCGCATCAGCTTTCTGGATCACACTGTATGTTATCAATTTAAGCAAACACACCTATAACTTAGGGACACGAGATGAAGATGCTGGAATCTGGAGGAAAGAATAAGCTGCTGGAAGAACTTAGCAAGTCTGGCAGCATCGATCCGTTACATTTGACCCACTGAGTTCCTCCAGCGGTTTACTTTTTACACTTGTAACTTATTTTGATTAGCAGCAACATGATGTGTGTCAGTGAAAGGTAGAGACCCTTTCATACCTCAATAAAATCTGGGCCCAGCATTACATTGATGTCTTCTTTTGCCACTTTGTCTATATGCCCATTTCTTTGATTCAGAGTTCAATCCAGACTGTGGAAATTTTTTCCCAAATTCCCAATCCACCTGGACTCCTTCACCAGCATCTATTCAAGGCTAACGGCTGGCATGACATTGACTGTCTCCTTCTTCCACTCCACATATTCAGTCTAACCTATACTGTTCTGAAGGTGCAAAACTTCACTCAGTCCACCAAGCCCAGCATTATCATCAAGCCTT
>JARFYF010000104.1:2135462-2146326 GCA_030265395.1 Rhina ancylostomus
TGTCCTGATGAAGGCCAGTGTGCCAAAAGCTGCCACCACCCTGTATGACCTCACATTGGGGGAAACACTGCCCAAGGTGCATTGATGCTGCATTTGGAGTCCTCCAGCCTCTCTGTATACTTGAGCTATTTGAGAAGCTTTTGTTGCAAATTCCACAGGAGAAAGTGCCATGACATGGGGTATCTCATTCCCTTCATCTCTGCTTTCACCCCCTGCCACAACTTCTATCTGGTGACCTCTTGCACCCAGTTCAAAATCTAGAATTTGCCTGTTTGTACTAGGGTGTCCTCCCTGATCCATGGTAGCTACACCATGCCCTTCTCCCTGGGCTAGAGACACCATGCCCTGCATGTTATCCAGTCCTGTCCTGCTGCTGAGTAAGCTCCTCCCAAAATCCTCTGGAGACTTGTGGAATGCTGCAAATTGGGCTGCCCCAGGAAACCACCGGACCAAGAGGTTTAATTGCCCAGGTAAAGGATTTGTCCATCTTCCATTCAGCCCATCCAGACTGTTCCAGTGCAGCAGTCCATCTCTTCAAAACAGCTACTAGGCCCCTATCCCACAAGCACCACCTTCTGTAACCTGTTCTACAACTTGTGCACAAGAGGCCATTTGCACCACCACAGCAGTTGCAGGGAGCATGTGCACACTGCATCAGAGGTCTGGTTTGAACCTGCGTCCCAAGAGGTGAGGTATCAGCTCTGCTGGCATTAATCTTTAACCCAAATTCCCTTCCTTCCAGATCACTTGACAGCTGATAGGTGTTAAGAAATAGTGAGGCAGTGATTCACACCAAGTTGTCCCCAGTGGTTAATGCAGGATCTGGATGTGGTTATATACAGCACATCCCTGGATCAGTTTACTGGCTGGAGATCTCAAATCCTTGACATAATTACAAGATGTACAGAAACTGCCTTTCATTAAAAGTTAGTTAACCCTCACTTAAGCTCTGGAGTTTCCTCTGCCTGCTCCACGCACTGTCCACACCACTTGTGGTCTGTAACCACCCTCAACTTGTACATTTCCAATCATGGGACTTGCACACATGGCTGTAAATAGTCAGTTACTGTTCATCCAAATGCCCCTGAACTGGAGTTGGCCATGTCTTTGGGTCTGAGTCAAAGGTCAGATGGGTTAAGGACAGGGACATCTGTGAACCAGCTGGGGATTAATGATTATGGGAGTGTCAATTGCTATTGGAGCAGTTCAGGTTTGAAATGAAATTGCTTTGCCTGGAAGATCCAGTGTAGAGGATTTTAAATGGGTATTGGCTTATTATTGTCACATGTACCAAGATGCAGTGCGAAGCTTTTGTTTGCCATCCAGACAGATAATTCCTGTGTAATTACATGCATTAGTTTAAAACAATGTAGAATAAGACATTGCACTTTGCCTGCACTGCACTCTAACAAGGGACACAAGGTAGGTTAGGAGATCAAAGGTTCATCTTTTTAGTGTACATGGGGTCTGATAACAGTGGGTAGAAGCTGTCCTCAAGCCTGGTGGTATGTGTTCAGGCTTTGTATCATAGGACCATAGAACAATACAGCACAATACAGGCCCTTCAGCCCACTGTTGTGCTGCCCATCAAACCACACCTCATGCCATCTAGCCCTTTCTGCCCGATGGGAGAGGAGGGAATGACTGGGATGGAGGTGTCCTTGATCCTGTTGGCTGCTTTCCTGAGGTGGCTGGAGTCCATGGAGGGGAGGCTGGTTTGCATAATGGACTAGTCTGTGTTTACAACTGTTTCTTGCAGTCTTGGACAGAGCAGTTGCCATACCAAGCTATGATTTGGGTTAAAGTGGAGGGAATTCCCTAAATGCCCAAGTGAGGCAAAGGGCTAATGGCCTTGTGCTGATCACTAGTAACTATCCCAGACCTTGTGGTTGCCCAAACTCTAACTTCCTGCCTATGGCCATGGATTAAAATTGATGCTTGTCTCATCCCAGAGTCATCAATGGGTTAAGTTCCTTGGCCAAGCCCCAGAAATTGAAATCTGAGCCAAAGTAACTGTTTTAAATGCCATTCCAGTAGTCCAAGTTCAGCGTTGTTTGTGGTCAGCTGAAGTCCTGGGCTCTGCTGCAGCAACGCGAGGATGTGATCTGACCCTGGCCGGTGCCCACCAGTAATGTGGAACCCAGTTCAGGAACAGCTGCTGTTAGTAATTCTACCACCAGGTGGCATTTTGCAGCCTTGACACTGTTCAATTGGTGCCTTAGACCCATAATTAAACTGACTCCAAGTCTGGGATTTCAATTGAAAAGCAAAATCCAAGCTAGTTGTTATATTTCTATTTGATTTGTGCAGTATGTAAAGCATTTAATGTCAAGCATGTAGGCCTGAGACATGTAGATTCCACACTTGGGACTTGCTGGTTGAGTGAGGTGTTGAGACCATTTGATTCAATAGAACGTAGCTGTCCTCAGTGAGATGGACAATATACCTTTGAGTGTAGGTGAACTCTGCATATTGAGCTAGGAATTCTATGGCTCTCTGGAAATAGATGCTGCTTCCATGATGAAGACATACCACAGAAACTGACCCCTAACACAGCTGTATGCTATTGGATCAAATTCTCCATGTGTTGTAAATAGCAAGAACCATTGCCAATAAATCCAACTGGCCCAAGGTGCATAAGACCTGATGGGGCCTCACCAAAAGGAATGAATGCACTGAGACTGCAGTGCTACCACCTGGCAAATGGCTCTCCACAACCCTTAACCAATTATTGAGATGAATAATAGTCGTACAGTATGGAAATGGCCCTTCAGCCCAACTGGTCCATGCTGACCAAGATGCCCCATCCAAGCTAGTCCCATTTGGCCCATAACATTCTAAGCCTTTTCAATCCACGTACCTGCCACTGACCTCTCCTCCAATGCTGCTTCAAGACTGAAGGTAATATTTCCACTTGGCCCATCAAGTCTATACCAGCTCAAATCCCACTTTCTCTGTAACCCACCACTCACCTACCCTACAGACAACTTTACTGTCTGTCCCAGAAACCTGGCTGCATAACCTTGGGTTGTGGGAGGGAACCAGAGCACTCAGACATGCAAACCCAGTCACAGAGCACACCAGCTCCATGTGGGACCAGATGCCAGGGCCAAAACCTGAGTCACTGGAGCTGAAGTGGTAGCTGCAAAACCTCCTGTGCTGTAGTTGAATTGTTTGGGACGTGTTCTAGTTGGGCCAGCTGTCTGAGTGCAACACTCTGGTGCTTGTGTTGCAATGTGTAAATTGCTGGTCCTTGGGGGTGGTTTGACATTCAAGGTTGGGCAAGTTAATGTGTCAGCAGGTAAATCAGTGACTTTTGGACCAAGTTCCATTTGCAAACTTTCAGTAATACCTGTGATTTACTGTAACTGTCCAGCACTTCACAGCTTCAGATAACCCTCTTAAACTAGATTCTGAACACTTCTGAGACTTACAGAGTAAGTGAAATTTGCTTAGCATGGCAGATGCATCTTTAAAGCAGGTACCTCCTGACATGCTAAGGGAGTTTAAAGCAGTCAATTTTTTTGAACCTCTCTCCACCCACCCCTTGACAATCTTCAGATGGGTGTAGGGTTCAGTAGGGGCTGAAGGCTGTTGGGCATTGAGCTGGCTGGGGACATGTCCACCAGATGGAAGTGTTGGGTTCACAACCAGCTCTTCTTCCTAGGTCCAGAGAAGACTGAGGAATTCCTACTGGCGAGGTTCAAAGGTGATGGGATTCGCTACAAGGCCAAGATAATTGGTATTGATGATGTGACTGATGCCAGAGGAGACCAAATGTGTCAGGATTCCATGATGAAACTGAAGGTAATGTCTGTGCTTCACCCTCTCCAAGGCTGAAGGGGTTGCTTTGAGCAATTGTGTATTGGGGTTAGAATGGGAGATTTTAATGACTATCGGGGTGGGGCAAATGTGCAAGTATTTTCCCCGGGTCTCTAGAGCTAGGGGGCAATTTCAATATAAAGATGCCAGTTAAAATTGGTTGAGTTGGAATTCACTGAATATATTCAAAGTGGTAATTATCTTGGCTGATGGGGGGGCCAATTAAAATTGGGTCAGCTGTGATCTTCAATGGCAAGGTAGGTTGGCTTTGTTATAGCAGTGGTGTTCCAGAATGCCAGGCAGTTCAAGTGGGCCATGAGCATTGAGCCACTTTGACCCTGTACAACAACCTGAGATGAACTTGTTTCTATTACACCTTTTTCATGGCTTCATTCCCATTGCAAAGTTGTGCACAAATGTCAGTGTAGTGGTGCTACTACTGGTGAGCATTTGGCAGAAAACTCATCACCAGAACATCTGCCTGGATTGTTTGCATCTGCCAAGCTGGATGTGCAGTTGTCCTGAATTTTGGTTCTTCAGTGGGCTGCTCTGACAGATCCATGATCACTCCCAGTGGGTATTTTGTGGCTTTGCTATCTTGCAGCCCATTGGGTAGGGCTTGATGTCTCCTGGCTGAGGAATGTGGGCTGGCTGTACTTCAAACATGTACCTTCAGACCTCCCATCTGGTTAGGGGCAAGTGGAATCCCCACTGTTACTGAGACCTGCTCCACATTGGGGTTTGCTCACATGGTGCATGACAAGATTAGTTTGGCTGCCAGCCCTCAAACTGCAGGGTCCTAGTCTTACTGTGGAGTGATTGAAGTTAAGATGGTTGTACAGCATGGAAATGGCCCATCTGCCCACTGTCTATGCTGATCGTTACACTAATCCCACCTCCTGCATTAGTTCTGTATCTCTCTGCCCTGCTCATTGAGCTACCTGTCCAGATGCCTCAAATGTTACTGTTCCTGCCTCCACCTCCTGACAGCTTATTCCAGACACCAACTACTCTTAGGGTGGGGGAGAAGGGGTTTAATTTTTCACACTGATGCCCCTTAAATCTCCTTTTCCCATTTAAATTTCTGGTTTTGGATACCCCTACCACGAGAAACACCACCACTCATTATTTTGTGCATCTCTTGTTGCCTCTGCCTCCTTTGCTCCAAGGATGAGATGTTTCCTGTGTGTTTTGATGTACATCTTTTGCATAGTGTTCTGGGGGCAGCCCACAAGTGTCACCACACTTCTGGCACCAACACAGCACACCCACAACTTCCTAACCTGTACGTCTTTGGAATGTGGGAGGAAACTGGAGCACCCGGAGGAAACCCATGCAGACTCGGGGAGAACGTACAAACAGACAGTGGCCAGAATTGAACCTGGGTTGCTGACACTGTAATAGTGTTTTGCTAACCACTACACGTCATGCCTAAGTCTCAGTCTTGCTATTCTCTTAACTCAAGCCCTCCAATCTAGATAACATATTTGAATCTCTTTTTTGCACATTGTTTAATGTCCTTCCTATAGTGTGCCAGAACTACGCACACTGCTCAAACTCTTATTTTCATACAAGTCTCCTTGCTTCCACACTAAGTGGCAGAATGTCAGATGACAGTTCATGTTGCTTTCAGTTGTTTTTCTGGCAGTTGTAATGTTTCTCCGGGAACTTTAGTTCCTCGGTTGGCACCAGTGATATCTGGGTTGAGATATTGAACTTAAAGTGTTCACTTCAAGTGTGATCCTGTCCTGCAATCTGAGGAAACATCCTGTGCCTGGAGTGTGCCAGACATCAGTGCAGTGACAATTTGTCCTACCAGCATTGGTGAGGGATAACTTGGCAGTGCTGTGGGTCACATCCATGTTTCAGTGCCAGGACAGCTTTCCTGAGGCAGGCAGGACCTTGGTTTAACATCTAATGACACCATTTGCTACTGCAGTGACCCTGACTAATTGTAATTGTAATCTGCAGGGCATAGCAATAGCTGCTCGAGCTCAGGGACAGCACAAGCAGAGGATTTGGTTAACCGTCTCCCTGTCTGGGATAAAGTTGATTGATGAGAAAACTGGAGTGAGTATCCTTCTACAGATGATTTGTGCAGTTACTGGTCCACCCTCCAACTTGATTCTGGTCCCATTTGAAGTTGGAGAGACCTTTTTGGCTCTGGTTACATGCTACAATACTTCGGCTGCATTGCCAATAGCTGCCATGGTGTAGGTGACCAATTTCTAGTTTTCCCCAAACTATCTGTAAACTTAATCCAAAACTGCAGGTGCTCTAAATCCTATGATGACTGGAAATGGTTAAGTCAGACCACACCTGTGGGAAGGGAAATGGTCAATGTTTTGGGTCAAAGACCCTTCAGCAGAATCGGGAAGGAGACCAAAGTTTGATCTACAACTGCTCCCATTTACTCATTAAACCAGATAACCTTGTTTATAGCTTATCTCATGGTCATCCTGGTTTTTCCCCATCAGACACCTCCCAGCAGCTCAACAAGCTTCCATTGTCTCCTTCCCTTTCCAATGAAACATCTGACTGTTTCTCCTACCACAGATGCCACCTGACCCAAGTATTACCAGCATATTTTGGTTTCTAACCAATTCCAAAAGTGTCTCCCACTGGTGATTGAAGCTGAGGATGGATGTTGGCCAAGACACCAGTTACCTCTGCTGTTGACATCCATTTCACCAACTAGTTGATTTTTGGCTAATGATCCAAAAGACAGCTGATACAGAACTGACCAAGATTTGAGTTCAAACCAGAGTTGGACAGCTGCCTGGAAATTCATTTAAGACCTATCTCTATAGCTGAAATGTTTTGAGAACTGGCCTTGAACCACCTCCCTCTCTCCAGGTGATTGAACATGAACACACCGTCAACAGGATCTCCTTCATAGCCCGTGATGTCACAGACAACCGTGCCTTTGGTTACGTGTGTGGAGCAGAGGGCCAGCACCAGTTCTTTGCTATCAAGACTGCCCAACAGGTACAGTAACCCACTGCAGGGGGGTGGGCAGTGAGAGACCTAGGCAAGTTGGCCGTGGTGGACAATTGGGGCTTCAGTCAGCACCCTTCAGAACAATGATCACAGCTTCAGCTCCCACCCCAGCAGTAGTTAACTCCCTGATGCTAGTTTCCTGTTTAATTCTTTGGCCCGGAATTGTCCTTTTTATGCTGCTACACTATTCTGCAGCCTCCCTATAGACAGAAGCCCAGCTGGGCAAGTAGCTCATCCCAGGTAAATTGTATGGCCTCCGGCCAATGAATCCTCCAGCTTGCTGTTCACACTTCCATCTGTACACTGCATGGAATGGACCCCACTGGGTTGCAGGGTCAGATTGTGACCCTTGAGTACCTGGACTTGTCTGGGGTGGTGTTCTGAGTTGGGGGGTGGTGTGCACTCACTCTGGTTTACAGGCTCAGCCACATTCTTGGGCCCTGACATTCAGAAAGGCAAGTGTCCTGGTTGGAGCAAAAACCAGAAATTGGTGCTTCAGCCCAACTGGTCTGTGAAGACCAATGCCTGTCTAAGCTAGTCCCATTTGGCCAGTATCCCTCTAATCCTTTCCCTATCCAAGTGTCTTAAGTGTTGTATCTACCTCAGCCACTCTGGCAGTTTGTTCCATGTACACAGTGTGGACAGTTTGAAGACAGTGTGTCTCTCAGGTCCCCAGTAAATCCTTCCCCTTGCCTTAAACCTATGCCCTCTAGTTTTATACTCCCTACCCTGGGGAAAGACTTCGTTCACCCTATGCCCCTCATGATTTTGTACACCTCTCAAATACCCCCTCAATCTTCTACACTCCAAGGAATAAAGTCTTGGCCTGCCCAACCTCTCCCTATAAATTGGGCCCTCTAGTTCTGCACTTTCTAGCTTGTGTGTTCCTATAAGAGTGAGTAAAACTGTACCCGATACTCCAAGTGCATTCTTGCCAATATCTTGTAGAGCTGCAACCTAATCCCAACAATACTTGAATTAAATGATCATAGACACTAAACAACACAAATTGGTTGCAGTTGACTGCAGGAGTTGTAAAGGACTGGCTGCTGTCTGAGGTCTAGTTGTGCTCTGACTGCTACACTGGCAAGTGGGAGCCACATGACCCAAGGGTGGTCAAATGTTGTACAGATGGCCAGTGTGACACTGGGTCCACAAATCCAGCATATTGGCTACTTGTACAGAGGTTATTGAACTGACAATCTAGGTATGACTCAATGTTTTCAACACCAGCTTGGTGTTTATACCCAGCAGGTACCTGGAAGGCAGCCTGTGGCCTTGAGCCAGTCTAGGCCCCATGTTGACTCTTTGCCCTCAGCTGGTCAGTCTGATCAAAGCACCAGGGATGAGATGCTATTGCCAGAGTTGTAACAGTTGAGGAGTAACTGGATGGGCAATGGTTCCATCCATCCATCCCATGGGGAACCCATGCCCTGGGTTTGCAGTTTCCTGTGCTGTTTCTAAACTAAACTTTTGGCTGTCCCTCAGGCTGAGCCTCTAGTGGTGGACCTGAAGGACCTCTTCCAACTGGTGTACAACTTGAAGAAAAAGGAGGAAGCAGAAAATCAAGCCAAGGTGAGGGAGCTCTTGGGCACAAGAGCATTTGAGGATGGTAGGTGAGAAAGTGGTGGGTATCTGTGCTGACCAAGATTCTCATCTAAGCTAGTCCTATTTACCCACATTTGTCCCATATCCCTCCAAACATTTCCTACCCATGTACCTGCCTCAACCACTTCCTCTGGCAGCTCGTTCCATATGCTGACCACCCTCTGGGTGAAAAAGTTGCCCCTTGGGTTCTTATTAAGTCTCTCCCCTCTCACCTTAAACCTCTAGTTCTTGATTCCCCAACCCTGGGAAAAATGCCCCACCTATGCCCCTCATGATTTTATACACCTCTATTAGATTACCCCTCACTCTCCTGCACTTCAACTAAAAAAAATCCCAACCTGCTCAACCTCTCGCCATAACTCCGTCCCTCAGGTCTCGGCTACATCCTCGTAAATCTCCTCTGCACTCTTCCCAGCTTAATGGCATCTTTCTCATAGCAGGGTGACCGAAATGGTGAGAGAGAATAGGTCAGAGGAAAGTAAGTGGGGGAATGGGATGGGATTGACTCAGCACAGACTCAATGGGCTGAATGGCCTCCATCCATGTTGTAAGGAGCTATGAGGAAGGTATGAAAGTATGACCTGATATTGTCACCCATTTAATATTATTAACTGAGAAGAAAAACATTTAGGCATATAATTTAGTCAACCAATGAATACAACTGAAAAAAGTTCCAACAGTTTATAGATGGAACTTGGGGGCTGAATTTCTGCTTTCATCTCTTGCCAACATATTTGTTAGTCTTTTTTAGTGCATAAAATATAAATGAGTCAGTACATAAATATATATGAATCTGTTTGCAACACTATACAACAATAAAGTTGTTTTATGATCACTGCATTTCCAGTGTATAATGAAAGGCAGATCCTGCATTCGTGTCCTGGTGTGCTAAATCTAGGTTTTGTTAACATATGTCATTCTTGTGGGGCTCTGTCAATGTAAAGAAGCTGAAGTCCAACTACTGCAGTGCAGACACAATAGACAGCAGATGCTGGAATCGAGAGCAACAAACAATCTGCTGGCCGAGCAGCATCTGTGGGAAGAGCGGAATTGTCGCCATTTCAGGGTGAAACCCTGCGTCGGGACTGAGAGTGGAGAGGGGAGTAAATTGCCCCTAGTTTGTTGGTGAGTGGTAGAATCTGGGGGACTGAGGAGAACGTGGGGAGAGGAAAAATATGGGATTAATGTGGGATTAGTACGACTGGATATGTGATTGGTGTGGACTCAGTGGGCCGAAGGGCCATGCTGTATGTCTCTCTGTCATCACTTGTACTCATTCTGGCCCCACAAGAACCCCCAGCCTTGATTCCCATCCCCCTGGCCCTGTGTCCCTTGCCAGCAATCACTGCCCTCTAGCCCCCACACCTTGCCCCTCATCCTCTGCACAGTGAAGAAGCATTCACATCGTAACCTACCACATGTGAGAGAGACGATCGTTCAGTGATGTGTAACTCCAGTCCAGGTTACACAAGAATGCTCCACTCTCAGTCCTGATGCAGGGTTTCAACCTGAAGCATCGACAGTTCCTCCCCCACCTCCCCTACAGATGCTGCTCGACCCACTGAGTTCCTCCAGCAGATTGTCTGCTGCTCCTACAGTAAAACTCCGATAATCCATCGTCTCACTACTCAGAAATTCTGATAGCTCTGCACCTGCATCGCTCGGATCTGTTTCCCAAGCCCCCTTTAACGTTACCTGGACACTGTGCCTACACTCCTTTTGAGTTCTGTTTCTAGCACTCACTGGGGCACCGTTCTGTGCTCTCTTTAAAATCTTTGGGGCCCCATTTCTGTGGTCCTTTTAAATGTACTGGGGCATTGTCGTCGTGCTCCTTTGAGAACACTCCAGATTGAACTGAATTTCCCGGTTGCCACGATGGGCTTCAAACTCTGAGTGGTCCAGGAGCAACAAACAATCTGCTGGAGGAACTCGGCGGGTCAGGCAGAACGTGTGAGGGGACGATTCATGTTAAAACCCTGCATGGGGAGTGGTCCAGGACTCTGGCCACTACTCCAGTAACTTCAGCAATGTACCAAATTGTAGAGATTAGAGTAGATGCTAATGCATAAGTGGGAGGAGCTGGATGAATGCTGAGCTCACAGGGAGTTCAGGGCTCAAGGAGACACAGTGATGAGGGAGTGAGATACTGAGTTGAAGACAAGGCTGATAACATTTAAATAAAAGTGTTGCTGGTCCAGAACTCTCTTCGTAACAGCATTGCTGGTACGCCCACAGTATGCGGCACGATAGCATAGTGGTCAGTGTGATGCTATTACAGCGCCAGTGATCCAGGTTCAATTCCCGCCACTGTCTGTAAGGAGTTTGTACGTTCTCCCCATGTCTGCGTGGGTTTCCTCCGGGTGCTCTGGTTCCCTCCCACATCTCAAAGACGTACGGGTTAGGAAGTTGTGGGCATGCTATGTTGGTGCCGGAA
>JARFYF010000104.1:2405826-2417897 GCA_030265395.1 Rhina ancylostomus
TGGCTATAAATTGAGAGTAGATTACAGGGAGGAAAGTGGGGGAATGGGTGTGCTCTGAGCTGGCATAGACATGATGGGCTAAATAGCCGCCACCTACATTGTAAGGGACGTTAAGAAATGGATGACAGTAGCTGAGAGGAGAAGGCTAAAACAAAATCAGCTTGTACCAGCAAGTGAAAATGGGTATCAGAAATTTAGTGGGACTAGGTGAAGAGAGCAGGAAGCAGGTAACATAAATAAAACGAGTTTGGAGAAGGCCAGGTGAATATGAAAAAAAATGAATATTTAGGACTAGGGTACTGCACATCCTTAGCAGATTGCTTGGGTTAATTTGGGTAAAAATGAGCGAAGCGGCAGTGGCGACTGATTGGACCTCAGTGATCAATCCATGAGCTTTGCGTGTTGGAGATGAGGCTAGAGGAGACGGGGGCCCAGATTGCGGGAAGTGAAATTTCAGAAGAGTGTTTGGCTCTGAATTGATATTAATACACTTAAGGATAATTCTAGAATAGTGAGCTGTTTTGGTAGAGGAGAGCAGGGCATTATTTGGCCCAGCCAGATCTGACTATGAATGGTTAAATCAGTAGTTTGCCTTTGCTATTCTTCTATCTTCTAGTTCTGGTCACTATGTTTCAGGAAGATGCAGAGGACATTTTTCAGAATGGTTCCAGTTATAAGGGCTTTTAGTTGGAAAGTTAAGTGTTCTTATAGCAAAGAAAGTTGAGAGAAGATGGCTTTTTCTGTGAGAAAGGAGAAATGAGAAAGTCAAGGCCTGCTATGAATCTGTTTTTATTTCAGTTTTCCTGGAAGGGCAGAGGGATTAGTTTAGTTAGGCATTTAATTAGTTTGGCACAACATCATGGGCCAAAGGGCCTGTTTCTGTACTGTGCTGTTCTATGAGACAAAGGCTGGGGGACAATGAGAATGCACTGTCTTAGGGGAAGGTGTGTGGAATTGAGATGGCAATTAAATCACTGAGGATACGTCATTTTGTCCAGAGGCTGAGGAAGTAAAGAACTGACAATATTTCAGTGAGATCTTTTTTGGTACCTCCATGGGCAGTAATGAAAGAAGATTTATTGAATCAAGTATGGTGTGAAACAAGGTGAGATGCTCAAAGGAGAAAGCTGCAAAGCAGTATATAACCAATCTTCTGTATTTTGTTTAGACCCTGCAGACAACCTTCGCGAGATTCTCCAGAATGTGGCTAAACCCCAGGGAGTATCTAACATGCGAAAGCTAGGACACCTGAACAACTTTATCAAAGTAAGTATGAACAGTACTGTTGTATATGGCATGGCCAGGTGCAAACCTTATTCCCATGGCACTTCACAGGAGTGTTGTTAAGCAAAATCTGTGGGGAATTGATAGGAATATAGGGAGAATAGGTTGCAGAGAAAATTAGTGGGAGAATGGGATTACTCTGTGAGCCAACGGAGACTCAATGACTGAATGGCTTCCTTCCATGCCCTAAGGAAGTAGGGAAAATTTGACACCAAACAGCATTAGTGGGGGGGGGTTTAAGGAGTGTTAAAAATAAAGTTTAAAAGGAGAATCCAGAGCTTAAAACAGTGACAACTGAAGTATTGCTGACTGTCGTGAAGCAATTAAAATCTGGGATGCTCAAGGTAATAGATTTAGTTTGGGCATATAAACACAGCCAGGTTAGGATAAACTCTGGGAGTAGGTTGAGTATGAAATAACGTTAATAGTGCCAAAGGCCCATGTACAAGGGAACAATTCAACATACAAGGGAACTATGGAGTTCATTATTATTGCATTTAACTAAAATATGCAGTGCAGAAGAAAAACGATTCAACCCAGCCAAGCTATTTCCAGTGTTTATACCCTTCTCCATATATGCATTTAGTCATGAAATGTGTCTTTATCCAGAATTATTTGTAGTTACCGGTGTCCCTGTGTTGCACCTCCATCTTTCCAATATCAAAATGTTCAGATAGAATCAGTCTTATAGTGGGAGTAGTTACATCTTGCATTGGCCAATGTTTCCATTAATTTGTGAAGTAATTTTGCAGTATGTCTAATCTTGTCACGTTTACCTATAAGGTTATCAAACAAATGAGAATTCTTTAGCTGAGAACAGCCTGTTGTCTGGGATGGGATGAATATTCATTTTCTCTTGATGTTGCTGAAATCTTGACAAGTATTTTTCTATATTGATAAAATATCAGTGAATGACTAGTTGGGAATTGTTTCTGTAGTTTCCATTGCCTATGTACACTGGTAACCTGCTTAAGCATTATCCCATAATAATGATCTTGACCCTCTGGAAAAGTATTTTTATTTAGAAATAAAACTACAAAACAAACAAAACTTACCACCTTACCAGCTTGCCAAATGCTGCCATGTTGCTGGTGTTCACTCAGCCAATGAGTGTGCACTAAGGTATTAGCACTCAAACATTTAGTCCTCTCATTCCTGGGAATGCATCCTGAGTGCTAAGTGAGGTACCGGTGGAAAGCTACACCCTTGCTTGTTGCTAGTTTGACAGTTTCATTGTAAACCAGTGAACAAACAAAAGGTGAGTTTCTCATATTTGTTTATAATGTTGGAGGGCAGACGGTAGTATTTCGGATGAAGCTGGAAATTAGTTATTTTCAATGGAAATATAAACAGGACATGTTGGAAATACAAATTATTTGAAACTATTGAAGTAAAATTTTAGTCTAAATGTTGTAATGTGCCCAGTAAGAAAATGGAAGTGCTCCTCAAGCCTGCATTTAACTTATTACTGCTTAACTTTTTTTTAAATCACCTGCAGTATTCTGCTTTGGTATTGTAGACAAAATGGACTTCTGGGTTAAACTTAGACATGGGTTTCAACCAAGGCCAGGGCACAATCCATTTCCAACATCTAGGCCTGTGGTTTGTTCTCAAAAGCCATATAACAAGAATAGCCAACTTCTTTTCAAAGTCGTAAGATCACAGACAGCTGTGGATAGGAGTTGTAGTTGGAAGGAAATAGCATCATTTGGATATAGCTTCTGATTATATTAAATAGGACCGGTATTCCCTAGGAGGGGTGCTGGCATTAGCATGATATCTTGGATGGTGTGTGTTTATCCGTTTGGCAACTGCTCTGCCCATGACCGCAAGAAACTGCAGAGTTGTGGACATGGCTCAGCACATCATGGAAACCAGCCTCCCCTCCGTGGACTGTCTGCACTTCTTGCTGCCTTGGTAAAGCAGACAGGGTAATCAAAGACCCACCCACCCTGGACATTCTCTCTTCTACCCCCCCTTCCATCAGGCAGGAGATACAAAAGCCTGAAAGCACACACCAGAAGGCTCAAGGACAGCTTCTGTCCCGCTGTTATAAGACTATTGAACAGTCCCCTGGTATGATGAGATGGAGTCTTGATCTTGCAGTCTGCTTCGTTATGGCCTGGGACCTTATTGTCTTCCTGCACCGTACTTTAACTGTAACGCTTTATTCTGCATTCTGTTATTGTTTTCCCTCGTACTACTTCGATGCACTGTTGTAATAAAATGATCTGTATGGATGGCATTGCAAAACAAAGTTTTTCACTGTACCTCTGTACATGTGACAATAAACCAATTTACCAACTTGTATGATTAGCACTAGCATGTGTTACGAATGGTGGATTTAAGTGATTTGGTAGACACTTAACATTTTGTTATAGTGCAGAACCAAGTATATGGAATGGCATTATGACAGAATTGTCAAAACTCACTATAAATTGTGTTTACATTCCCCTAACTAACCAAGAAAACACAAACAGGAAGTTAAAAAGGAAATGGATGTTTTATTCAAGCCTCATTTCTTCACATAAGTTAGATGTTTGTGTTCACATATACATTTTAGAGGCCTCAGCAGGTGGAAGGGATAAATTTCAAGATCACTTGGAAGACGTTTAATCTCAAAATACCAATTCCCCAAAGGAAATAAAAATTTTATTAACTTTACCTATATCATTTGGATATTACTTTCATTTATTTTTGCGTTTTTATTGCTACCAATAGCCATGTGATAATATAACAACCTGTACATAGTCCCAGTGTTATACTGCTTAAAGTACTTAATATTTTGTAGGGAGATGGAAATTTCTTAAGTCATCATTAGGGTTTACTAATATATTGGGATTAACTCTGAAGTTGATGTCAATGAGACTGCTGCTGAATAAAGATATTGGTAGATGGGTATAGAAGTGGTGCCTTGATGGGTGGGAACGAGTTGCAATTGAGGACTTTGATATATTGATGGATGGGAGTGAAGCTGATATAAGGTGATGTTGAATTGATTGGTGGTAGTGTAATGATAAGTCAGTAGGTAGGAGTGGGCCTACAATCAGACGATGGATCAATGGGCAGCACAGAAGTGGGCCCATGTGCAGGGTGGGTTTCGGGTTTGAAAGGGATGTACTTCAATGGAAAACCAGGGCCTTAAATTGGGGGAAGTAACATAGAAAAGCACTGTGGTGTATGGGCAATGATTAGCATTTAAAGAAATAATGCAGGTTGCAAAAAAAACCCTTTTAAGGCATAAAAGCCTAAAAGAAAAACTGATTCATCTGTGGCTGAATCAGAGAAATTAAAGATGGCGTTAAATCAAAAGCAGAGGCTTACACAGTTGCCAGAAATAGCAGTAAGTTTGAGGTTAGGGAGCATTTTGGAACTCTGCAGAGGACCATGAAAATGATAAAGAAAAGCAGGGTAGAATATGAGCGTAAAAGTGGCAGAAAATAAACATGTACAAGCTTTTAGAAGTATGTTTTAAAAAAAACAAAAAAGGGGAACTACCAGCAAAAGCAAATCTAGGCCCTCTTCAGAGACGATAGAATTTATAATGGCAAATAAGAAAATGGCAGAGGAATTAAACAATTACTGTTGCCATGGAAGAAGATATACAAAACATGCCAGATATAATTTGAGAATCAAGGGTCTAGTGAGAATCAGGAACTATTAGTCATAAAATGGTAGAAGAGAAGTTGGTAAGATTGAAAGCTGGAAAAATCCAGAGTTTTGATAGAAGTGGACTAAGCGATGATGGATATTCTGGTTATCGTTTTCTAAAGTTTTGTAGATTCTAGGATTGTTGCTGTGGATTGAAGAGAAGCAAATCTGACTCCACTATTTAAGAAAGGAGGGAGAGAGAAAACTAGGAACTATCAACCTGTTAACATAATGTAGTGGATAGAGTCTAAAATTCTTTAAAGTCAACATGGTTTTATGCTAGGAAAATCACATTTGACTGTTCTGAGTATATGACTAGTCGAATAGATAAGGAGGGAAAAAAAACAACAGATGCCAGATTTTCAGATGGCTTTTATTAAGGTTGCACATAGGAGATTGATTAACGAGGTTAGAGCACATGGACTTTGGTGGATTGGTGGGATCTGACAAGGATTAAAAATTGGACAAAATCAAAGATTAAGAGAGCAGATCCTCTTTAGGTTGGCAGGCTGGTGCTTCGGTCCCAGTTATTCATTATCAATGATTTGCTGAGAGAAATGAAATATCATATTTCTAAGTGTGATGATACTAAACTAGGTGAGATTATGCGTACAGAGGAGGAAGTAAAGAGGCTTCAATGGGATATGAATAAGTTGAGAGAGTGAGCAAGAATGCAGTATAATGTGTGGAAAAATGTGAGGTTATCTACTTCTGTGCATATATCAAAAAAAATGCATCTGTGAAATAATGTTGATGTTCAAAGGATCTGGGTGTGCATGTACACAAGTCACTAAAGGTACAAGAAGTGATTAAGAGGGCAAGTTGTATCTTAAGCTTTGTTACAAGAGTATTTGAATTTGTATTGCAAATGTATAGGGCTTGCTAAGACTGAATTTGGAGTATTCTGTACAGTTTAGGTCTCCTTAGCTAAGAAAAGATGTACCTGTTATAAAGGGAGCGCACTAGAATGATTCCAGGAATGACTGGTTTGCTGCATGCGGTGAGATTGGGAGTATACTTAATAGATTTTGCAAGAATGAGAGGAGATCTCATTGACTCTTGCAAAATTGTTAAAGAAATAAAAACAGAAAATGCTTGAAAAAGTCAGCAGGTCAGGCAGCATCTGTAAAGAGAAATGTTGATGTTTCAGGGCAAAGATCCTTCATCAAAACAGGATTTTAAAAATTGTTGGAGAGCTTAACAAAGCCATACCGACTATCCCTGATTAACCTCTGACTTTCCAAGTGTAGGTAAATGCTGTCCCTCATTTCTTCCAATAATTTTCCCCATCACTGATGTCGGGCTCGCTGGTCTTTTAATTAACTTGTGACACCTTTATTCAAGGAGGAATAAATGCTGTCCTCCAGTCATCTGGCTCCTCAGCTATGGTCAGCAAAGATTTAAAAATCTGTCAGAGCCCCAGCAATCTCCTCCTTTGCCTCCCACAGCAGCCTGGAGTACACTTCAATGGGCTTTGCCTTTAACGTATTTGAACAAACCTATAAAGTTGCTAACTTGGATATCTCCATGAAGTATAATGCTAAATAAATGGTAAATTTTTACAATAGTTCAGTAGTAGTAATGCATTTATGCACTTTTGAGCATTGCACTACAGAAAGAGTATTGAAACTTGAGTATGTACAAAACAGATTCACCTAAATGATGCCAGGGATAGAAATCTGCTGTTAATTAAGAATGATGCAGAGTTTTTTTCTTAAGAGGGAATTGAATGTGTTAAAAAGATTTAAGTATTTTACTTTCTGAGAGTCATTTGGAGGCACCAGTTTATGGTTATCACAATTACTGTGAGCAGATATTTACATTTTTTGTAGTTCTGGGGTGGAATATTTTGCCACAGGCTGGTAGAAACAGACAAGGCTTATTTTAAGAAAAAAAATTGGATAAATATGTAACACATAGAAAGATATAGGAGAAAATGAGGTAATGAAGTTTATTTTGGATCACTGTAGAATAGACAAGCCATGTGGCTGTTCCTTATAGCGTAAACTTCTATAGTTTAATCAACTGAAACTACTATTCTGTCTTTCTTTTGCCATGGAATGTATTTACCCCCCCCCCCCCCAATCTGGCAATTACTCAGCTGGCGTGATTGAAATCAAGAGCTCAGTGTGGGCAGATGCAGTGTAGACCCACCTTGTTATGCAATGCAGCAACATTGGTGTATTTGACCCTTGAGCAATATTCTGTTTGGGACTGTGGATACAAAGTTTGTAATACTGTTTAGACTTTGACACTCTGCTTAATTTTACAGTTAACATAGTCTATCTTTTTTCCTCCATAGTTACTTTGTAATGTTGGCCACTGTGAAGAGAAACTAGGTTTTACTTATGAAGAAATTATTATATGGTAAGTATAGAATGGGCCTGGAATTTGTCCCTGCTGAGGTTACAGTATTGACATTGACCTAGAAACACAGGCATTTAAGCACCCAAGCTGCTTCTGCTATTCAGTGAGATTGTAGTTTATTAGTGACCTAGCTCTATGCATCTACCTTTAGCCCATATTTGCTAATATTTATGGTTAACAAAATTGTTGTCAATTTAACTATTAACAACCTAGATCCATGGAAAAGAAATTGAACTACTATTCCCTTTGCATTAATTTTTTAATTTTTAAGCTATATCCCCTAGCCCTAAAGCGGTAGGAGTAATTTCCCTCTATCTAGTCTGTCAGTTGCCTTTTAATAGCTTGAAAACCATGGTATTTAGAAGGTTATGAAATACAATCCAAGTTTGTGTATTTTCCCTTTGTAATTTAACATTGGACTCAAGATGAATCTTTAATCGATCTATTAGGAATTTGCTTTGACATGCAAGTCTAACACAGAAACAGGCCCTTTGGCCCATCTTGTCCATGCCGACCTGATCTTCTGCCTAGTCCCATCTACCTGCAGTCGGACCATATCCCTCCAAACCCCTCCCATCCATGTACCTATCTAAACTTCTCTTAAATGTTACAATTGAATCCACATCTAACACTTCCGCTGGCAGCTTGTTCTACACTCGCACCACCCTTTGAGTGAAGAAGTTCCCCCTCAGATTCCCTCTTTTGAAAACTCCCACCTTTCGCTCTAAGTCCTGGCTCCTGGCTCACTGAAATGTATCCTTCCAACAATGGAGTGCCAAGAGCTGGTCACACAGTCCTCCAGATGTTGTCTAATCAGGGCTTTGTTTCTGTGGCATAACTTCTCTCTATGTATTCTGGTCCTCTAGATTTAATGTCCAGCATTTAATAGACTATTTGATTAATTTCTAGCACAACAAACAATATGCTTGTGGAACTTTATGGGGGTGGGGGAGAAAGAAATTGTCGATGCTGATTAATTTCTGTATCTTCCATGGCATTTTAATCCCTGGTTCAGAGGGTTTCTTCTGAGCAGGGGATCTTTTGGCTTTATCTTTGAACAGCAGTCAGTGCTTGTAATACAGGGAGTTAGCAGGTTCATTCCCTGTTGGACACTGTAATTCGATCTGGCATTTCAGTTCGATAGTGTGGCAGTGCTACACAATCAAAGGTACCATCTTTTGGATGTGGACAGTGAATGTGATGTTTCCACTTAGTATTGTAGTCAATGATTCCTCCACCCCCCCCCCCAAAAAAAATAAAAACAGGTGATCTAGCCAGTTGACTCATTTGCTTTTGGGATTTGGTTGAATGTTACTTGCCTTCTGCATTCACCACCTATCAAACATATCTCATTAGTTGTGCAATTCATTGAAATGTGATTAAAGAACTTCTCTGCTCTTCTTGCATTAATAAACATTTCCTCTTGCACAGTTTGCGATTAGCATTGTTAAATGAAGCCAAAGAGGTGCGTGCAGCTGGTCTCCGTGCCCTCAGATATCTTACTCGAGACTCCAGTATTCTCCAGAAGGTGCTGAAACTGCGTGTGGATTATTTAATAGCTAGGTTAGTTTGGTTTCTCTTCTATTATTTTCACTGTCTGATGTTTCATTGCAAGTCTACTGTATAATAGTTTGCTCTTTTGCTTAATTGATAAATCTACTCCCTTGATGTTTGTTGATATGAATTTGCAACTCAAAAGGGGTTGGGCTGAGACTGTTACAAATTTTCACCTCATCTGAAGTTACTTTTCTCTCGGCTCAGTGAAGTGGTAGTGTTGTCAGCTCCAACCAAGTTGTTGCTCTGATGACTGCCAGCAATTACAAAGATAAAATTTGCCAGGCTGAATCCAACCTGATAGGATTCAGTTTGAAAGAACAGTGAACCTTGTAGCTGCAACTTTCAGGTCTCAAAGTAAGTTGAGGTTACAAAATTAATTTTGCTGTTCATTGGTCATCTGTTCTGTCACTTTTTGAATGAATGACTTAATTAATCTGAAGGGAGATGGTATCTTATTTATCAATGTTAAAATGAGCCTAAGTGGTGAACTTAATGGGTGAATCCAATCTTCAAAGTTTGAATATATAAATATATGTGCATATATTGTAAAATTATGCACATCAAGCAGTAGTTGTTGCTCTGCAAACTGTGATTGATGTTTAAGTATACTGTAATGTTCTTATTTTTAAATCTTTATTTGTTAATGGTGTTGGGCTTTCAGCATGAATCTTGTCTTCACAATGCAAATTTCCTCCTGCTATAATGTTCCTTTATTCGCGCTGTTTTTAATATTCACATGGAAATTCCTGTGTCAATAAGGGTTGGTTTGTGAAGATTAGAGAATTTAGTTTCCTGTAAGAACTTATTGGAGCTGATTTACTTGTTCTAGCAAGTCAATACTGAATGATTAAGAATTGATACTAATATGCCAGAATTCTAAGTACCCTGGTTGTACAAGTGAAAGGATGTGTGCAAATAAAAGTGAATGCTGCAATAGTTAAGAAATCTTTGAAACATTTTAGAAAGTGTCCAATATCTCCAGATAACTGAAATATTGTGACATTGAATATTAAGGAAACCTAAGGGGCAAATATTAGTCTATGTGCAACTGCCTGAATCAGCCCAGCTCTCTTTACTGCCAATGAAAACTGATTTTCTCATTTGGTGCTAATTGTAGGTGCCATAGCCCCATGGTTGCATCAGTACAGGTACAAATCAAGCAAGACCATAAGCATGACGAACATAAGTAGGGTATTCAACCCCTCAAGCCTGCTCTGCCATTCAATTCAATCATGGCTAATCCAACAGTCCTCAATTCATTTTTTTGCCATAGTGCTTGAATTCCTTACCAAGCAAAAATCTTTGTAACTCAGCTTTAATTGTACCCAAGGACTGTGCCCCCAAAGACTCTCAACCTTTTGAATGAAGGAATTCAACCTCCTCCCAGTCTTAAATGGGCACCTCCCTATTCTAAAACCAAACTCAGCACTGTACTCTCCTATCAGAGGAAAAAGTCCTTTCAGTATTTACACTGACCAGCCCCCAAAGAATCTTGCACATTTCAATGCAACCATCTCTCTCTTCTAAACTCCAATGAGTAGAGTCTCAGTCTGGAAGGCTATGAGAGATGGGATGTATACAGAAGGGTGCCCATTGGTCAGTGCAGGCATGGGCCGAATGGGCTGTTTCCATGCTGTACAATTTTATGATTCTATAATCTGGTTGACCTATCCTCGTAGGACAATCCCTCCATACCTGGGATCATCCTAGTAATAGTTCTCTGAACTGTCTCCAATGAGCAGTCTCCGAACTGCTTCCTTAAAGATTTGGTCTTGCTAGATGCAGCAAAACCTCCCTACTATACTTCAGCCTTCTTGAAACAAGGGTCAACATTCCATTAGCCTTCCCCATTACCAGCTACACATGCTTAAAACATTAAAAACAAGCAGACGAGGGCCCCTAAGCCCCATATGCCGCAACTTTCTCCAACTCTTCTCTATTTGAATGCTCTGTGATTTTGTTCTTCCAGAATCAGTAACTTCATATTTTCCCAAATAATACTGCCATTTGCCAGCTTTTTGCCCACTGACCCAACCTATTAATATTTCTTTCTAAACTTTTTGCATTCTTCTTGTAACTTGCCTTCCCGTCTAATTTTGTGTCATTCACAAGTTTAGCTGCAATATGTTTGCCTGCTCCTTCCATGTGATTTGTATGTATTGTAAACAGTTGCACTCTGAGCATTGATCTCTGTGACATTCCACTGGTCATGAGTTGCTAACCTGAAAATCACTCACTTATCCCTACTCACCGTTTCCTGCCCATTGGCTAATCCTCTATTCAGACTCAGGTTTATTATCATTGACTTATATGATATGAAATTTGTTGTTTTGAGGCAACAGTATAGTGCAAAGACATAAAGATTACTATAAATCACAAAACTAAATAGTGCACAATAAAGGAATAATGAGGTAGTGTTCATGGACCGTTCAGAAATCTGATGGCGGAGGGGAAGAAGTTGTTCCTGAATTGTTGAGTGTGGGTCTTCAGGCTCCTGTACCTCCTCCCTGATGGTAGTAACGAGAAAAGGGCAAGTCCCAGATGGTGAACGTACGTAGCGATGGATGCTGCTGCCTTGAGGTACCACCTGTTGAAGATATCCTCGATGGTGGGGTGGGTTTTGCCCGTGATGAAGACTCCGCCAGCTCCAGCCTCTTGCGCTCCTGTGCACTGGATGGTGACACATACCAGGTGGTGATGCAACCAGTCAGAATGCTCTACACTGTACACCTATAGAAATTTGTAAGAGTCTTCAGTGATGTATCAAAGCTCCTCACATTCCTAACGAAGTAGAGCCGCTAGCCTGCCTTCTTTGTAATTGCGTTAGTGTGTTGGGATCAGGATGGATCCTCTGCTATGTTGATGCCCAGATGCTCATGCGATATATTACCCCCAATGCTAAGGGCTCTTATTGTTGTGACTTAACTTATTGTGAGACACCTTACCAAAAGCATCGAAGTCTGAATACTGGTTGCCCTGTATCAACTCTAGTCAAAAAAATCTCAATAAATTTGTGAGACACAATTTTTCCTTCATTAAGCCATACTGACTCTGCTTACTGGATAATTTTCCAAATGTGCTCTTATTATTTAAATGATTGATCCTAGCATTTTTTTCAATAATACATATTTGGCTAAAACACTGATGCTGGAGGAACTCAGCAGGCCAGGCAGCATCTGTGGAGAAAAGCAGGCGGTCAACGTTTTGGGTCA